>JALMQS010000153.1:31362409-31396620 GCA_024734495.1 Forficula auricularia
TGTCTTCCATTCAATCCTCAGTATTATTGTACATTTTTCGGACAATTGCTAAAAATATACTTTTTAATAATTTTAGAATTTTTGAATTATAAATGCCATATAAGTTATCACTTCTGTCGTGTGGCCTTAAACACACACCCGCATTTTTTTATTTATTCCTGGGCTGTCTTCCATTCAATCCTCTGTATTATTGTACATTTTTCGGACAATCGCTTAAATGAAGTCTCTTTTGCGGTGAGTTGACAAAGGGGGTCCCAAGCCCGTGAATGAAATATCCCTTCTATAAGTTAATTTTTCTCCTTTAGTATCAATACATTTTTTGAAAAAAAAAAAAAAAAAAAAATAGTCTAGCCGCCATGGCATTCACTCGGCCCCGTGCGCACCGGCTGCATCTGATTGCACAGGCAGGGATCGAAGCCAGGACCTTGGGTTCCTTGTCTGGTGCGCATGCGCCCCTTTTGTCCAGGCCGTGCCACTTGTATTCGTCTCGGCGGCGGCGGCGGTCGGTTGTCGGTCGGCCTTCGAGCCGTCCGAGTCCGCTCTCGAACTCTAACTCTATCTCCAAATTTCTCTATGAATCCATATGACAATTATTCCTATATGGCATGGCACGTCACGGATTAGCTCGGCTGGTGGCCGTGTGGCGGCTGGGGGGCCGACGACACCCCCTCGCAGCCACCCCCGCAGCCCCCGAATCAACCGCCGCCGCCGTACCAGGGCCACGACGAAGAGACACAGGCTTTCATGTATGTAGGTATAGATAAAGATCGAGGAATAAAGCAACCAACCAAGCCAGGATCTCTCCACAGCTAGCATCCCGCCCGCTTTCAAACTTCATTGTTACCCTCTGATCAAGAGAAACAAACAAATTCTACATTGTTGTTCCGCCCACAATGCTTTGCTTAAGCTGTGTATCCATATTGCTTCATGTTTACACCAATTCCTTGCTTCTTACATTTTCTTCAATATTCTTATATAATTCGATTTCAAAATTTTTAAAATAAATAAATATTCAAGTTAATAATCAACATTTTTGAAAAGATGCAACAATGAAAGATTTTTAAATTTTGAAAAATAATCAATTGTTAGTAAGCCAATTGTTACCGAAATTTATATTCGATTGTTGAATTTCCCCTACTATTTAAAATTGAATTTGAAAACTTTTATTTAAATTAGTTAATACATTATTTTATGAAACAAAAGGCCCTATGCACATATTTTCATATTTTAAATTAAAAAAAAATAAGAATTTAAAAATTAAAATAACGCTTTTTTTATTCTTATACAATTGGATTTCAAAAATTTTAAAATAAATAAATATTTAACATTATAAATAAATCCTGATGCAACAATGAAAGGTTTTTAAATTTTGAAAAATAATCAATTGTTAGTAAACTCATTGTTGGTGAAATTCATATTCGATAAGTTAGTGGAGACTCGTGGAAAGGTCCACAGTGATCTTGTAGCCAAAGTTTCCGTTTGTATGTATTATTATTGCTGTAGAATGTTGAGGTATTTCGGAAAAATTTCCGAAATACCTCATCATTCTACAACAATAATAATTCATATTCGATTGTTGAATTTCCCTAGTATTTAAAATTGAATTTGAAAACTTTTATTTAAATTGTTATTAAATTATTTTATGAAACAAAAGCCTATGCACATATTTTCATATTTAAAATTAAAAAAAATAATAATTAAAAAATTAAAATAACGCTTTTTTAGCTAATCGCTTTCTAGAGCACTTATTGTTAGTGAAATTTGTTTTAATCAGTAAAAAAAAGGCGGTGGGACTATACCCCCTGAAATCTCTTATCACACCTTATATATTTTTAATTCAATAATGCATCTATTTAACATAATATGTTAAACCAATACATATACTAAAAATGAAAAAATATATACATTTTTACTTTTTATATAAGGTCGAAGATGACACATCCCCCACCAGAAAAGTTAAAGAAAATAAGGAAGTTAATTGATTATTAATAATATATCATAATTAAAATTTTAAAGTATATACTTATTGTTAGTGAGATTGGTATTCTGGTAGAGTTTTTAAGATTTAACTACCCAAGTCCAAAGTCATAAATGGTAGTATATACCAACAAATTTCGAATAATATAAAATTTGTTTGATATTTTAAAATTGGGATTATTAAAGCTAACACATGTTGAATTTCTAATCGTTTGTAAAAACGGATCAAAACAAATTAAATGGGTATATTTATTCAAATATATGTTATATTTAATTTTAAAATTAGTGATTTTAAACTGGGTATATTTAATATTAAACTAGTTGCTGAGAAAAACTCAAATACTGTCGAGGGTAACAGCTGTGGTTTTTTAATTAAGAAGAATATTTTATTTAGAACAAAATTGTACCATTTATATAAATTGCTAAGTATACGATTTTATTAACAATTCTATTGATTTAAAACTAAATATTCAAAGTTATTATGGAAATAATAGTATTTGAAAAGTTATCAACGGATGGGATCAATCAATATATCGAATTCGAATAAATAAATATACAATAGTAGATAAACAAAACATTTGAAATTAGTACAAGAACTACGTTTCTAGAGTACAACTTTAAGCTACGGATTGTTGAAAAAACATTATTTCAAATGCCTTTCATGTATTTCAATTAATTTAATCGCAATATTTGAGAAATATATATTTAATAGAACATTAGTTTATCGGAAGAATATTCTTCTACATTAATTATCTTCAATTATATACTAACTGCGACGTCTACCTTCGGCGGGCCTCTTGCTAGCCAAGGGGCTTCACCCCCTGGACCCTCTCCCCTCTTCCACCTCCAGCCATTCTACACCCCACCGACCCTGTACCCAAACCCGACCGTCCATCCCGCATCTGATCACTCTCCACCACACCAACCCTCTTCGAACCTTCTCCTCCGCCCCCGATCACTCTCCACCACACTGAACCTCTTTGGACCTTCTCCTCCACCCCCGATCACTCACCAGCACACCAACCCTCTTCGGACCTTCTCCTTCGCCCCCCATCACTCTCCACCCCACCAAACCTCTCCAGACCTTCGCCCGCGCCTCCAGTCGCTCTCCACCCCATTTCTAGCTCTCTAGAGGTCCACAGATTATGAATACAAAATTTGGTTGAGTTTGGCCAAAGAGTTAGAATTTTCATTTTTTAACCCCATTCCTTCATGTCTTAACCAATGGTTACCAATAATAATCGCAAAAATCCAATGTAGCATGGTTTTCCTCATAATTTTTATATAATTTCATCATTTAAAAGGAACGAATATGAGTAAACAAAAAGACTTGTCTTGGTTAGCAAAGAAGAAAGAGATTGAAGGGACCGTAAAGGAGTACCTCAGGGCCTTAGCATGAAGTTACATATCCTTTCCTACTCTCCTGATTCATAGGAACAGTTTGGTGGATGTTTCATTAAAATCAGCCCAGTAGTCTAGGGGGACGGTCATACAGACAAACCTGGGGGAACGGACATATAAATAAACAGATACAGGCAGAAATGCCTTTTAGTAGTATGTGATATCCATTTTTAAATAATTTTATTTTTAAAATTTGAATTTTTATTTAAATCACACATTATTAATTATAATTATTTATTGAACGTGAACAAATAATACAATATAACTACCATTTGTTTTTACATTGTTACTATTTGTTCGTGTTCAATAAATAATTATAATTAATTATGTGTGATTTAAATAAAATTTCAAATTTTAATCAAATTGATAACAAAAATAAAAGCTTCAACAGCTTCATTATTAATTTTATTTTTCACTGATGTTTTTGGTTGACGTAATTTTCTGAGATTTGGTGATTTTAGAATAATTCTATCATATATTAATTTAAGTGCCGAAATATAAATTTTTTTGTTTGTATCATTTAAAAGATCTCAAAACGAATATTTCCAAAAAACACTCAAAATTCGAATTTTTGAACCTATATTGGCATATTTTACAATATTGTCACTTTTCCTCGTACCATAACTTCAGGTATTCCCTCAAATACAATAGAGTAATTCCACCATTAATAAATATATCAATTTGAAAAGCCTTAACTATATTGTAAATTTAAGAATCATTATTTCGCAACTCTTTTAAATGGAAATGACATCTAGTCCTATATTTTAAATAGAACCATAATTTTTTTCCTCATAAAAACGTCGCTGTTTTCTTTCTAATGAAAGCTTATTTCAAAAATGTCAAGTAAATTCGTTCTGAAAATATTTATTAAGATTTGTGATTTAAGTCGTAGAAATAATGATGGAGATAATGCATTGAAACTGTTTTGGTGGGATACTCGATACCTATATAGATAAAAACAAGTAAAAATAAAAATTTCAGAATATTTTATAGATATATGATTAAAAATACAAATTAGCATATTTAATGGGAATTGATTTTTAAGAGTATAAATTGTCGTAGGTAAAGGTATTTTCTAGAAACCCTGGTGAAGGATAACTAAGTATAGATAGATACACATATATTCATACATACATACACACCAATATATATAAGAAATTATAATAGATATCGAATAACTTTTTTTCAATATCTGAAATGGATGGTTTCAAATATTAGGGGTATATATTTGCATTCCCTTTTATTAAAATTAATTATATGTTATTATTTATTTCAAACAAAAAATATTCTTATTTACAGTGTTACGTGCAATTATTCTGAAATAAGTGGGGCAATTTCTTGGCGTCAAATTGAAATGGATGTTTTTATTGATTTCATTAATTAATAAGTAAAAACATAAATTAAAAATGAATTTCGTTGGAATAAATAAAGAAATATATTTTTAATAATGTTTTATAAGTAATTAAAAATATCGATTTTGGTGTTTTTATTTTCAATATATTGCAAGAGTTGCAACATTTTTTTTAATCTTCTCTTGCTGAAAATGTATTTTTTATGCTTGTTCTTGTACATGAAAAAAATGGCTAGTGAACAAATCACAAAATGAATGGCTTATGGGGCAAAGCTATAATTGATAATAATTATAAGATGGCAGCTTATGGGAGGGGGTTGCAGGCTCAGGTCCCAGCACCGAAGGGCTCACCAAACAAATCGAGAAGGCCGGTTTCCTACATTAAAGACCAACTCAGGACCTGAGTAGAATCGAAACAATCGGGTTCTACTTTTTTTTTTATTTAGTTATAAATAAATTTTTGCAGGTAAGAAAATATTTATTTCGTATAATTAAGTTTTTTATATAAAGGAAAAAAATGTTGAGAATAAATTCGTAGCTCACAGTCAATGAGTCAGCACGCTATACTTAAGACTAGGCTGATTGATATACCTACATATAAATTGATTTTAACTAGGGTATATTAATTTCAATTTATTTATTATCTCTTTTAAAATAAAATAAAAAGTAAAAAATCGTCATTTTCAGATATCCAGAACTTTTTTCTTTCAACTCGAAATCCTTTGAAATTTTCAGGGAGTATACTTCATTAGCATGCTTTGCACGTAGCACACGTTTTGCAGACTCCCAACACTCTCTCGCGGTCAAATTAGAAAAGTGCCGGACCACTTCATTCGCCAATACATACATATATCCCCATGACTTCAAGGAACTGGAACTCTCTCCCAGCCTCCATCTTTCCCAGCACTTATAATCTTCAAACCTTCAAAACCGGAGTGCATAGACACCTACGTCTACACCCTCTTACTTAATCAACTTTCCCTTCTCTTGCAAGGGTCTTTCGAGATCCATAGGAGCTGCATCTTTACTGGTGCACCCCCTCTTGCATTCGATTACATTAAAAAAAAAAAATTCAATTTTGGAATAAAAGTGGTTTCCGAGCTGAACGAAAAAAGTTCTGGCTATCTGAAATTGACGATTTTTCAAAAATCGATCGGCTTTAGATGACGATAACTTAACGAAATAGAAGCAATCAAGTAAAAAAGGGGTACATTTCTTCAGAGTATACCTGAAAAAAATGTCAGCTGCTGATCAACCCTCTACTTCAAAAACTGTAGACATGAGAGCATTTTAAAAATAGGCAAAATTTCTCTGAAACAGTAGTTTAGTGATCAGCTCGCTGTGAAGCCGTACTTGAGCGTAAACCAATGACCAATTTTTTACAGAGAAGAATGCTGCATCAAACAAGTCTCTAAGTTATATACAAGCTGAGATATAAACTTTTGAAAATGACTGAAATATCGACATTTTTCAAAATTCAAAAAATTCTCCAGCGGCCAAATTTGATCGCCGTACTTGAGTGTAAACCAATGACCAATTTTTTACAGAGAAGAATGCCGCCTCAAACAAGTCTCTAAGTTATATAGAAGCTGAGATATAAACTTTTGAAAATGACTGAAATATCGACATTTTTCAAAATTCAAAAAATTCTCCAGCGGCCAAATTTGATCGAATCGGGCTCAAATTTTAAGGATCATCTCCTTTTCTGATATACTTTCGAGAAAAAAATCGGCATCAAAATCGGTGATATACCCCCGCACACTTTCGTCGAAAAGTAATGGATCTGCCCCATTTATATAGAAATGTTTTCTTGAAAACGGTTCAGATAATTTCGATGAAAACCACGGATTAGGGTTTTTTGTGGTCAATAAAACGATCTGTCAGGTTCTCATCTTCAGGTTACTATAATTTGGCTATTTTTTTCTTAATTAAAGTAATAATTCACGAGTAAAGGAATCCTAAGTTTGGGTTCTTAAAATATTTCTTTTCTCTTTCTTATCCACACAGACAATCGCCTAGGTCAGATCATTTTTCTCAAAAATTTTGAAAAATACTATAAATATGGTATATCTTTTTCTTGCGAAACGTATGAATTATTAATAAATATTATTTTTTTTATTGTTTTTATAAAGAACTTTATTCGTTTATTAGAATAAAATAATAAATTCATTTCAAAATAAATTGTATATAACCAGGTCTAAATTTTGGGGGAAAAATATTCTGAAAGGATTTTAATTAATTAACTAATTATTAACAGATAGTTGAAAAATTGAATCACATGGTTGAATCAAAACAAAACATGGGGTTGATTGTAGTAAATAAACAATTATTAAAATAAAAAATTATCAATCGAAACTCTGTCCGCCAAGTACTTACTTCCTTATTTTTACAGTTACAGCTAATTTAACCGGAATTTCCCTTCTAAATAATGTTTGAATTATATATACGGTATATATATATATGCGTAATGCCACTATGTGATTATTATTTTGTCTTAATATATTCTGAAAATTATCAGAAAAAGATTAAGCATACTCCCAACTCTTATTGTAAATTAGTGGGAAGTGATAGGTAAATCGTATTTTCCCACCAATACTTGTTGGTAGTTTTACAAATATAGATTTTTTATCTTACCAATGCTCTCAAGTATATCATAAAAGTCAATGTCTTTTTTTTTCAAATGGTTTATTTCACGCTATTCAAGATTCAGAGAGATAAACCTGGTCTAAAATTTAAACAAATAATGTCATTAATCAATAATTATTCTATAGGAAATTCCTCGGTGGAAGATATTTTACGATATTACTATAAAAAAACTCGAAAAGTAATAAAATGAAGAAAAAAATTCCGGGTTAAATATCGACTTTTCTTTATTTGGAATATCTGACGTATGCAAATAAAATTTTATCGCATTTTTAATCAAACCTCAAACTATATATTTATTTAGGTTATTAAGATGAATATATATTTATATATACCTATATTCACTTTTATCTCCCTTGAGAAGGTTATGAATTTAAAACAACTAGTCGTGTCGTTTAATTTTTTTATGTTCTAAGCGGAACTTTAATCAAAAGCAATTTGTTGGTCATTTTTTATTAATAGAAAAATGTTTAGTACTTTTAAAGTCATATATCTAGTTAGCAATGATACGATATTTATTAAATTTTTAATTTTATTCTATCATAAAATGCAGTCGATATTTTTTTATGAGTATGAAAAAGAAGGGTCGTATCCAGAGCAAAGGGCAGTAGCTACACAGAAATATATGAGAGACATGGGTTCGAATCGCGCCGGGTGCTCAATTTAATTTTTTTTTTTCAAAAAATCATCAAATAATTACGAAATATGTAGAATTAATATAGGAAATTATTGAATTAACTTCCACGGTTCAATTAAGGTACCTATATGTTAAAAAAATTTTAAAATAAAAAAAATATCTGTCAGCCTCATCCACATAAGCTTACGGGGAAAGTGAAACTTCTGTAGCCGTAGATGTTATTGAAACAATTTAAATTTCTTAATTTTAATAAATTTTATTTGTCATGAACTATTAGCGGGTTTTAAAAAATTATTTCCTCTCTATTGAGTCATTTCCACTTTATTGTAACAAAAAAATCAAACAGATACGTCGCTAAAGAAGTTTCACTTCAAAAATAAACGAAATGAAATTCAAATATAATTTGAAATATATAATATTTAAATTTGAAAAATATATATATTATATAAACAATTTTTGCTGGTTTAAATAAGAGTTGATTTATTTAAAATTTGAATTTTTATTTAAATCACACAATATTCAAATTTTAATCAAAATAATCACAAAAATAAAAGCTTCAGTAGATTTATTTATTTTATTTATTTATTTTGATTTTTATACTTTGTTTTTTATTTTTTAATATTTTTTTTCTCTTTATCCCAGAGACTTTTTATATTTGTGTATTTTATTTATTATTTTGTCCCAGTGAACGGAATTATTATTGTTATTTATTATTTATTTTCAACCCCAGTGAAATTTATTTTTAATTTTAAATTAAATTTGTCTCTAACAATCAAATCTCCCACAATACACAAAGGTTTATTTATACACCGTTCTGCTGGGGCCACACCCTGACCCTCTGATCCCGTGGGAGGTTCGGAGGGCTATAAGGGGAGATCTGGAGGCCTCTTAAAAAAATACTCAACGTTTTGACACCTATTTCAGGAGTAGTTTTCAAGTGCTTGTTGAAGTTCTCCTAACAAAAATCCCCCATCGATGAATTTAATTTTAATTTTTTATATTATTTATTTCCTTTAGACGGAATGGTAGAATTTCAAGTCTGAGCCGAGTCTGAGCCGAGTCTGAGCCGAAGGATAAATAATAAAGAATTTTGCTGGCTTGGTGTGTACTGGATATATTAATTTTTCATTGTTAATGATAAATTAATTGAATTTGCTTCTTTCCAGTAATTTGTTTTGTTATTCAAATGGTTAATCCAAGTATTTCGAGAGCGTTCTCAGCATCTCTTCCTCAGTGGAAGCTGTGGGACCACACAATAGGCAAGTGAGTTATTATAATTACAGGTGTCAAAAAAGTACTCCTCCACCAATGTGCCGACCCCATAAGTTTGTACAGAACATTGATAAAAGCTCGATTACACAACACACACATACATATATATACAAATTCAAAATGAGATAACATACGAATATATACAATTATTTACATCTCTTTATAATGAAGTTCAATGAAATTTAAAAAATCGAAATATAATCAGTACCCGAGCTGGTTTAAATTTAACTAACTAATTACTGTTAATGACCAGTCAAAGGAAGGTCAACGACCACAAAATTGTCTACGTTTTCTGGCACGCTCAATTAATTAATAAAAAAACATAAATGTTTATTTATTTGTCATTTCTATTAAAATTTTGTATTCCCTCATTAAAAAGCCCGTGTCTACCTTGTAATTTACTGTGTTTTTCAGGCTTTGTTGGATAAAACACGATTCACTCACTGACACTGACTTGCCTATTGTGTGGTCCCACAGTTTCCACTGAGGAAGAGATGCTGAGAGCGCTCTCGAAATATTTGGATTAACCATTTGAATAACAAAATAAATTACTGGAAAGAAGCAAATTCAATTTATTTATCCTTAACAATAAAAAAATAAATAATAAACCCTGAAGAAGGAGGGAAGATTCTCTCTTATTCTCTTTATGAATCAACAACTCTGCTATACTCGGCAAAAGAAAATCTTTTCAATGAATAAGCTCCATAATTAGCTGTCGAAACGTTGTGAATTCTGATGATATTATCTCATTAGGTGTTCAAACTAGGTACCTAGTTTCACTCAAAGTTGTTCTTGATGTTCAAAACACAAACTTTGGCCAAATTGTTTAACCCTTGACAGTGTAGGGTTTCTGATCGATCGAAATCAAAGGGCCTTTCTCCCCCTTGCTTTTAAAATTTAGTCAATTAACTAACCAACAACATAACCATAAATTAAATGGTTATTTCAGATTCGAAACTTCAATCTTCTAATTGACTGTTTTATTGGCTTAATAAATAAAGTAATTAAAATATATAAACCCTAAAAACACTTTTGGGAATAGTAAGATTCCACTTTGGCTTAGGAGTTTGAATTTTTAATCGACTATAATTTATTAAGATACATTTTAAAAAGTAAAACGGAAAGTGTGTCGCTACAGTGTATTTCTGTCCGTCTGTTTGAGTAGGCCTGGCCAAACCAAATTACACTGCGGCCAATTGGTACATAAATAAGAATATTTACATTTTTTTCAGTATTTTTTTTCGAAATCTGGCTTTACAACGAAATTCCTGTTTATTGATTTTTATTGTAAACGATTAATTTGAATGCAGCGATAGAGCGAAAGTGTTAATGTGTGAAAAAAACAATACTACAACCAGATATTTTTCATAGAAAACGCATTGAAACAACAAAATCTATTTGAATGGTATTAAACATAAAATAAATATTGTTTTAACAATCATAAACAAAACAATATTTCAAATTATATTTTTTAAATTACAATCAAATATCAATGGATATTTCTTCTTTCTGTCTCATATTTGCGTTTCTTTGCGATTAATTTTTCTAAATCTATATCAATAGTTGAAGTTTACTGTTATTTTTTAATAAGTTATTCTTCATGTAATTATAGAGAACCTTATTTCTTTTAATTAGTCTAATGCGATTTAAAATATATTTTGAAATTCCCGATACCAAACACACTTTATCATATACAACCGAGGGCCGCAAGTAAACCAGGTCTATGTTAGAGAATTGTAGCTGGTAAATTAAAATAAGATAAAAACTTGAAATTTAGTAATTAAAGCATTCATTTTCAGACAAATAAAAAATCGTGTTAAAATTTTAATCGGATGATTATTTTGGGGAGGACCACATTTTATATAAAGTCAAAAATAACAAAAATAGTTTTTTTTTTATCATAAAATGTGAGGTATCTTTGTAAGGATAAGTTTTAATTTTTTTTAAATATTGTTCGATTTAAAAGGACGGTATGGGAGAACTCCAAATTCACCATTTTAGGTAATTTTTGTGCCCTCCTGCGTTCTGAAAGGGCTTTTCTTAAAATTATCAAACAATTCCAAAAATTCACTAATTACTCCTTTATCAAGAACAAACAAGAAGGAATTAAATGTCTCAAATATTTTGGGAGTTACTAATATTATGGTAATTATAAGATGTTATTAAGGTACAGAACCCGCTATGTGGGACTGAAATAGCATTTTTCAATTATTTAAAAAAATAGAAACTAAAGTAGAAATATTGTTGTTCACCGTTAACGAACCACTCTAGCTGCCCCTTATGATTAAATATTTCAACATAATTGAAAACTAAAAGTTTAATTCCCAAGTAATTCTACTTATTTCTAAATGTTTATTTCTTATAAGTATAGGAAATAATATATTCATGTCAAATTTTCTCAATTTTCGCCAATATGATCGATTTTTATTTTTAATCATTTATAAATTTATTTTTAATATTTAAAAAAAAAAGAAAAAAAACGTTTTTTGCCAGAGTTTAGGATTGAACTCTTGTTTTCTTTTTAGGCCCTGTTCCGCTTGCTAGTTTAAATTGGTTAATCATTAGAAAAATCTTATTTATTATCATTTACCTTGGTACGCACTGCGAGCGTAGTCTGCCGGTCGGCTGGACTAATGAATTTTCAATCTTTTTCTTTTCCCCTATGTGTCTGAAACATGGAGAAAATCATTTTTAAACATAATTCCATAATTCCATCCTTTATAAGAAAACATATACTAAAGAAATAAAAATTAGGTATTACTGAAGAAAATCGAAGTAAGGAATAAAACCTTTTGTAGGTACTTATAAAAATAAACCTAATTTGTTAGATAATAATTTAAGAAAATTTAGAAATTTTCCAAAAGTGGACTTAATTGCATTGATAAAGATAAGAGAAAATAAATATTATATTTAATATTTATTTACTATGAGTTAAGGATTCTAGGTCACTTATTTCACATTAAAATTAAAAAATTAAAAGATATAATTTTTTTTACTTTTAATGTGAAATAAGTGACCTAGAATCTTAACTCATAGTAAATCAATATTAAATATAATATTTATTTACTCTTGTCTTTATTAAAGATGTTTCAGCTTGCACCAACACCACAATCTCTACTAATTATTAATTGCATTGACTTCTGAGCAACTATATGAGGATCAGTCAAAGAGTTATTTGTAGCTGGAATCCCCATACTGTATAACAATTTTTCTACATATATTGCAATCTGAAATACTGAACCTAGACGCCTGAAATCTATTTTTTTTTCATTTTGGAAATAAAAAAAAATTTTGTTTGAACAACAGAATGAACTTCCTACGACATCCCATTCTTTAGTATCAAATTCTAGAAAGACACACATACAAACATCTCTAAAGTTTATATTACCAAGCTATACATTTCTGTTTTTTAACTCAAACCGTTCGGTGATAAATCGCCTAATAGTGATCGTACTGGGCATAAAAAAATTTCACCTTTTTTTCTCCAATTTTAATTTTTCATCTTTTCCAAAATTCACTAAAAAAAAGTTTTCATGATAGACCCAACTACAAACGAAAATTTTTCCTGATGTTAGTATTAAGTCCAAACTTGATTTATAATTATAAATTTAATCAAGTTAAATAACAAGGGTAGTAAGCTTTAATATATCCTTGCCAATACGTTGATTGTTTACAAATGAATTAGGGTGAATAATCGTAAAACAGTAAACACTCTGGTTAATTAATCCAAAACTAATCACCAAAATGGAATATTTCTAAAAGATAAATTTACGGGATGGATAATCTACAGGCTACTCCATAAGTAAAGACACGGTAGGGTAATAATTTTTTTAATGTGAAATTTATGGGTAAATTAAAGTTGAAAATGGAGATACATTAAACATTATTTATTAACGCCGTTACTGGTGAGCTGGAAATAAATGACGAAAGGGTTATTTAAATAATCAAAGAGGGTAATTCGAAAAATTTAAGTAATTAATGAATAAATTAAATTGAAATATTTTAATTTGCTAAGAAAATCCTAGAATAAAAAAGTTTTTATAATAGATATTGGCTCCGTGGACGACACTATAGACATCTGGTGTTGAGAAATCAGGCACTAATCTTGTAAAAAATACACTGATTGCTATGGGATTTACAAAAAAAAGTGAGAAAAAATTAAAAAGCAGGTAAACACCTAAGTATAGTGCTGTGTATATACACTTTTATGATTTTGCTTTCCATTTAGAGGTTAGACTTGTCAAGTTCTTTTGATTAATGATCTACTAATTTGGAAAACAAAATGAATTAATTTATCAAACGCAAATGGAAATTTGTTTTTGAATAGTATCTGAACAAAAATTTCAACTTTAAAAATACCAAAAATTAGTGTAATGTCTTTCGAATTCTGAAATGAAAGTAAAATGTTAATTTTTTATGAATAATTTTTTTCCTTGGTCAGCAAATGATATAATATTTCGAAATGAATATAATAATAATTAAAATGACTTCTTTTCTGCAGTATCTATCAGAATATGAAATATTTTAGAACAACTTCTTTATCAGTTTTGATTTATTAGTGAAATTGAAAGAACGTAATAAATGCGACTTAAAATCTGATAAGATAATGAAAAAAGAAGAACGCAAAGCATTGATTTGGAATGACAATAATAACTGTTTCAAAGTTCTGTCAAATTATTTAGGACTACTTTTTTTTCAAAATTTTTGTACCTGGAAATTCTATGAGCCCCAATCGGGGATCAATAAAAAAATGTTAAAAAATAACATATTTTTTAAATATTCATTAAAGTAACCTAAATTTCATTAACTAATTCCATTTTCAACCCTAATATTACCTACTAAAAATATCAAAAATAAAAATTTGAAAGTTAATGTGTTAAAAGTGAGGTTAAGTTACTTTATTCTTCTTACAGCAGCAATTCATCGCTTTCTCTGCTCTATTTTATATTTTGCTTTTGGAAAGATATAAAATTTACATTTAACTACACAACACGAAGTATGACCCATTTTTAAAAATAGTTCTGTATTAATTTTATTGAATATTTTGGGATTCTTTACTTTTTTTTTGCCGCCTCGTGCGCTTCGATCGATTTTCTTATCCCCTCCAGTGAGCATGCACGGTCCCAATAACGAAAACGAATAAAATTGCAGGTTTGTGACGTCACAGAGTCCTTCGGGGAGATTCGGCATCTTGCCGGAAAAGCTGGGATTTTTTCATTATAAAGCCTTCACAAATTTTTACTTTCAATTATATAAAATAATTAATCTCCGTAGTTTTTGCAATTAATAAGTGTATTGAGGAACCCAGTTTAAAAAACCATTAATTTGTGAATCTGTTTGTCTGAATGTGGAATTGATAGCTCAAAAACAGCAAATCTCACTCATATTTATAAAGGCTACGTAGAATTTTCAAAGCTGAAGGTTTAGCGATTAGACTTCTAAATCCCGTGATATATATCATTTTTGCAAAAGTTTTTAGAAACCAACAGAAAATCCCTTAAAGATAGCACATTTACATTGCAGCAATTTTAATACAATGGGTGATTTTTTTATATCAAAGATTCTCATTCAAATTCATAGAACATGAATGCTTATTTCGCCTTCCCGCTTTATTCAATCAATACTCTGATATCGGGAATATAAAAATGAACATAGTTCATAGTGCGAGAGAGATAGCAAATTTATTTTTAACGATTTGATCTCAATTTTTTAATATAGTGCAAAGTTCAATAACCTTCATTTCAATTGGATTTTGAAATTTTATAATAAGTCTTAGAACTGCTTGGGCATTTCAGAAATATGTATAATACAAATTCAATATACCTACTTAATAGTCTAAGATCTCGACTTAGCTCGACCAAAACTTGATAGAGTCGACATCCAATTTCCCTGCATAGCTATTTTTAATAAAACAATTAAAGTTGTTAATAATTAGTTATCGAGTTTCCGAATAAATATATTACCAATCGAGAGTAAAATATGTATACAAAATGCCAAAGTTGGGTCGCCATCTTTTTTCCCTGCAAAAGTTTAGTTAGACAGGGTATCAACAGGTAACTTCGAATTAGTATTTTGTAGTTATAGAGTTTCCTTTATTGTTATATATGAAAATGTATATAATTTTATTGCGAATTAATTAATTAATTAATCAATTTTATTTTTTTATTTTATTTTATTTTTTATCAAAAATAGCTATGCAGGGAAAATGGATGTCGACCCTATCAAGTTTTGTTTATTAATATGTACATTATATTATCAAAATATTAATTTCATCACGAACTCGATAGGTGAAAGTCGACCTAATTCGGGATCTTGTACTATAAAATATTTTGTAGAAATATTAAAAAGATTTAATGAGAATCAAAGAGGTTGTCCTCCCCTTGATGCAAATAAATATACACACATACATATATATTAAATATAAATATGTATAAATTTTATAAATTTTCGTAAATTCTTAACCAACAAATTAGATTTATTATTTTTGTAAAAAAACTCCTGGGTCTGGTTTTCATCAGTAGAGCCTTCTTTTTATTTTTTCTGAAATTCTTTTCTAATGAATTTGGGATTTAAAAAATATAAATTTGTTGGTTTATATAACTTAATTGGATTGGCCTCTGAACTGCTCATTCATAGACGTATATACCTATACTTAAATTTGTATAGGTTATTTCTAACCATCATTTGAAAACATTTAGATTATGCCTGAACGCCTGAATATAGGCAGCCAATTCGTCAGCTCTTTGTCAAAGCTGCGTAAGATTTAGGCTCTACCGTAAAGTACTTGAGTTTTAGAGTTAAATTCATCCATCAACAAAACACCCATACCTACCTGAATGGCCAAAGTATTAAATTCATTATTATTATTATTTATTTATTATAAGGAAATTCAATGTAAAAAATCAATTGGCAATAGGCTTTTTCTTATTAATTTTAAAATAACTAGAAATGCCTAGAATTAAATCTCTAAAATTTATTGATACATTCCTGTAAAATATAGAAAAAATAGAAGACGTAAAAACTCAAAAATTACACGAACCTGGTTTCATTTCAAGACATCACAATTTCCCCGCAATTACCCGAGCTAATGATTCTTGAAATTTAATATGTGGCTACTTTAAAGCAGTGGTCGCTAAACTTTTTTGACCGTCGACCCCTTCAAGAGTTTCTTGAAATTTTATCTAACCCCTCTATTTTACTTTTTATTTAGGTAATTGTAATAGAACAAACAAAAAAAGGACGCCTATGTAAGTTTATATTTTTTCAATTTCCCTAATTTATATATTTACTAGCTGCAAGGCCCGTCTTCAAGTCCCTCTTGATAACCAGGGGACACGCCCCCTGGACCCCCAACGCACAAACCCTCATCCTAATACAACATTCCGCCCCCCGAACCCCACCCCACCCCTCAACACCCCACTAAGCCTCTGGATCCCCACCTGAACTCTCCACTACATCCTTCACCCCAGTGCCCTCCACCCCCGCACTCACCCCCCGCATCCAGTTTTTGCATTTCTAGCCTTCTAGGACCCACAGATTATGTATACAAAATTTGGTTAAGTTGGCTCTAAGGGTAAGAATTTTCATTTTTTTGATCGCCCCCTTTTTTGCTTGAAACGTGTACAACAAAAATTTGGCGTGATTTGAAGCAATGTACAAACAAAACCTTAATTTTATATATATAGATTAAAGATCCCTGTTGCTCCAAGATATACAGATGAGTAGTACAAAATATCGTGATTTATATAGAAACTATGGCCTATAGGCGTATATTATAATTAAATATTGTCCAAATATAAATACAATGATGTTTTATATTTTATATTGACCCCTTATCGACCTTTATTTGATAGAATTTATAATTCTGAGTACCTTTTAAATTTGCAATTTTGTCCTTTTGAGAACAATTTTTCGCCAAATGAAAATTTTAACATTGACCTATTCGATTTTGGACTCTCTAGCTTCAGAATTTCAGATTCAAAAATGCAAAAATCAGGTAAAATTATAATCGTTAAATCAATCAATTTATTTATTTCGATACCTATTATAATAGAATATAACATACAAATAATTTCCTCTTTTCTTTATCACTCGAAATTTATTATCTTTTTTCTTTTCAACATTACTATATAGTGCCTGGAGCACCGAGCGATCATCGGTAACTTTTTGCCTCTAAATAGCTTAATAACTCATGATACTTGATAAGTACATCAATTAAAAAAAGTCGTTAGTGCGATTTTTGAGAAAATCAATAAAACGAAAAATCTTTCATCTAAATGTCAACTTACGGTGTTCCTATTTCAAGCAAAAACTTGCTGTACTCCTAGCCTATATCAAGCTTAAGTTTCGAATTTCGTAACTCTGAGATTTATGGTTGCGAAACGCAGGGGAGTACATTATTATATATTTAGATATATAAGCATCAACTTCTGGTACTTCTATTTTAGTCAAAATCTTTTGGTACTTCTTGTAGCCTCTAGATAGCTTAAGTGTTAAATTTCAAGGATCTGCGACTTAGCGAAGACGAGATATGAACGATTAAAATATTTATTTTGCCACATGACCAATTTACACCCCCTTTATTTCAATCGGATTAAAATTTATAACTCATGAGACTTGATAAGTACACCAATTTTTAGCGAAATCATTAGAGCCGTTTTCGAGAAACCGATTATATATAAATACAAGAATTGCTCATTTAATAATATAAGCAAGATAAGATGTAGTTGCCCAAAAGATGCTAAAACCTTATAGTTTTATTACTTTTTGAATAGTTGTATTTTTTCCTCTGGATTTTGCAAAAGAGCGGCTAGAAGATAAATATAGGTATTATCATTTTTAACCGACTTCAAAAAAGGAGGAGGTTCTCTATTCGACTGATTTTTTTTTTTTTTTTTTGTTGTGCCTATGTTACCTCATATCTCCGCCAATTGTGAACCGATTTTGAAAAAAAAATTTGCATTGGGTTCAGTCTACCTTCCGATTGGTCCCATTTTTTTTCATAGGTATTAGATCTTTTTTGTTAGGTTTGTTTAGGCCTAACTTCTTTGTTATGAACCGATTTCGAAGATTCTTCTTTTTATTCGAAAGGGGGTATCTAAGGGATGGTGTCATATTAATCTGGTCAAGTTCTGATGATATAATCACTATTAATAACATCACTAAAAAGAGAAAAATAAAATATAATTTTAAGAAAAAAATAAAACCGACTTCAAAAATTAAATGCAACAAATAAAATACACTAAAAGGTATAAAATAATTATTATCTTATTTAGTTACAACTAAACGACGAAATATTAACATGAAATTACTTTTTGAAGTCGGCGCCAAACATACATTTTATGAATCGCACTCAACGGATCTTACTTAGTAAGTTTGGAGGTTATGCTCGCTTATAGGTATAGTTTGTTTGGTACCGACTTCAAAAAAGTAATTTCATGTTAATATTTCGTCGTTTAGTTGTAACTAAATAAGATAATAATTATTTTATACCTTTTTAGTGTATTTTATTTGTTGCATTTAATTTTTTGAAGTCGGTTTTATTTTTTCTTAAAAATTATTTTTATCTTCTACATACTTCTGGGCCTAACTTGGGTGGGGGGGGGGGGGTAAGATTTCTAAACTTTGATATAGTTGTTTATTTTTATATAATCATAAAAGAAATTGAACATTAAATTTTAAATAAATATGTCACTATAAAAAACATCATTACATGAAACTACTGGAATCAAGATATTATAATTGCTGGCTTAGTATCAAAAACCGCGAATGAGGTCATTCCGGCTTTTAAATAATAAACGCCTCTAACTTTTCTAGCGTTAGACAAAATATTAGAAAATCTAGTTATCCTAGTATTAAAATGCAAATTAGTTTAGTTGATGTAGGTTTTGTCCTATTTAGGTCACCATTATTACAAATATAATTATTTTAATGTTCGTTATTTATTCTATCAATATGTAAGTAGGGTAGAACTCTTTCGGTGAAATTGTAAGATTTGTCTATTATTATCAAAATATTTATGTATCTTCTTCTAAAACCGTCTTTGTGGGCTTATTAGCTGGAACAGTCAAGACATTTTGACATTTAGATATATCGAAATATTGTATAAAATAACTACAAAAATATTCGATAGGCTACAAGTCTTATTATTCTGTGATTCTTAGTAAAAAAATTAATCTTATGTTTATGAAACGTATTTTTTAGTGAATTTTCATCGGAATAAATGATTTTTTCTCCTCCAGGAGATAAAAAAGTCTTTACTGTTTATAATTAGCATGCAAATTTCAAAAGAACCTAGTATTAGTAAAACTAGAGAAATAAATAAATTCTTTATTATGTAAAAATTAAATACATTTTCTAAATAGAGTTTAAATAACTTTATTTTTAAATTGAAAAGTTTTTTTAGTCTCAAACTAATAAAAGACAATAATTTTATTTAATTATTATTATTTATTTTAATAAGTTGTTGTAGGGAAATGAGGACAATAGCTTATGCAAATATTTTTTATTTTATGCCAACGTTTCGTCCTCAGGGCTCAAACAAATTAATTTCCTTGCATATTTGTCATTTTATAAATATTCATTCTTAGTAAACACATTTAGGACCAGTCATCGAACAGATTGAAAAATTTCAATGACTGCCCTAAATGTGTTTACTATAATAATGAATATTTATAAAATGACAAATATGCAAAGAAGTTAATTTTGGGTTCCCGAAACATAGGGCAACAATGACATTGAAGCAATGAACAATGAAAAAATTATAATGTGAAGCAGAGAAAAATTAATTCAAACAAATTAAAGTATAGTGAATTCTAGGTATATTTCTCATTGAATTTTCAATAATTTGTGAAATGGCCATTTTGTATTACATATATTTACTTATACGAAGCGACGTCTTCAGCATTGGGGATTCTGAAATTAAAATACAGATCAATTTTGAAAAATTTTGAAGATACTCTTATGTCCTGTTTGATTCTTTATTTAATATGAAACAAGCAGATCCATCAGACTAATACAATTTATATTTAGTATTTGTAATTACATATTAGTACAAGATCCCGACTTAGATCCGACCTTCATCTATCGAGTTTCCTAATTAAATTAATATTTTGATAATATAATGTATTAATAAACAAAACTTGATAGGGTCGACATCCAATTTCGCTGCATAGCTATTTTATCTAATTTATTAGATTTATTTATTTATTATTTATTTATTTATTTTTTTAATTATCTACATTTTCATATATAACATTAAAGGAAACTCTCTAACTACAAAATACTAATTCGAAGTTACCAGTTGATAACCATGTCTACTTGACCTTATGTAGGGAAAAAAGATGGCGACCCAACTTTGGCATTTTATATACATAGTTTACTCTCGATTTGTAATATATTTATTCGGAAACTCGATAACTACATTATGTAATAAAATTAACAACTAAATTTTTATTTTTTATTAACAATAGCTAAATTGGACGTCTATCAGGCTTTGTTTAATAATACATTATATTATCAAATTATTAATTTCACAAGGAAACTCGATAGGTGAAGGTCCTAAGTCTGGATCTTAGACAATAGTAGTTTTAATAAATGATAAAATTATTTATAATATCTATGTAAGTTTACTAAAGATTTGCTTTAAAATAAATTTATTTATGATATGCTAATAAAAAATTATGGTTTATACCATATATCTATAATTTCCTATAATATACGAGTTTCCGTGCGTGCCTTCGGCACGCCCTCGAAACTCGGCTCTGCCAGTGGTGCCCTGGCGGGGCGGCGTCTCGGTCCAAAATTTTTATTCCTCTTAAAAAACCACACTCCAAATGTATACCTGTAAACTCCCGAAAATACATACTCTCTTAAAAGTTTCGCCTCATTTTCGTCCTGACACAGCTTTACAGAAATGAGAATCTAGATATAAATATGGGAGTATTTCTTATTTCTATAATCTACAGCATTGTGATATTTTTTTGTGGAAATATGTAGATTTATTTAAATAAGTGGGATCGTGTGAGGAGGAATTATATTATATCATTTTTTTTAAATTTGGGATCGATAAATAATCGATATAAGGCTCCGAATATTTAAAAGAGATCAGGTGTTGTTTGTATGACAGGCTGCTCCAGTATTGCCATGAGAAACTCATAAGGGCACGTGTGTCTTAAAGTCGTTCAATTTTGTAAAAATCAAAAAATAAGAATAACAAAATTTAGATTTTTAAAAATTTATAAAAAGTGACAAATTATTAAAATATAAATCAAATAAGATGTGATTAATTTCTTTTTCTGTGCGAATTGAATACTTAATTTTTGAGGGATGAGGGGGGGGGGGAGGAATAATTATCAATATATTTAATGTTTCTTAATTTAAAATCAATTGGAGTCTTTCATTTCAAAATTCGAGTTCAAATTACAATTATATTTCAAATTTGCCTCAAATATACTGACGGAATCAGCGCCCCCTGTCGGCAGTATTACGCTAGCTTTGCTGCAAATTAATCTGGGCTTTTATATATATAATGGGGGTCGCGGACAATTTTTCAGTTAAAATGGGGTAGCGAATGAAAATAGTTTAAGAAGCGCTGATCTAGCCAATAGCCAGATCTTTTCTGATAAGTTCTTTGAATGATAAATAATTTTCCTAATATATGTTTAGGCCTATCTGAAGTTGTCCGGGAACTTTTGCAAAGGATTATATATACATATATATATAACAGTCTCTTTTCTTATCTTAGGCTTCACTTTTCACTACCGGCTTATAACTTATCCCTGACAATACAATTCTTGAAGTATTTTATCTGTAAACTCAATTCTAGCTTGGACTTGCTTAGATAAACCATCCTCCGGCGAAGAGATGTCCAAAATATGTAGATCAAGTTTTTCTCCTGTTAGATTAGAATCATTTTATGATAAATAGAAACGTCCGAATTCATTTTCACCAAAAGGAAACAAACGTGAGCTATTCATTGTTCCTGTTTATCTGTTCCAGAATACTAAACTTTTGTACCACACCACAAACAGTTCTATTTTCTCTTATCTTCTATTAATAGAAAAGGAAAAGTTTTCGAGTGGGATAATTGAATTAAAAATTCGTTTTCGTAATTGGGCTCAGCCACTTATTAAATTCCAGCTCCATGGGCAAAACACAACAACATTCTCAGCAAAATAATTGACTCGAGTACAAGAAAGGCGCGCGTTAAAGAATTCGCTGTTTATTTAATAGAAATTTGCGAGTTAACCCTTAGAGAAAAGTTCTTTTCTTTTGGGAGAGAAGAAAGAGGAGTTCAATCCCCGAGGTCAAGTACCCGAGAGTATTACTGATTAAGCGAAATTTTCTTTCTATTTTCAAAATGAAAATAATTAATTAGCGATTTTTACTTTGATATACGAGTATGGTGAAGTTTTGTAAACGTGTAAAAAATGTTTTTTTTCTTTGTATTTTAAAGACATATAAAATATGACTGAAATTATTTTGATACAAAAAATTCACAGCAAGGCCTGACTTGGGGGAAAAATCGTCCGAAAAGACGGATTAAAAGTGGAAAAGGAAAAAGTTTCGAATAAATCTTGTATTGACAAACAACTTTTTATTGGCTGCCTTGCATTCATCATCAGTATCTATATATATATTATATAATTAAGGTTTTGTCTCTACATTGCTCCAAATCACGCCAAATTTTGGTTGCACACGTTTCAAGCAAACTTATGAACGAAAACACCCTCAACAAAATTCCAGTCTGTCTGTATGTATGTCTGTCTGTTTCAGTGGTTTCCTAAAAATTGCTCACGATTCACGTAAAAACGGCTGAAGGGATTATTATAAAATTTTATACTTACATCAGATATATTATAACTTATGTTTTTAGCTATATAACGTTTTGATATTTTTACCCCAGAAGGTGGTTTGGGGGGGGGGGGGGCACACGAATGAAAATTATCAAATAACTCCTAAACTATTAACCCTACGGCAAATTTTATGATAAACAAAGTTGTAGGGGATGTGATTTCTAACAACTTTTGTTTAAAAAATTTCCCCAAAAAACCACCCGAAAAAGGGGGGAGGGTGAAAAAATGTAAATTCTTGCCCTTGGAGCAAACTCAACCAAATTTTGTATACATAATCTCTGGGCCTCTAGAGAGCTAGAAATGCAAAAACTAACGACCCAAAATGGGGGGGGGGGGGGGTCAAAAAATGAAAATTCTTTATCTTGGGCCAAACTCAAGCAAATTTTGTATACATAATCTGTGGGTCACTAGAAGGCTAGAAATGTAAAAACTTGGTGCGGAGGGTGGGTGCGGGGGTGGAATGGGGGTGGGGTGAGGAGTGAGGAGTAGTAGGGTGGGGTGCAGGGGGTGGTGAGGGGTGGAGTCAGGGGGCTAGGCGGGAGTGTGGTGCGCAGGGTTGGAGGGCACGGGGTGGGGTCCGGGGTGGATGGGGTGGGGGGTTCGAGGTGGGTGGGGTGCGGGCGGGGGCTTGGAACGGGTGCATTGTGCGTGGGTGTGGGTGCTGAAGGGGTTTTGGGGTGGGGATGGTGGGTGGGGATGAGGGGTTAGTGGGTTACGGTGCGGAATGTAGTGTGGGGGCGGGGTTTGGGAATGGTGCGGGGGCTGGGGGTGATGGGTGGGTTTCAGGGGAGTGGGGTGAGGGTGGGGTCCGAGGGCTGGGGGTTCAGGTGGTGTCCCCTCTGGTTACCAAGAGGGCCGCCGAAGGCGGGCCTTGCAGCTAGTAATAAATAATTAATTACCTATTATATGTAAGTGGAAAGAAAAAGAGTGAAAATCAATAATAAATAATTACTGTTTTAGCTCGATTAAAAAAAATTGTATTTATTGGTTGAATCGCCGGTTTGTAATGGCGAGAAGTTTAGAAAAACATGTTCCATTTAATCAACACTCTGGTCTGTCCTTTTTTATTGCGAGTAGAAATAATCAATAGAGTTGTATGGAAAACCTAAATACGTCTGAGCTATATTTCTTTTACGCCGAAACTATGGTATAATGTCTTGAACCAATAACTAACGTTTAAATTATCCAGAGCTTACACATGTTGAAATAATCCCTATATTATCGCTTCTTTTGGATTAGTCTAATTAAACTGCTCGACAAAAATTAAACACAAATTTGTAACCTAAACCTAACAATGGATTCCAGTAGAGTTTTATACGCTGAATATCAAACAATTTTCCGAATTTTTACAACAGATAAGAGTTTTGAGATATTATCGGTCAAATCGACGAAAAAGGTCATTTTGACCTATTTTCGAGCAATATTTGAAATCAAAATATTTTGTTGAAGTAATAGAAAACAGATTACTCTTTAATTTTCAAATTACCACTTGAATTTAGCTCAATTAGAACTCGAGTTATAACTAAAAAACCAAGACCATATGTATTTATCCAAGTTTATTATCCTTTATAATCACGTAGTTTTAGTTTTTTTGTTATAACTCGAGTTCTAATTGAGCTAAAAACAACTGGAAGATTTAAAATAAAAAAGGAAGCTGTTTTCTATTGGGTCAACGAAGTATTTTGATCTAAAATATTGCTATTTAATATCTAATGGGACTCGAAAATAGGTCAAAATTGTGTCATTTTGACCGATCATATATCAAAACTCTGACCATGTTGTAAAAATCAGTAAATTGCATGATAATCAGCGTTTAAAACTCTACTGGAATCCGTTGTTAGGTTTACGGTTACAAATTTTTGTTGACCAGTGTTATTTATTATTCAAAGCACAGTGCATGTAACACTGAGATAGAATGACCTAACTTATGCCGTATTTATAGTCAAAATTAAACTTGAAGTTAACTCTTTCTTTCTAAGTGAATCACAATCTCTAGTTCGCAGTAGGATTTTACAAACAGATATTTTATATTTCTACAGAAAATCAGAAGAGATGGTCACCTACTAAATCTGAGATATAGAATTATTTTTATCATGTTAGAAGGGTTGTTTAAACCCTTCGGGATGGATGCTCGAAGGGATTAAACAAACATTCTGACTTAATATTAAAAATAATCCATAATTATATGTAACAAATCAGAGGAAAAAAGGAAACAATTAAACATCGTGTTAAATCATACGACCAATTGCAACGTTTCTCCAATTTATTGTGGCTTCATCAGTCGAAGGTGTAAGGTTGGTCTGTCTGGTTCTATTGCTACTCTAAACAATCAATATTGTTATATAAATAAAATAATATATTCATATTGTTAAGTATTCTAATTGGCAAGAAAAAATTGAATGATAAGATGTTAAAAAGAAATTTGTTCAAGAGCCTGATGAAGCCACAATAAATTGGCGAAACGTTGCAATTGGTGGTATGATTCAACACGGTGTATGATTGTTTCCTTTTTTCCTCTGATTTGTTAAATCTAATACTGATTATAAAACTGAACAATAATAATAATCCATAATATTTCAGATTTATTAGATGACCACCTCTTCTGATTTTCTTTAGAAATTTTAAAACTAATACTATAGTAATTTGTATTTTATATTATAAATATTTTATAGGTGATGCTTAAGAGAAAATAATTTTTTTGGAAAATAATCATAGAATCTAAATTTTTAAATTTTTATTTCAATCAGCGAAATTTTTATTCTCAAAAATTTGTAACCACTCAAGTTTTAACTCGGGGGTTGTCCGAGCTGGCTAATGAGCTGGGCTCGCTTCAGCATCGTTGATGACGATGTTCAAGCGGGAGGCCCGGGCTCAAGCCTGGCTAGCATATAAAATTTCTTCCGGCTAAAACTCGGCTCCCTCACTAACACTACTAACAGTTTGCTGATGTGCTGTCTAAATGAACTTTGATCCAGGTGACAATAAATAAATAAATAAGTTTTAAATCATTCATAAAAAAATATTGTTTTGGTAAAAATCACGATAGGAGTGACATCTATTCAAAATATAGAGAATTAATGTAACGCGAATTCAATGAGAATTCACCCCTTGTCATCTATTAGCAGACAGCTATCGGTGAACAACTTTTCTCCCCACATTTACCATATATATGTAGTTATATTCTATTCACCAATCTATCGATTGCTCATTTTCGACAATAAGAAAGACTGTCTAAAGACTAGCAGCTGGGTAGCTCAGCGAAATATAAACAAATGAAATACAAAATATAATTAAATATTATCATTTAGACTTAAAAATTATTTGCTTAAAACTAGAGAATATTAAAAAATCTTATTATAAACAAAAGGATTAACCGGTGTTCAAACCCGGAATCTTCGCCTATCCTTGCGTTATGTTTTTTAAAGAACTATGTTCTTTTTTTTATGATATTGATGTGAGAAGAAGATACACCAGAAGGTGCATCCCCTAAAGGCCTGTATGGGCTGGCCCCTCCATCGCGAAAAGAACAGAGTAGAAGGAAAAGAAGCCGGGATCACGAGCCAAATCTCAGAAAGTTAGATATAGTCCAATTTACTAAGTTTTTAGGGGCTTCGAGCAGTGGTAAATTCTCCGTTCGATAAATTAGGTTTTATTAATTTATCTCCCACTTTTATTACCAGACCCTATACTTTTACAGAAAAAATGTCTGGGTATAGACGGGAATCGAACCCGAGACCTCCGGGTTGCCAGCCAGTTATGCTGACCATTACACCAGGTAGGCGTTTGCTTTGGTTCTTTTGAAAGATTTTTGGGTATTTGAATAATCATCTCTATAAAACATAATTCTGATGTTTAGTTGAATTTATCTCGACCCTGCCTAGTCTTGTTTATTAATACTGTATTAGTATTCTATCATGATGAGTGAACAATATTCTAGGCCTAGAAATAATTAAGTATAAAACATATATTAAAAATATAAAATAATTTACACCATTTATTAATATTTTAATTAATTTTATGACTAATAATCGGATAAATTGTTAGAATAATTGGAGTAAAACGTTTCTAAATTGGAAAATCCATTCGGGTAGAAATTCGCTCTCGAGTGACTTTCCCTTCACCTATACACCAAATCGATATATACTTATATTTCATGCTAGATTAAATCCATTTTTGTTTTTTGGATTTTATATTGTTTTCTTTGTTATTCTCTTTATCAATAAACAACCCCACTAAAAAAAAGCTTTTATTTTTACATTCTGCGAATAACAAAAACAGACTTTGCTTTCCGAAAACTTTTCCATTTTAAGCTGTTTTTTTTTTATTTTTATTTCGAAAAACTTATTTCGAAAACTTCCCTTTATTCTCTCAAAATTCTTCCTCCTCCTGAACACTAAAATAACATTAAATAAATAAATACATTCTAGCAATGTGGAGAGATCGATTTTTATATTTGAAAAACATTTTATAATAAAATTTATAAATATTATTTAAAAAATGCTAATAAACGCTTCGCTGCATTTTTTTTAATTTACTGGTGATCGAAAAAGATATATTATGTATCATGTATGTTTATGGCCGGAATTGAGTTAATGCACTCCCAATGAGCTCAGGAGATCTGAGCATGCGCACTTCAAATTTTTATTAAGTTAAGGCCGCTTCACACGAGACATTTTCTCCTACTTATTCCTTACTTGTTCGGCTAACTGTAAATTTGGAGGCATGGAGGGGGTCGAAATGACGTCACCCCAGACTGTCTTACTAGCATGCTTGCTTGATTCAAACGATAGGGCTTGTTCTAAAAAAAGTTTAGTTACTTGATGCTGGCGGTGGCCAGCCAATCGGAAAGCATTATTTTATCACGTGGGTGACATGGGCATTGGCACAATACATCAGCTGATATCACAGAACAGTTGATATTTTGTTTCTCACTGTTCAACTGTTTACTGCAATGAATAAAGAGAATATGCCTTCCAAATTCGTCTGCGATTGATAATTTCTGCAATAATATTATTGTCAGCCATTTTTGTTTGCATCTGAGCTGAAACTGAAAGATGATAGTCCAGCTTTCTGGACTGACACACGCGCGCGCTACCTAGCTAACTTGAAAATTTTCTGAAAAAGCTACGTGTGAAGCCAACAGGCGAAAAATCACCCTGACTGAACTAGCTTCAAATTGCAAGTAGATCGAACAAGTAAGAGAAAATGTCTCGTATGAACCAGGATTTATTTCAAAGTGCGCATGTTCATTTCGGTCGAGGGCAGTGCAAATGATCTAGCGTATAAGCTACTGATAAAGGTCAAAACTTTGTAGATATTTAACTAAAAAAAAAAAGTTTGAAATCATTTATCTGATACACTCAAAAGTTTTGCTCGTAACACATATATAAACATAATCTTTTTTTTGTTATTGAGACTTTGTGGTCCAATTGAAGATACTTTTAAGCTAATCCATCCATCCCATCGTTGGGAAAAGCATTAGCAATTTCAATGAATTTTGTAATTTCATTAATTTTGGAATAATTTCAGATTAGCTCTCACAAAATTTAATTATTAGTAAAAATATTTTTCGGGTTATAAAAAATTTTGCACAACATTCAAGTTACTAATTATTAACTGAAACAATTTTAAAACTTTAACTTTGAAATAATTTATTATAATAGTTAAAGAAATAAATAAAATTTAAATCTCAAAAGAAAAAATTTAAACTAATAAAATTAAGTTTCATACTATCTGAGCAGAATTCATAATAAAGTTCAAAATTTTGTACTTTCGATTTTTTAATATTATAAAATTTAAAATTTTATTATTAATTAAGAATCGTTTTTATTTGCAAAAAAATTGAAAATGACCAAAGTCTTAACATGTTAATGATTTTGATTTTAGTTTGATTATTTATCAATTTGAGCATAAAATGACAAAGTTCATTATTTTATTTTATATAATATATAATATATATATATATATATATTTAATTGATGAAGTCTAAACGAATACACATTGGAATAATACTAAATCGTTAATTGTATTTGTCAATGCCAGGTTCAATATTTGCAATTATTATATTCATAAATGTAAATATAAACCAATACAAAATTATATTTGCTTAAATTTAGCTTTATTGTCTTTTTTTATTAACGTTCATTAAAATATTCAAAATATATTAGAAATTTAACTGTAATGCAATAATAAAATTTGTATTCAATAATCGATTGATTTTTCTCTTTATTACTGACAATAATCGTTGCTAAAAGGTGGCTTTTCATGTATCATTAGAATCTAAAAGCTATATATAATATAATGAACTATACTTAAAATAAAATAATTTAAAGTTTAAAAAATTGCAAATTCAAGACAAATTCAATTACGAAAATGATTCATTTTTATATATGGTACAATTATTATAAAGAAAATATATAACATATCAGGAATATAGCAGGTATTTCCGTTAAGCATCTAATTTCGGGCAAAGTGTTTTTTTTAAAAAGCTCTAATTCTTTTTATAAAATATTAAATTCATTACTTCATTAGTCAATATAACTTGATGAGGTATCTAAAATATGAAAAAATAAAATATTTTATAGAAATGATTCTTCTTTAAGTGCCATATCAGGTCTCCCTGACTTTTCGACACCTGTCCACATATACCTGTAGTGAGTGTGTTTAGCTGTTTTACACAGATATACGGGACCTACTTTTTAACGCCGGTTCCGAACAGCTAGTTTGGAGAGGTTGGCTAGGCAATTATACTCTTGGTAGTTTGCCATTGCTTTCCAAGGGGAACCGGCTGCAAATATCTGCCGAGACTCAGTTTCGACCCATACTACTTCAGGACAGCGGTCCGACACTCTGACCACTGACCCACAGTCGCTTATAGAAATTATTAGACACTTAATTAATTTTGTCCGAAAATAGATGCTAACTGAAAATACCTAGTTTTATGTTAGAAAATTTAAACGGTTTCAAAATGATAAAGATTTTGAAATCAAAAATTAAAGGAAGTGTTTATGTATATCAATTTACTTTAAAAAAAACAATTGACAAGATAAATTCATAATTCACTAATAGTTTAAATGGATTGTTATAACATTCAAGTGCTTATTGAATTTATATCACGGCTTTTTAAGTGTAAGTAAAACTCAACAAAAATTCGGTGAAAATTCAAAATATTAAAATTTCCCAGAGTTGCAGAGTTCTTTATTCATAAGGAGATATCAATGAGGTTGTCCTCAGCTTGATGCAATTAAACATATATATTCTCATGAGTTCAAATGCCCGATTGGATATATCTAATTTCTTTTGTTTTAGTACTAACTTGCACTTTAGTTTCAAAGCTTTGACCTTATCATCAGTTTATTGATGGACCAGCTTTTTATTACAACAAAACATAAACATCCAATCGGGTATTTGAATCCATGAGAAATAACAGCTAGAATTTCTTATTAAAAAGTTTGTTGATAAAGGTCGAACCTTCGAAAGTAATATAGTCTCTTAAATAAATTAGTAATACCTATACGTATGTTTATTTGCAAGAAGGAGACAAATCCTCGTGATTGTGGTTCGATTGAAGATTCAAAAGTTTTAATTTGTTTACTAGATTACTTTTGAAGTATTTAGAAAATAACTTCTAAATTTCTAATAAAATCACAAAGTTGCGGCTACTATTACTTCTGGAGCCATCTTCAAGTTGAAAATATAAAAAAATTAGTTTAAAATAATACTAATAGTTTTTCGAAAAACTATCTAACACAAGCAATGAATTAAAAATAAGTTTTAATAAAATGAATCGTGGGAAATTGGACAACTCAAAAACACAATTTTCATTAAGTGGCCAGACGTTTCGCCAATTTATTTTGACATCCTCAGCAGCTCATTTTATCAGTTTTAGCCAAAAACAGTTTTACTATACGACAAAACGACGATAAATTTTAATTGTTAAAGAAAAAGTCGTTGAGCCACTGAGAAAATCAAAATAAATTGACGAAACGTCTAGCCCACTTAATGAAAACTCTGTGTTTTTGATTTGTCAATTCCTACGATTCATTTTATAAATATACTATGGATACGAATGATATAAAAGTTTTAATTTTTTAAATTATAAATTGCCTCAAATCAATGAATTGAATAATTCTAGCTATTTTAATAAACACTTGAATAGGACTTCAGAAATAACAGTCATGATGAACTAAAACTCCATTTAATATTAATTTTCCAATTTCACCTTAAATAATACTTAAAGGCCTTTATTACAAAATTTATGAATCAGTAATCTTAGCAATTATTTTTTTCTTTTAATGATAAGAAGGTGCAACACCTATAATCATATTTAATTATCCGATTCAAGGGGTAAAAAATGAATTTTCGTTGAGTTTTAAAAGAAATTTTACTTTGTCTCTGCTTGTGGCACTGTTTATTGATAAGTGTGTATTTTTGCTTTTGTTTGTGCTGTGGCTGATTCTATGCAGTGCTTTCTATTTCAGTGCAGCAGCAAATCTCAAGATTCACTGGCTCTGCTTTCTTTGCCTTTTTCTTATTTTGTAAATGAATTGCTTTTTGAATAAATGCCCTCACGCTCAATAAGATTTGTTTGTTTGTTTGAATGTTGATTGCACCCTTTTCTCTTTCTCTCTCCCAGAACCAGAATCAATCATCCTGCATCATCAGATTCAATAAATAAATAAATAAATAAATAAACCGACTCTATTTTAGTGGAATTGGAAGAAAGATAGAAGCTATGTTTCGTCCTGAAATTGGGAAAATTCTGACAGGAAAATGTTTAAGCTTAAATAAATACCTAAGACCTCATTTTAATAGAATATACCAGAAATTACTGGGCAAGCTAATATACTCAATCTTTCTATCAATATCTATTATAGAATCAGAAAAGATCAAATTATCAAATCTTAAACAATTCAAATGAAATAATTGAAAAATAATATTAAAAGTTTTTTTTAGTCACATAAAATAAATAAATAGAGTAATTTAAATCACAAAGAGAAACAAAGAGGTTGTCCTCTGCTTGATGCAAATAAACATACACACATATATATCGAGATGAGATATCTGTAAATATATTATTTGTTTGTTTGAGACTGTAGTTTCGAAGACTTGGTTCTAAGCTGGCCACCAGTGATGAAGGAACACCAAATTTTCAATATCCATACGATATTGACTCCATGAAAAACAAACATTTATAATTAAAAAAGACTGATGATGAAGACCAAGTCTTTGAAACTATAGTCTCAAACAAATAAATAATATATATACAGATATATCATCTCGATATATATGTGTGTATGTTTATTTGCATCAAGCAGAGGACAACCTCTTTGTTTCTCTTTGTGAATCAACAACTCTGCTACTCTCGGAAAAACAAAAACTTTTCAATTAATTTAAATCAATTATCATTATTTATTTGGTCATATTCAGTACCTACTACTGAAGATGGTCAACCATGGGTGACCAAAACTGTCTGGTAAATGGATCAAATAAGTAAAGATGATTGAATACAATTACTCTATATATTTATTTTAATAATTAATGGAGATTGTGGTGTTGGTGGAAGGTGAAACATCTTTAATTAAGATAAAAGTAAATAAATATTTTATGAAATATCAATTTACTATGAGTTAGGTTTTCCAAGGTCACTTGTTTCACGTTAAAAATTAAAAAAATTACCTATTCTATTTTTTAATTTTTAACGTGAAACAAGTGACCTAGAAAACCTAACTCATACTAAATCAAATTTCATAAAACATTTATTTACTTTTATCTTTATATTTATTTTATGTGACTAAAAAAACATCTTTAATTTATAAAATTTAAATTCTACTTTACATCACTTAACTTTTGGAAGAATCTTTGAAAAATAATATAAATAATAAAATATAAGTAAGATTAGGCTACACAATAATTTTAGAAAAGTGAGAATTAATTTTAGTTTACTGAAATAAATTCATTTTATAAGAAGAGATCAATTAGTTTGTCTTAAAGTAAGCCCTTCTGACATGAAATCAAACATATATATAATAATATCCTTTAACGTTCTTTAAATTGTTTTGCATTAAATAATTGTTTTAGCTATCAAAGATCTCCAGTGATATTTGAATATTCGAAAAGAGATTTTTTAAAATTTCAAAAAACTCGATTGTTTTTAATAAATATGGAATGAGATAAGGATGATTATGATTAATTAAAATGAAAAACTAAGACTAATTTCTAATCTTATTGAAAAGAAAATAAATAAATAAAAGTTCCACTAGAGTGAACGAATCCCGATCTAGTCAGCAAATTTTTATTGTAGGTCAAGACTTCTCATCAAAGGCAGACTGGTAAGCCAATAATATATAATTTTATATGGAATTACTATGACTATAATTCTAACGGTAAGAAAATGTCATAAAAAAATATCAATTAAACAAGGACGCCTGTAGGGGAAGGCTAGTTCTATCCAGAGACGTCTTTTGGTTGCATAGATACAGGCGGACAGCTTTCCCAGACTATTCTTTAGGTAATAGCTCCTTGGTAATAACTGACTTTAGTTAAAAGCAATATATTAATATTATTTTAGACTTTGAATTCAAATAAGAAGGTCGAATTTTATTTGCAGTCAGATTTGAATAAATATGAGCCCTGAGGTGGGCACCAAAAATGTGCATTATTCGGGTATTTTTTTTATAATTTAGATATTCTTTTTTAATAGTCTAGGTATAATGTATAACTATTATATTTTTATTATATAAAGCCTATAATATTGAAAGCGATAGTTTGCCTCTTTTTTTTATTTTATCAACTCGGTTTTTCAATATTTTTTGATTAAGGAGGTTCTTTCGCTACACAAAAAGTTTTAGCCTCGTAACCACTCTATAAATATGAAAGGAACTAAAATTTTAGGGTATTTTTTTAACGTGACTGTCCACTCACACTACGAAATCTCTATATAGATACACACATACTAACCGGATCGTTTCTAAGCCATTGTGCTTATATCCCCTCCAATAAAAATAATCGCCCAAACAGGTTTGTGTGTTTTTTGTTTTTTATCAAAACTACGTGGTAAATAATTTCAATTTTT
>JALMQS010000153.1:31396720-31597406 GCA_024734495.1 Forficula auricularia
TTTTTTTGAAATTTAGAAAGATTATTATTTAAATACTTCTGCATCGATTGGTGGATAAACTATATTTATGAACAATATAGTTTCGGAGATATTAAATTCCAAACATAGAGTTTTTATGACATTGCACCATACGGAATATAGAAAAGTTTACATACATATTGAATTATAATTAAGAAAATCTTCTTACCATTCTTATATAAAACTAAACAAACATTAAACAATATGTAATACGTTTTTTAAGACAATTTTAATTCATAGTTACAAGAGAGTTTCTGAGATAATCATGAATAAATAATGAAAATTGAAGCAAGTCAATTTTTCATTAGTCTATACCTCAGTAATTATTAGATTTATCAAATTACCTTTCATAGACTAAAATGTTAAGCCTCTTATAGAGAAGAAAATGACACATTGGTTTTGAAATTTACTTAACAAACAACCGAGTTAAGCTGGGTGTGTCAGTTTCAAGTGATCATTTTTACATAGATTTTCTATTTTACGGGCAAAACTCGGCTTTTTATGAATCAAATTTCAAAATAAATGTCTTTTTTATCCACAATAAAATGATTAATATTTCTTAAATAACATTATTCTATAAAACTAATAATTACTTAGATATAATGGGGTTTTATTTCAGAAATTTCAAAATTTTGTCAAGTCAATTTTTCATTCGTCTATATCTCATAAATTATCATATTTATCAAATTGCCTTTCACATACTAAAATGTTAGGCCTCTTATAGAGAATAAAATGACACATTGATTTTGAAATTTACTTGACAAACAACAGAGTTAAGCTGGGTGTTTCAGTTTCAAGTGATCATTTTTACATAGATTTTCTATTTTACGGGCAAAACTCGGCTTTTTATAAATCAAATTTCAAAATAAATATCTTTTTTTTTATCCACAATAAAATGATTAATATTTCTTAAATAACATTATTTTATAAAACTAATAATTACTTAGATATAATGGGGTTTTATTTCAGAAATTTCAAAATTTTGTCAAGTCAATTTTTCATTCGTCTATATCTCATAAATTATCATATTTATCAAATTGCCTTTCATATACTAAAATGTTAGGCCTCTTATAGAGAATAAAATGACACATTGATTTTGAAATTTACTTGACAAACAACAGAGTTAAGCTGGGTGTTTCAGTTTCAAGTGATCATTTTTACATAGATTTTCTATTTTACGGGCAAAACTCGGCTTTTTATAAATCAAATTTCAAAATAAATGTCTTTTTTTATCCAGCAATAAAATGATTAATATTTCTTAAATAACATTATTCTATAAAACTAATAATTACTTAGATATAATGGGGTTTTATTTCAGAAATTTCAAAATTTTGTCAAGTCAATTTATCATTCGTCTATATCTCATAAATTATCATATTTATCAAATTGCCTTTCATATACTAAAATGTTAGGCCTCTTATAGAGAATAAAATGACACATTGATTTTGAAATTTACTTGACAAACAACAGAGTTAAGCTGGGTGTTTCAGTTTCAAGTGATCATTTTTACATAGATTTTCTATTTTACGGGCAAAACTCGGCTTTTTATAAATCAAATTTCAAAATAAATGTCTTTTTTTATCCACAATAAAATGATTAATATTTCTTAAATAACATTATTCTATAAAACTAATAATTACTTAGATATAATGGGGTTTTATTTCAGAAATTTCAAAATTTTGTCAAGTCAATTTTTCATTCGTCTATATCTCATAAATTATCATATTTATCAAATTGCCTTTCATATACTAAAATGTTAGGCCTCTTATAGAGAACAAAATGACACATTGATTTTGAAAATTAATTGACAAACAACCGAGTTAAGCTGGGTGTTTCAGTTTCAAGTGATCATCCTTCCATAGATTTTCTATTTTATAAATTCATTTAAGGTAGTTGTTTCACCATATGGGTTTTCTTAAGATTTTTTTGAAATTTAGACAGATTATTATTTAAATACTTTTGCATCGATTGCTGGCAAAACGATATTTATGAACAATATAGTTTCGGAGATATTAAATTACCAAACATAGAGTTTTTATGACATAGCAGCATACGAAATATAGAAAAGTTTACATACATATTGAATTATAATTAAGAAAATCTTCTTACCATTCTTATATAAAACTAAACCAACATTAAACAATATGTAATACGTTTTTTAAGACAATTTTAATTCATAGTTACAACACAGTTTCTGAGATAATCATGAATAAATAATGAAAATGAAGCAAGTCAATTTTTCATTAGTCTATACCTCAGTAATTATTAGATTTATCAAATTACCTTTCATAGACTAAAATGTTAAGCCTCTTATAGAGAAGAAAATGACACATTGGTTTTGAAATTTACTTAACAAACAACCGAGTTAAGCTGGGTGTGTCAGTTTCAAGTGATCATTTTTACATAGATTTTCTATTTTACGGGCAAAACTCGGCTTTTTATGAATCAAATTTCAAAATAAATGTCTTTTTTATCCACAATAAAATGATTAATATTTCTTAAATAACATTATTCTATAAAACTAATAATTACTTAGATATAATGGGGTTTTATTTCAGAAATTTCAAAATTTTGTCAAGTCAATTTTTCATTCGTCTATATCTCATAAATTATCATATTTATCAAATTGCCTTTCATATACTAAAATGTTAGGCCTCTTATAGAGAATAAAATGACACATTGATTTTGAAATTTACTTGACAAACAACCGAGTTAAGCTGGGTGTTTCAGTTTCAAGTGATCATTTTTACATAGATTTTCTATTTTACGGGCAAAACTCGGCTTTTTATGAATCAAATTTCAAAATAAATGTCTTTTTTATCCACAATAAAATGATTAATATTTCTTAAATAACATTATTCTATAAAACTAATAATTACTTAGATATAATGGGGTTTTATTTCAGAAATTTCAAAATTTTGTCATGTCAATTTTTTATTCGTCTATATCTCATAAATTATCATATTTATCAAATTGCCTTTCACATACTAAAATGTTAGGCCTCTTATAGAGAATAAAATGACACATTGATTTTGAAATTTACTTGACAAACAACAGAGTTAAGCTGGCTGTTTCAGTTTCAAGTGATCATTTTTACATAGATTTTATATTTTACGGGCAAAACTCGGCTTTTTATAAATCAAATTTCAAAATAAATATCTTTTTTTATCCACAATAAAATGATTAATATTTTCTTAAATAACATTATTCTATAAAACTAATAATTACTTAGATATAATGGGGTTTTATTTCAGAAATTTCAAAATTTTGTCAAGTCAATTTTTCATTCGTCTATATCTCATAAATTATCATATTTATCAAATTGCCTTTCACATACTAAAATGTTAGGCCTCTTATAGAGAATAAAATGACACATTGATTTTGAAATTTACTTGACAAACAACAGAGTTAAGCTGGGTGTTTCAGTATCAAGTGATCATTTTTACATAGATTTTCTATTTTACGGGCAAAACTCGGCTTTTTATAAATCAAATTTCAAAATAAATGTCTTTTTTTTATCCACAATAAAATGATTAATATTGCTTAAATAACATTCTATAAAACTAATAATTACTTAGATATAATGGGGTTTTATTTCAGAAATTTCAAAATTTTGTCAAGTCAATTTTTTATTCGTCTATATCTCATAAATTATCATATTTATCAAATTGCCTTTCACATACTAAAATGTTAGGCCTCTCATAGAGAATAAAATGACACATTGATTTTGAAATTTACTTGACAAACAACAGAGATAAGCTGGGTGTTTCAGTTTCAAGTGATCATTTTTACATAGATTTTCTATTTTACGGGCAAAACTCGGCTTTTTATAAATCAAATTTCAAAATAAATGTCTTTTTTTTATCCAGAATAAAATGATTAATATTTCTTAAATAACATTATTCTATAAAACTAATAATTACTTAGATATAATGGGGTTTTATTTCAGAAATTTCAAAATTTTGTCAAGTCAATTTATCATTCGTCTATATCTCATAAATTATCATATTTATCAAATTGCCTTTCATATACTAAAATGTTAGGCCTCTTATAGAGAATAAAATGACACATTGATTTTGAAATTTACTTGACAAACAACAGAGTTAAGCTGGGTGTTTCAGTTTCAAGTGATCATTTTTACATAGATTTTCTATTTTACGGGCAAAACTCGGCTTTTTATAAATCAAATTTCAAAATAAATGTCTTTTTTTATCCACAATAAAATGATTAATATTTCTTAAATAACATTATTCTATAAAACTAATAATTACTTAGATATAATGGGGTTTTATTTCAGAAATTTCAAAATTTTGTCAAGTCAATTTTTCATTCGTCTATATCTCATAAATTATCATATTTATCAAATTGCCTTTCATATACTAAAATGTTAGGCCTCTTATAGAGAACAAAATGACACATTGATTTTGAAAATTAATTGACAAACAACCGAGTTAAGCTGGGTGTTTCAGTTTCAAGTGATCATCCTTCCATAGATTTTCTATTTTATAAATTCATTTAAGGTAGTTGTTTCACCATATGGGTTTTCTTAAGATTTTTTTGAAATTTAGACAGATTATTATTTAAATACTTTTGCATCGATTGCTGGCAAAACGATATTTATGAACAATATAGTTTCGGAGATATTAAATACCAAACATAGAGTTTTTATGACATAGCAGCATACGAAATATAGAAAAGTTTACAGACATATTGAATTATAATTAAGAAAATCTTCTTACCATTCTTATATAAAACTAAACCAACATTAACCAATATGTAATACGTTTTTTAAGACACTTTTAATTAATAGTTACAACACAGTTTCTGAGATAATCATGAATAAATAATGAAAATGAAGCAAGTCAATTTTTCATTAGTCTATACCTCAGTAATTATTAGATTTATCAAATTACCTTTCATAGACTAAAATGTTAAGCCTCTTATAGAGAAGAAAATGACACATTGGTTTTGAAATTTACTTAACAAACAACCGAGTTAAGCTGGGTGTGTCAGTTTCAAGTGATCATTTTTACATAGATTTTCTATTTTACGGGCAAAACTCGGCTTTTTATGAATCAAATTTCAAAATAAATGTCTTTTTTATCCACAATAAAATGATTAATATTTCTTAAATAACATTATTCTATAAAACTAATAATTACTTAGATATAATGGGGTTTTATTTCAGAAATTTCAAAATTTTGTCAAGTCAATTTTTTATTCGTCTATATCTCATAAATTATCATATTTATCAAATTGCCTTTCACATACTAAAATGTTAGGCCTCTTATAGAGAATAAAATGACACATTGATTTTGAAATTTACTTGACAAACAACCGAGTTAAGCTGGGTGTTTCAGTTTCAAGTGATCATTTTTACATAGATTTTCTATTTTACGGGCTAAACTCGGCTTTTTATAAATGAAATTTCAAAATAAAAGTATTTTTTATCCACAATAAAATGATTAATATTACTTAAATAACATTATTCTATAAAACAAATAATTACTTAGATATAATGGGGTTTTATTTCAGAAATTTCAAAATTTTGTCAAGTCAATTTTTTATTCGTCTATATCTCATAAATTATCATATTTATCAAATTGCCTTTCACATACTAAAATGTTAGGCCTCTTATAGAGAATAAAATGACACATTGATTTTGAAATTTACTTGACAAACAACAGAGTTAAGCTGGCTGTTTCAGTTTCAAGTGATCATTTTTACATAGATTTTATATTTTACGGGCAAAACTCGGCTTTTTATAAATCAAATTTCAAAATAAATGTCTTTTTTTTATCCACAATAAAATGATTAATATTTCTTAAATAACATTATTCTATAAAACTAATAATTACTTAGATATAATGGGGTTTTATTTCAGAAATTTCAAAATTTTGTCAAGTCAATTTTTTATTCGTCTATATCTCATAAATTATCATATTTATCAAATTGCCTTTCACATACTAAAATGTTAGGCCTCTTATAGAGAATAAAATGACACATTGATTTTGAAATTTACTTGACAAACAACAGAGTTAAGCTGGGTGTTTCAGTTTCAAGTGATCATTTTTACATAGATTTTCTATTTTACGGGCAAAACTCGGCTTTTTATAAATCAAATTTCAAAATAAATGTCTTTTTTTTATCCACAATAAAATGATTAATATTTCTTAAATAACATTATTCTATAAAACTAATAATTACTTAGATATAATGGGGTTTTATTTCAGAAATTTCAAAATTTTGTCAAGTCAATTTTTTATTCGTCTATATCTCATAAATTATCATATTTATCAAATTGCCTTTCACATACTAAAATGTTAGGCCTCTTATAGAGAATAAAATGACACATTGATTTTGAAATTTACTTGACAAACAACAGAGTTAAGCTGGGTGTTTCAGTTTCAAGTGATCATTTTTACATAGATTTTCTATTTTACGGGCAAAACTCGGCTTTTTATAAATCAAATTTCAAAATAAATGTCTTTTTTTTATCCACAATAAAATGATTAATATTTCTTAAATAACATTATTCTATAAAACTAATAATTACTTAGATATAATGGGGTTTTATTTCAGAAATTTCAAAATTTTGTCAAGTCAATTTTTTATTCGTCTATATCTCATAAATTATCATATTTATCAAATTGCCTTTCACATACTAAAATGTTAGGCCTCTTATAGAGAATAAAATGACACATTGATTTTGAAATTTACTTGACAAACAACAGAGTTAAGCTGGCTGTTTCAGTTTCAAGTGATCATTTTTACATAGATTTTATATTTTACGGGCAAAACTCGGCTTTTTATAAATCAAATTTCAAAATAAATGTCTTTTTTTTATCCACAATAAAATGATTAATATTTCTTAAATAACATTATTCTATAAAACTAATAATTACTTAGATATAATGGGGTTTTATTTCAGAAATTTCAAAATTTTGTCAAGTCAATTTTTTCATTCGTCTATATCTCATAAATTATCATATTTATCAAATTGCCTTTCACATACTAAAATGTTAGGCCTCTTATAGAGAATAAAATGACACATTGATTTTGAAATTTACTTGACAAACAACAGAGTTAAGCTGGGTGTTTCAGTTTCAAGTGATCATTTTTACATAGATTTTCTATTTTACGGGCAAAACTCGGCTTTTTATAAATCAAATTTCAAAATAAATGTCTTTTTTTTATCCAGAATAAAATGATTAATATTTCTTAAATAACATTATTCTATAAAACTAATAATTTCTTAGATATAATGGGGTTTTATTTCAGAAATTTCAAAATTTTGTCATGTCAATTTTTTATTCGTCTATATCTCATAAATTATCATATTTATCAAATTGCCTTTCACATACTAAAATGTTAGGCCTCTTATAGAGAATAAAATGACACATTGATTTTGAAATTTACTTGACAAACAACAGAGTTAAGCTGGCTGTTTCAGTTTCAAGTGATCATTTTTACATAGATTTTATATTTTACGGGCAAAACTCGGCTTTTTATAAATCAAATTTCAAAATAAATATCTTTTTTTATCCACAATAAAATGATTAATATTTCTTAAATAACATTATTCTATAAAACTAATAATTACTTAGATATAATGGGGTTTTATTTCAGAAATTTCAAAATTTTGTCAAGTCAATTTTTCATTCGTCTATATCTCATAAATTATCATATTTATCAAATTGCCTTTCACATACTAAAATGTTAGGCCTCTTATAGAGAATAAAATGACACATTGATTTTGAAATTTACTTGACAAACAACAGAGTTAAGCTGGGTGTTTCAGTTTCAAGTGATCATTTTTACATAGATTTTCTATTTTACGGGCAAAACTCGGCTTTTTATAAATCAAATTTCAAAATAAATGTCTTTTTTTTATCCACAATAAAATGATTAATATTTCTTAAATAACATTATTCTATAAAACTAATAATTACTTAGATATAATGGGGTTTTATTTCAGAAATTTCAAAATTTTGTCAAGTCAATTTTTTATTCGTCTATATCTCATAAATTATCATATTTATCAAATTGCCTTTCACATACTAAAATGTTAGGCCTCTTATAGAGAATAAAATGACACATTGATTTTGAAATTTACTTGACAAACAACAGAGTTAAGCTGGGTGTTTCAGTTTCAAGTGATCATTTTTACATAGATTTTCTATTTTACGGGCAAAACTCGGCTTTTTATAAATCAAATTTCAAAATAAATGTCTTTTTTTTATCCACAATAAAATGATTAATATTTCTTAAATAACATTATTCTATAAAACTAATAATTACTTAGATATAATGGGGTTTTATTTCAGAAATTTCAAAATTTTGTCAAGTCAATTTTTCATTCGTCTATATCTCATAAATTATCATATTTATCAAATTGCCTTTCACATACTAAAATGTTAGGCCTCTTATAGAGAATAAAATGACACATTGATTTTGAAATTTACTTGACAAACAACAGAGTTAAGCTGGGTGTTTCAGTTTCAAGTGATCATTTTTACATAGATTTTCTATTTTACGGGCAAAACTCGGCTTTTTATAAATCAAATTTCAAAATAAATGTCTTTTTTTTATCCACAATAAAATGATTAATATTTCTTAAATAACATTATTCTATAAAACTAATAATTACTTAGATATAATGGGGTTTTATTTCAGAAATTTCAAAATTTTGTCAAGTCAATTTTTCATTCGTCTATATCTCATAAATTATCATATTTATCAAATTGCCTTTCACATACTAAAATGTTAGGCCTCTTATAGAGAATAAAATGACACATTGATTTTGAAATTTACTTGACAAACAACAGAGTTAAGCTGGGTGTTTCAGTTTCAAGTGATCATTTTTACATAGATTTTCTATTTTACGGGCAAAACTCGGCTTTTTATAAATCAAATTTCAAAATAAATGTCTTTTTTTTATCCACAATAAAATGATTAATATTGCTTAAATAACATTATTCTATAAAACTAATAATTACTTAGATATAATGGGGTTTTATTTCAGAAATTTCAAAATTTTGTCAAGTCAATTTATCATTCGTCTATATCTCATAAATTATCATATTTATCAAATTGCCTTTCATATACTAAAATGTTAGGCCTCTTATAGAGAATAAAATGACACATTGATTTTGAAATTTACTTGACAAACAACAGAGTTAAGCTGGGTGTTTCAGTTTCAAGTGATCATTTTTACATAGATTTTCTATTTTACGGGCAAAACTCGGCTTTTTATAAATCAAATTTCAAAATAAATGTCTTTTTTTATCCACAATAAAATGATTAATATTTCTTAAATAACATTATTCTATAAAACTAATAATTACTTAGATATAATGGGGTTTTATTTCAGAAATTTCAAAATTTTGTCAAGTCAATTTATCATTCGTCTATATCTCATAAATTATCATATTTATCAAATTGCCTTTCATATACTAAAATGTTAGGCCTCTTATAGAGAATAAAATGACACATTGATTTTGAAATTTACTTGACAAACAACAGAGTTAAGCTGGGTGTTTCAGTTTCAAGTGATCATTTTTACATAGATTTTCTATTTTACGGGCAAAACTCGGCTTTTTATAAATCAAATTTCAAAATAAATGTCTTTTTTTTATCCAGAATAAAATGATTAATATTTCTTAAATAACATTATTCTATAAAACTAATAATTACTTAGATATAATGGGGTTTTATTTCAGAAATTTCAAAATTTTGTCAAGTCAATTTATCATTCGTCTATATCTCATAAATTATCATATTTATCAAATTGCCTTTCATATACTAAAATGTTAGGCCTCTTATAGAGAATAAAATGACACATTGATTTTGAAAATTAATTGACAAACAACCGAGTTAAGCTGGGTGTTTCAGTTTCAAGTGATCATCCTTCCATAGATTTTCTATTTTATAAATTCATTTAAGGTAGTTGTTTCACCATATGGGTTTTCTTAAGATTTTTTTGAAATTTAGACAGATTATTATTTAAATACTTTTGCATCGATTGCTGGCAAAACGATATTTATGAACAATATAGTTTCGGAGATATTAAATTCCAAACATAGAGTTTTTATGACATAGCAGCATACGAAATATAGAAAAGTTTACAGACATATTGAATTATAATTAAGAAAATCTTCTTACCATTCTTATATAAAACTAAACCAACATTAACCAATATGTAATACGTTTTTTAAGACACTTTTAATTAATAGTTACAACACAGTTTCTGAGATAATCATGAATAAATAATGAAAATGAAGCAAGTCAATTTTTCATTAGTCTATACCTCAGTAATTATTAGATTTATCAAATTACCTTTCATAGACTAAAATGTTAAGCCTCTTATAGAGAAGAAAATGACACATTGGTTTTGAAATTTACTTAACAAACAACCGAGTTAAGCTGGGTGTGTCAGTTTCAAGTGATCATTTTTACATAGATTTTCTATTTTACGGGCAAAACTCGGCTTTTTATGAATCAAATTTCAAAATAAATGTCTTTTTTATCCACAATAAAATGATTAATATTTCTTAAATAACATTATTCTATAAAACTAATAATTACTTAGATATAATGGGGTTTTATTTCAGAAATTTCAAAATTTTGTCAAGTCAATTTTTTATTCGTCTATATCTCATAAATTATCATATTTATCAAATTGCCTTTCACATACTAAAATGTTAGGCCTCTTATAGAGAATAAAATGACACATTGATTTTGAAATTTACTTGACAAACAACAGAGTTAAGCTGGGTGTTTCAGTTTCAAGTGATCATTTTTACATAGATTTTCTATTTTACGGGCAAAACTCGGCTTTTTATAAATCAAATTTCAAAATAAATGTCTTTTTTTATCCACAATAAAATGATTAATATTTCTTAAATAACATTATTCTATAAAACTAATAATTACTTAGATATAATGGGGTTTTATTTCAGAAATTTCAAAATTTTGTCAAGTCAATTTTTCATTCGTCTATATCTCATAAATTATCATATTTATCAAATTGCCTTTCACATACTAAAATGTTAGGCCTCTTATAGAGAATAAAATGACACATTGATTTTGAAATTTACTTGACAAACAACAGAGTTAAGCTGGCTGTTTCAGTTTCAAGTGATCATTTTTACATAGATTTTCTATTTTACGGGCAAAACTCGGCTTTTTATAAATCAAATTTCAAAATAAATATCTTTTTTTTATCCACAATAAAATGATTAATATTTCTTAAATAACATTATTCTATAAAACTAATAATTACTTAGATATAATGGGGTTTTATTTCAGAAATTTCAAAATTTTGTCAAGTCAATTTTTCATTCGTCTATATCTCATAAATTATCATATTTATCAAATTGCCTTTCATATACTAAAATGTTAGGCCTCTTATAGAGAATAAAATGACACATTGATTTTGAAATTTACTTGACAAACAACCGAGTTAAGCTGGGTGTTTCAGTTTCAAGTGATCATTTTTACATAGATTTTCTATTTTACGGGCAAAACTCGGCTTTTTATAAATCAAATTTCAAAATAAATGTCTTTTTTTATCCAGAATAAAATGATTAATATTTCTTAAATAACATTATTCTATAAAACTAATAATTACTTAGATATAATGGGGTTTTATTTCAGAAATTTCAAAAATTTTGTCAAGTCAATTTTTTATTCGTCTATATCTCATAAATTATCATATTTATCAAATTGCCTTTCACATACTAAAATGTTAGGCCTCTTATAGAGAATAAAATGACACATTGATTTTGAAATTTACTTGACAAACAACAGAGTTAAGCTGGCTGTTTCAGTTTCAAGTGATCATTTTTACATAGATTTTATATTTTACGGGCAAAACTCGGCTTTTTATAAATCAAATTTCAAAATAAATATCTTTTTTTTATCCACAATAAAATGATTAATATTTCTTAAATAACATTATTCTATAAAACTAATAATTACTTAGATATAATGGGGTTTTATTTCAGAAATTTCAAAATTTTGTCAAGTCAATTTTTCATTCGTCTATATCTCATAAATTATCATATTTATCAAATTGCCTTTCACATACTAAAATGTTAGGCCTCTTATAGAGAATAAAATGACACATTGATTTTGAAATTTACTTGACAAACAACAGAGTTAAGCTGGGTGTTTCAGTTTCAAGTGATCATTTTTACATAGATTTTCTATTTTACGGGCAAAACTCGGCTTTTTATAAATCAAATTTCAAAATAAATGTCTTTTTTTTATCCACAATAAAATGATTAATATTTCTTAAATAACATTATTCTATAAAACTAATAATTACTTAGATATAATGGGGTTTTATTTCAGAAATTTCAAAATTTTGTCAAGTCAATTTTTCATTCGTCTATATCTCATAAATTATCATATTTATCAAATTGCCTTTCATATACTAAAATGTTAGGCCTCTTATAGAGAATAAAATGACACATTGATTTTGAAAATTAATTGACAAACAACCGAGTTAAGCTGGGTGTTTCAGTTTCAAGTGATCATCCTTCCATAGATTTTCTATTTTATAAATTCATTTAAGGTAGTTGTTTCACCATATGGGTTTTCTTAAGATTTTTTTGAAATTTAGACAAATTATTATTTAAATACTTCTGCATCGATTGGTGGCAAAACGATATTTATGAACAATATAGTTCTGGAGATATTAAATTCCAAACATAGAGTTTTTATGACATAGCAGGATACGGAATATAGAAAAGTTTACATACATATTGAATTATAATTAAGAAAATCTTCTTACCATTCTTATATAAAACTAAACCTACATTAAACAATATGTAATACGTTTTTTAAGACAATTTTAATTCATAGTTACAACACAGTTTCTGAGATAATCATGAATAAATAATGAAAATGAAGCAAGTCAATTTTTCATTAGTCTATACCTCAGTAATTATTAGATTTATCAAATTACCTTTCATAGACTAAAATGTTAAGCCTCTTATAGAGAAGAAAATGACACATTGGTTTTGAAATTTACTTAACAAACAACCGAGTCAAGCTGGGTGTGTCAGTTTATAGTGATCATTTTTACATAGATTTTCTATTTTATAAATAGGTTTACGCCCAAAACTCGGGTTTTTGTCAATCAAATTGAAAGATAAATGTGTTGTTTTATCCACAAAAAAATGGTTAATATTTCATCTATAATAACATTAGTTTATACAATTATTAATTACTTAGATATAATGGACTTTTAGTTCAGAAATTTTAAAATTTGTGCATTTCCATTTTTCATTCGTATATATCTCGGTAATTATTAAATTTATCAAATTGGCTTTCATATACTAAAATGTTACGCCTCTTATAGAGAACAAAATGACCCATTGATTTTGAAATTTACTTGACAAACAACAGAGTTAAGCTGGGTGTTTCAGTTTCAAGTGATCATTTTTACATAGATTTTCTATTTTATAAATTGGTTTACGCCCAAAACTCGGGTTTTTGTCAATCAAATTGAAAGATAAATGTGTTGTTTTATCAACAATAAAATGGTTAATATTTCATCTATTATAACATTAGTTTATACAATTATTAATTACTTAGATATAATGGACTTTTAGTTCAGAAAATTTAAAATTTGTGCAAGTCCATTTTTCATTCGTATATATCTCGGTAATTATTAAATTTATCAAATTGGCTTTCATAGACTAAAATGTTACGCCTCTTATAGAGAACAAAATGATCCATTGATTTTGAAATTTACTTGACAAACAACAGAGTTAAGCTAGGTGTTTCAGTTTCAAGTGATCATTTTTACATAGATTTTCTATTTTATAAATTGGTTTACGCCCTAAACTCGGGTTTTTGTCAATCAAATTGAAAGATAAATGTGTTGTTTTATCCACAATAAAATGGTTAATATTTCATCTATTATAACATTAGCTTATACAGTTATTAATTACTTAGATATAATGGACTTTTAGTTTAGAAATTTTAAAATTTGTGCAAGTCCATTTTTCATTCGTATATATCTCGGTAATTATTAAATTTATCAAATTGGCTTTCATAGACTAAAATGTTAAGCCTCTTATAGAGAACAAAATGACCCATTGATTTTGAAATTTACTTGACAAACAACAGAGTTATGCTGGGTGTTTCAGTTTCAAGTGATCATTTTTACATAGATTTTCTATTTTATAAATTGGTTTACGCCCAAAACTCGGGTTTTTGTCAATCAAATTGAAAGATAAATGTGTTGTTTTATCCACAATAAAATGGTTAATATTTCATATATTATAACATTAGTTAATACAATTATTAATTACTTAGATATAATGGACTTTTAGTTCAGAAAATTTAAAATTTGTGCAAGTCCATTTTTCATTCGTATATATCTCGGTAATTATTAAATTTTTCAAATTGGCTTTCATAGACTAAAATGTTACGCCATTAAACAATATCTAATACATTTTTTAAGAAAAGTTTAATTCATAGTTACTACACAGTTTCTGAGATAATAATGAATAAATAATGAAAAAGAATCAAGTCAATTTTTCAATCGTCTATATCTCGAAAATTATTAAATTTATCAAATTGGCTTTCATAGACTAAAATGTTACGGCTCTTATAGAGAACAAAATGACCGATTGATTTTGAAATTCACTTGACAAACAACAGAGTTAAGCTGGGTGTTTCAGTTTCAAGTGATCATTTTTACATAGATTTTCTAGTTAATAGAGTAAAGGGTGTGTAGTTTCACAGTGAATGAAATCAAAACTCAAAGAGGTTTATACAAACTCAATATATTTCGGATTATTAGTCCATCATCAGGAGTTTACAGGTTAAAAAACTGTTTTTTAACCTGTAAACTCCTGATGATGGACTTAATAATCCGAAATATATTGAGTTTGTATAAACCTCTTTGAGTTTTATTTCATTCACTGTGAAACTACACACCCTTTACTCTATTAACTAACATCATGTTTCACCTAAAACCTACACCACTTTCCATAAGTAAAATAGATTTTCTATTTTACGGGCAAAACTCGGCTTTTTATAAATCAAATTTCAAAATAAATGTCTTTTTTATCCACAATAAAATGATTAATATTTCTTAAATAACATTATTCTATAAAACTAATAATTACTTAGATATAATGGGGTTTTATTTCAGAAATTTCAAAATTTTGTCAAGTCAATTTTTTATTCGTCTATATCTCATAAATTATCATATTTATCAAATTGCCTTTCATATACTAAAATGTTAGGCCTCTTATAGAGAACAAAATGACACATTGATTTTGAAATTTAATTGACAAACAACCGAGTTAAGCTGGGTGTTTCAGTTTCAAGTGATCATCCCTCCATAGATTTTCTATTTTATAAATTCATTTAAGGTAGTTGTTTCACCATATGGGTTTTCTTAAGATTTTTTTGAAATTTACACAGATTATTATTTAAATACTTCTGCATCGATTGGTGGCAAAACGATATTTATGAACAATATAGTTCTGGAGATATTAAATTCCAAACATAGAGTTTTTATGACATAGCAGCATACGGAATATAGAAAAGTTTACATACATATTGAATTATAATTAAGAAACTCTTCTTACCATTCTTATATAAAACTAAACCACCATTAAACAATATCTAATACATTTTTTAAGAAAAGTTTAATTCATAGTTACAACACAGTTTCTGAGATAATAATGAATAAATAATGAAAAAGACTCAAGTCAATTTTTCATTCATCTATATCTCGGTAATTATTATATTTATCAAAATTGCCTTTCATAGACTAAAATGTTAACACATTTATAGAGAACAAAATGAAACATTGGTTTTGAAATTTACTTGACAAACAACAGAGTTGAGCATTGTATTTTAGTTTCAAGTGATCATATGTCTGAACAAGGAGGGGCCATATAAATATATATATGAAAAAGAGGAAAAGTAAATAATTTCAATTGGCCTCTAATCAAAATAATCGAAAATTATTATTATTATTACTCATTAGAAAACGGTTAAATGAAAATGTAATTTCGAATTTAGTTTCAAACAAATTTCTATGTGAAAGGCATACGATTTATAATTTAACTACTTTCTTGGGAATTACACATTCAGATTCGCAAAACGAAATGAATGGTTGATTGAGGATGCCTGCAGATGCGAGCCTTACCCAATGATAATTCCTATTTAATATTATAAAGGTCGAGATTTGGGTCAGAGTGAAATATTGCCTGAACATGGAAAGCAAACTAAACTTTTACTCGTAGATACACTGAGCAGAAATACGATCAAAAACAAAAGATAAATCAAATACTGACATATTTCCATAATGTGATTTTTTTTTAAGGAATTAACAGTAATATTATTATTAATATTAAAATATTTTGATTCTATAAATTATAAAAATTTGTTTAACAGAATTGATTCTTTATTATTGTGAAACCTCGCTTTAAAATAAACTGTCAAGTGCGATCGGGGCTCACACACTCAGAGTTTCATATCTCATACATATATAAATGAAAATTAACAATTCTTATTTAAACGAAGTTTAAGGTAGTTGTTTCGCTACAATACTAGCAAAAAGTTAATGCTAGAGTATATAGAACAGACAATAAGGATTCATAATTCATAAGCCCAAAACTTTTTGCTGTTTATGTACAGATTCTAGCCAATCCCGTGCTCGTTTGACAAATCTGGCACCATTGTAAGAGAATGAATATTTTTATATTAAAATGAAAGATAAAATACATTTTAAAAATTAAAAAATTTCTATAAAAATCGTTTTGTTATTTTTTAACAAATGTAATAAACGCCTACGTTACACCTTTTAAAAATTATTTTTTTGAAAAAATCTAGCACATGTGCGCTTTATACATCTTTCTCTGGATAAATAAATGCGCTGTTGCCAAATTGTTTTTAGTGTAAATTTTTCATTATACATTCTTCATTATTTATTCATTATTATCTCAGAAACTGTGTTGTAACTATGAATCAAAATTGTCTTAAAATATGTATGGTTATTGTTTAATGTTCGTTTAGTTTTTTATAGAAATGGTAAGAAGGGTTTCTTAATTATAATTAAATATGTATGTAAATTTTTCGATATTCCGTATTGTGCAATGTATAATAGTCCGAAGAACTCTATTTTCGAAATTTAATATTTTGTTTAACTATATTGTTCATCAATTCCGTTTTGCCACCAATTGATGCAGAAGTATTTAAATAATAATCTGTCTATATTTCAAAAAACCCTAAGAAAACTCATTTGACGGAACAACTACCCTAATACCGTGATAGTTATTAAATAGATATGTAAAATAACGAAAAAGTCGAAGATTTTTACTATGGATCAAATGATTAATGTTACGAAAAATTTCGCGATTAAATCATCTTTATTTTGTTCTCTACTCCATTTAGCCTGATATTTTGACTAAGTTTTAATAACGTTTCTATAGAATTATAGCCAGTGAAATAATTACTCGGAGCGAGAATCGAACTGGTATTTCCCTGTTCATTTTCATCATGATAATGATGAAACAAACACGCTGCACGCTAGTGTAACCCGGTCCTCACAATTTAATAATAGATTGTATTAAAATAATTCAATAAAATAATAAATGAAATTGAAACTTTTTCTAAAAATAATTACTTTCTTTACTTAAAAAAAAGTTATCCCTTAAAAAAGATCTAAGTAATTTAAAATTTAATTTTCTGATTTTAATGTGTGTTAGCCTGTAGATAGAAAGTAAAGATGTAGAGAAAGGGAATGAAAAAGCGATTAGATTTTATTTGATAATTCTAACAAGATTACTAATCCTGATCCAATCTATTCTTGCAAGATCTTGCAGCTTTATAAGCCCCCAGCACTTAATTCTTTTAAGAAGTAAAATTAAACACGCATAGATGGATGAAAATTTTATAGACATCTATTAGACATTTTATCTCTTATATTATCTAGTTTTTTGTTGTTTTTTTATTATTATTTGTAAAAAAAAAAAGAATTCTACTTCATTCAAATTGACTTGGTTAATTAATGAAATGATTAAAAGTCACGCAATGCATTTTGACCTCGTGGTGTTGGTTTCCGATTATCATCAAATCCAGAAGTTCAGCTTTATTATAAATTTTACAAAAAATTCTATTTTTAAATTCGAAGAAAAAGTAAATATTTTTTTAAGGTAGTTGTTTCGCGACAATACTAGCAAAAAGTTATTGCTAGAACAGACAATAAGAATTCATAATTCATAAGCTCAAAACTGTTTGCTGTTTATGTACCACTACTAGCCAATCCCGTGTTAGTTTGATAAATCTGGCAACATTGTCCGAGCTTGAATATTTTTATCATAGAAATGACAGATAAAATATATTATAAAGGTCGATTTATTAAACAAAAAGTTCTTAATAAACGATTAAAAGATGTTGCGACAATGGCTGAAGCGAAAAAAAAGTATTAAAGTTAACCCGCTTTTTAGGTTAAATATATACGCTGTTGCCAGCTTGTTTTTAGTGTAAATTTTTCATTATTTATTCATTATTATCTCAGAAACTGTGTTGTAACTATGAATTAAAATTTTCTTAAAAAATGTATTAGTTATTGTTTAATGTTGGTTTAGTTTTTTATAACAATGGTAAGAAGAGTTTCTTAATTATAATTAAATATGTATGTTAAATTTACTTTTATAAAGAACAAAATGACACATTGGTTTTGAAATTTACTTGACAAACAACCGAGTTAAGCTGGGTGTTTCAGAATCAAGTGATGATTTTTACATAGATTTTCTAATTCATAAATTGATTTACGGCCAAAACTCGGATTTTTGTTAATCAAATTTCAAAATAAATGTGTGATTTTATCCAGATATCATTAGATGAAGTGAGTTTTTCTGCCTGCAATTTCATTTTCCACTTTTAATAGGGTGTTCTACACCGAATTGCAAATCCAAACATATTAGTAGTAGACTTTTATAGGGAACAAAATGACACTTTATTTTTGAAAATCCTGTTAGTATCAAGTGATCATTTTTACATATCAAATTTAATTAAGAAGCACATCTCGCGGTATTATACAGAAGACTCATACACCACCAACTCCAACGTAATTTAATTTTAACATTTTTACATAGATTTTCTAAAAAAAGGTGATCCATCCGAATGTCTAGCGGGCTATACGCAAAATGACGTTGGATTGTAGCTAAGTGGATCACATCTTTTTTTTCTCCTGGTCCAGATTTAAGACTCCACAGACTTTAATAGCATAATCCGCAATAGTCTTGTGATAAAATATCTTTTTCAAATAAAGCGCGGCCAAAACACTTCTCATTGATAGGTCAATTATTCTTTGTCATATCAGTTAGAAAAATTATAAAAAATTTATAGATTTTCTATTTCATAAATTGATTTACGGCCAAAATTCGGATTTTTGTAAATCAAATTTCAAACTAAATGTGTTCTTTTATCCACAATAAAATGGCTAATATAACATTATTTTATACAACTAATAATTACTTAGATATAATGGATTTTTAGTTCAGAAATTTCAAAATTTATTCAAGTCAATTTTTCATTCGTCTATATCTCGGTAATTATTATATTTATCAAAATTGCCTTTCATAGACTAAAATGTTAACACATTTATAGAGAACAAAATAAAACATTGGTTTTGAAATTTAGTTGACAAACAACCGAGTTAAGCTGGGTGTTTCAGTTTCAAGTGATCATTTTTACATAGATTTTCTATTTTATAAATTGATTTACGGCCAAAATTCGGCTTTTTGTAAATCAAATTTCAAAATAAATGTGTTCTTTTATCCAGATGAAGTATGTTCTACACCGAATTGCAAATCCAAACATATTACAAGTAGCCTTTTTTAGGGAACAAAATGACACCTTATTTTTGAAAATCTCTTTTAACAGTCGACTTAAGGGGGCCATTGTTTTAGATGATTTTCTATTTTAAAAATTAATTTCAGCTCATTAATCGGTTTTTTGACAACCGAATTTTAAAATGAATGTGTTGTTTTATTCACAATAAAGGGCTTAACGTTTCATCTAGTATAATGTAATTTTATACAACTAATAATTACTTAGATATCAAGGATTTGGTGGTTTACAAATTTCAAAATATCTTTCATCTCAATTTGCTAATCCGTTATATTTCAGTAATTATTAAGTCTAGGGAATTGAACCCAAGTACCAAAAAGTTATCCGGGTTATTGACTGAGTTTTGAGACTGAACTAATCTAACATTTATAACACGCTGATAAATTATCCATAACATCTCGGATTAAGTAGAGGAGACACTCTTGTGGTTACTAATATAGGCAAAATTATTTTTAAATATTACAATTACCCTTAAATAATTTTCATTTCATTTGAATATTTTTATTCCATTTCCAATTGTGATCCAAAAGTTTCGGCCCTTCGAAACATCTTGAAGTATTGAGTGATCCATCTTATAGAACGTGGAACCCTTATAGAAAATTTCAAATTATCCTATTTCACCTGTAAAAAATTAAAAAAAAAATCAATACCAAATAAAAAAAATAAAAATATATATAAATTCCAACGGGAAATGATATAAAAAGAGAATGGTGATTATTCTTTAATATTACTAATTTTTAGTTAAGATGATGATTCCCCTAGGTAGTCCCCCGAAAATACTTTCCTTTATCAATTTTCAAAATAATTGACTAAACTGAGGGGGTCAGAAGCAAAAGTTAATAAGTGCATTTTGTATATTTTTTAGAAAATCTAATTTAAAGTTTACAAGGTCTCAGAATTGGCTTGAGATTTGAGATTTGAAATGATTGCTTAGAGCAGCACAGAGGGGGATTGCACGTGTATTCGTTTGCCACAATAATTTTACATACTTTAGCAATTCCTACATGAAATTAACTAATTTTTCTGGGAAATGTCACTTGTACGCCTTTGCTTCTGATCCCCTCAACTGTAACTGTTAATCATTATTCTTTATTTTTCAATGTATTGAATTAATTTTAGTTTTCTTCTGTTAAGCAAAGAAAAGACAAAAAAGACACGAATAAGTTGAATTTATTTATAATAATATTATTAATAATGAATAATTCGTTAAGAATATTTATTCAGAATAGGTATATTTAAGTCTAATATTATATTTTATGTAAATAAACCTAATCTTGACTGATTTCATACTCACTGATCAAGGTGAATGAATATTAAGCAGTTCGAGGAATAAAGATTTATTTATTTATTTAACATATTATCAATATCACTAGCCAATAAGTAAATGAAGTGCATTCATATTACATCTTACAAGGAGTTCATTTGCATGAGAACAAGCAAGCTGACGTGTTCTGATGTGGCCATCCACTTGACTTTACCATACAACCTGGCCCCTCACTTATATTTAATATTTAATAAAATTATTTATAATCATGTAGGGGACGGGGGTTAGTTTTTGCATTTTTAGACTCCTGGGGGCCCACTGATTATATATACAAAATTTGGTTGAGTTTGGTACAAGAGCCTAAATTTTCATTTTTTGACTATACCCCCCCCCCCCCCCCTTCACAAACACACACACTTTGGGTGGTTAGTTTTTGAATTTTTAGATTACTGTGGGCCCACTGATTATGTATACAAAATTTGGTTGAGTTTGGTACAAGGGCCTAGATTTTTATTTTTTGACCCCCCCCCCCCTAATTTTAGGTCGATATGCACCAAAATCTAATCAGCTCATAATCTCAATGGACCAAAACTACGTGTGAAATTTGGTTTCGATATTTACACTAGTTTTTGAGCTAGCTCGTCCACAAAAATTTGCTAACGCACGGACTAACAGACAGACCAACAGACAACCAGACAGACTAACTAACTAACAGACATTTTGACAAAACAATTATTATCTCGAAAAATATAATTTTTTCGATATTCACTTATTAGAGCTTTTTTGTAGAGCAAAATGCCATGGTTTCGCTCAATTTTTTTTATCAAAATAGTTTCAGCCGTTTTTGAGATATTTCGAAAAAAGGAAGGAAAAAAAACCTATTTTTTCATGCAGGATTACAATACTTGACCATACCCTGTATTTATAAAAATATTTTTTGATACTTTAGATAAATAAATAGAAAAAAAAATATTTATTTATTATTAAGCAATGTTCTTAGGTAGATTTCTGATAGAGCAGATATAAAAATATAGAGCAATTGATTAGTAGATAGCAAAGCTCTCTCAGTGTATGATAATATTTAAAGCAATAAAAGTGTCCAGTGGCTGATTGAGTGTTAACAGTTGCTATTTTCAAAAACACAGTCATTAAAACAGAATATAAAATAAAGATTAGACAGCTTAATACATTGATAAGCATTAAAGGTTTATTGTTCTTTTCAACTAGTAGTTTTCAATTAATTTTTTAATAATATGAAAATTCAAATAAAAAATAATAAAAAAAACTGGTTTAATATATTTTATTCTTTCTATTATAGTCCAGGCAAATTACGTGGAAAAATGGCATAAACAGGAAATAATTGGAGCAAAGATTTTATTGCTGGAATCCTTTATTGGTGCTCCAATATTGCTACTCTGAGTTTTCCCCCAAATCTGTTTTGTGGAATTTTTCTACGCACCTCAAAATGAGAAAATTTCAGAGTTTTTTCAGTTTTACTTGAATAACTCTAAAACGGCTTATCCAATCAAAAATATATTTATTAGATAAATTAAAGCTCTTAAATTATGCGTAAAATTATAACAATTTTATCTATTTAGGTTCAGTAGAACCGATACTAGCGCCTGTCTAAAACAGCCCCCGGGATCACTTTTGAATATCTAAAACTCGTACTTTTTTCGATTTTTCCCCATTTTGACCATGAAGGAGCACGTTTTCGACAAAGACGACTCTATAGATTTTTAAACTAGAATAAATTTACTAAAATTTAAATAAAGTTCCATCTTAATTGGATAATGGTAACCCGTGCCCCAATGAGGTTGAAGTTTTGAATTTTTTGCAAAAAATCGCAGTTTTTTCTTCTTAAAATGAAAACCACTCATCCTAGAAACTTGATTCCTATCTCATTCTCTAGTAAATTTTGTTGACTTGAACGTTTACTTAGACCACTTTTTTGATAAAACTTCTAGATTTATAGATATTTAGGATTTTGGAGAATTAGAGAGATTTGGGGGAAAACTTAGGGTAGTGATATTGGAGTGCCAATAAAGGTATTCCAGCAATAAAATATTTACCTCTAATTATTTCCTGTTAAAATGTAATTTGCCTGGACTATTAATCATTCCTTCATTTTTGTTTTTATTTTTATCCTTTAAATATATTGTAAAATCTACATTAGCATTTTGAGAAATATATTTCAAAATCACCATGAAAAAAAATATGTGTATCTTCCCCCGATGAATTTTTCCTCGATGTCCCTGCGATAAATTTTCTTTATGATGAATTTTTTCACGATGAATTGTTCCAGTGATGAATTTTCCCTGGGATGAATTTTCATTACCTGCGATGAATCGTACGCGGTGAATTTTACCTAGGACATCAATAGCACAAAATTTAATTAGATTTTTTTCCAATCCGTTTATTTCTTAACTCGTCATTCTACGTAATTTTCGTACTTATATGATAAATTAAAATCTATTTATAAAAATATATTTTTCTACTATAGATAAATAAATAGAAAAAAAATATTTATTTATTATTAAGCAATGCTCTGAGATAGACCCCTGGTAGAGCAGATACAAAAATATAGAACAATTGATTAGTATATATCAAAGCTCTCTCAGTTTATGATAATATTTAAAGCAATAAAACTGTCCAGTGACTGATTGAGTGTTAAGAGTTGCTATTTTCAAAAACACTGTCATTAAAACAGAATATAAAGTACATTGATAAGCATTATATTAAAAGTTTATTGTTCTTTTCAACTAGTTTTCACCAATGGTTGGCTAATAGGAATTGTTTAATTTAATTTATTTTTTACTTTACCATACATTTCTCAAAAACGGCTGAAACTATTTCGATTAAAAAAATTGAGCGAAACCATGGCATTTCGCTCTACAAAAAAGCTCTAATAAGGGAACATCGAAAAAATTATATTTTTCGAGATAATAATTGTTTTGTCAAAATGTCTGTTAGTCTGTATGTCGGTTGTCTGGTTGTTAGTTAGTCTGTGCGTTACCAAATTTTCGTCGACGAGCTAGTTCAAAAACTAGTGTGAATATCAAAACCAAATTTCACACGTAGTTTAGGTCCATTGAGATTAAGAGCTGATTAGATTTTGGTGCATATCGACCAAAAGTGGAGGGGGCTAAAAATTAAAAATCTAGGTCGTTTGAGCAAACTCAACCAAATTTTGTATACATAATCAGTGGGTCCCCAAAAGTATAAAAAAAAACTAACCAGCCCAAAATGGAGGGGGGGGGGGTCAAAAAATGAAAATCTTGGCAATTTACCAACCAAATTTTGTATACATAATCATTGTGCCCCTAGGAGTCTAAAAATGAAAAAACTAACGCCCCCCTCCCCCTACATGATTATAAATAATTTTATTAAATATTAAATATAAGTGAGGGGCCAGGTTGTATGGTAAAGTCAAGTGGATGGCCACATCAGAACACGTCAGCTTATTTTAATAATAATTTAAAATTCTAACAAAATTTTGTATACATATACTTGAGAAATCCAAAGAAATCAAAGCTACAATTTATCCGAAAGAACCATTGCATCATTCCATCGTCACAAAAACTGAAAAGTAACAAGAGTAAAACATTGTTATCTCAAAAGATCATTGGTGGATTAAGAATAGTTGAGGCTCTTAGGCAAAATATATTTAGGGGACCTTCAAAAAATAATAATAATAATAAAGTAAAATTTAGGCGGAAATCTGGCAAATAAATGAATTTTTATTTTTGAAATTGATAGTTTTGTTAATATACATGGGCGCCGGCAAGAGGGTGATGGGGGGGGTGCACTTGCACCCCCCTGCCATGAAAGAAAATACACAGAAAAAGATTAAGAATTGATTTGAATTTGACATTAACTCAATTGACATAACATAAATGTCTAATATTATATGCCTACCTATAATTATAAGGATGCACTATTATAAATGATATTTTATTAGTTAATGGTATAGTGTGTAGATGCAGATGCACCCCCCAGAAAATAATCCTGCCGGCGCTCCGTTGATATAGTTATTCAGGACATCCAGATTTATTGATGGAAGATGAAATTGATGAAGCGAGTTTGCTGGTAATAGCATCAGAAGATTGTAAATCAAGTCGATTCTGAAAAGAACATCATTGAAGATTGTGAAGTTAAAAAATTAAAATTAAAAAATTACAGGAAGGCTGAAGCTTAAAAATCTATAATAACTTTTCTTGTATGTATACTAGGGTGCCCCTTATTTTCTGATTTTAATTTTTTTTTATTGACGCAACACCTCTTATTTTTTTCCTTTTATCTTAAAACACTCAGAAATGAAATTTTTTATTATTTGGACTGCCCGTGCCGAATCGCATCGAAACATATCAATTTTTGAAAAAAATCGCAGATTTTCCTTCATAAAATATAAACCGTTTATCTTAGATACCTTATTCTTGTCTCATTTTCTAGAATATTCTTTTGGCTTGAAATTTTATTCGGACCTTTTTTGTTAAAACTTTTATATTATCGGGCATTTTCCATGGAAGAATATGATGGAATCCACAAGAGTGATTTTTTTAAGCAAATGCCTAAAAACATATCAACATTCAATTATATCTGTTTTCCAGAGTTTTCTTTTCTTTTTTTTCTTTTGAACAATAAAAAAGTTTTGTTAAAAGTATTATCCAAAGTAAATGTAGTAAAATTCAAATTGAAAATGAAGTAATTAAGAGAAAAAAGAACAGAGTATAAAAATGTGGGACGTGTAATGTTTAAATGCAATTTATTATTCAAACTTTTTATACCTCTTTGCTCTTCTTTTCTCGTAATTCCTTCATTTTCAATTTGAATTTTACTACATTTACTTTGATAATACTTTTAACTAAACCATTTTTTTATTGTTCAAAAGAAAAAGAAAAGAAAATTCTGGAAAACAGATGTAATTGAATGTTGATATGTTTTTAGGCATTGCTTAAAAAGTCACTTTTGTGGATTCCATCAGACTCTCTCTTGGAAAATGTTTAATATCTTCAAATCTAAAAGTTTTAACAAAAAAGTGGTCCGAATAAAACTTAAGCCAAGAAAATTTTCTAGACTATGAGACAAAATCAACGTATCTAAGATAAACGGTTTAATGAAATACTGTGATTTTTTGCAAAAATTGATGTTTCGATGTGATTCGGCACAGGCTAAAGCAGCTAAATAATAAAAAAATTTCATTTCTGAGTGTTTTAAGATAAAACAAAAAAAATTACATGTAGACCCATCAGCTGAAAGAAGCAGAAAATTCGAAAAGAAGCTACCAAATTGCCTATCCCATTTTTTTAATACAATTGAATTCCCCAGGAAGATGCACCCCCTATGGATCTTGAAAGACCCTCGCATTACCTAAGAAATAAATCGATAAAAATGATAAGATAATAAAATTTGTCTATACACAAAAAAGAATGTTCATTATAATTGAATCGGTCATTTCAAAAACCACCTAAGTCACACAATCAGAACTTTTCAGGAATCAATAAAAACTGTGTAATTCACAAGTAAACGAATTTTCAAGGAATTTTTTGGGCTGAATATAGTGTTTGGACTTAAAAGTTTGTGAATATCGAATAATTTTTATAAATAAATAATAAATTTAAACCAGACAAACTATTCTTGACTTATATTGTTTTAGCAAGAAACAGGGTTAGGCGGTATTAAATTTGAACAAAACAATCATATTATGACTTGGGTCGTTTAACCAATGAACAACGAATTCGGGATACTGTTTGAAGAGGAATGTACTGTCTTTTTACAGTAAATGAATTAAGAGTGTTTCTAAACTTCCGAATAACCTAAATCTATATTTTCTAAGATTAATGAACCCACAACCTCCCATATTATACGGCCTCCCCAAACTCCATAAATCCAATCATCCAATTAGACCAGTAGTTACATATGTTAATGCTCCCACCTATAAGATATGTAAATATCTTAATAATATCTTAAAAGATATGTTCACTTCTAAATTTTCAATTAAAAACTCTCTAGACCTAACTAAAGATCTCCAAAACTTAAAAATTAATAACTCTGATAAACTCATATCCTTTGATGTGAAAAATCTCTTCCCTTCAATTCCTATCCCAGAACTCAAGTTAATATTAAATCAAATCATTCATGACAATATTCAAGATCCTATTCAATCGTACACAAATCTTCAAATTAATTGACCTATGCCTCAATCAAAATTATTATGTCTTCAACAATGTTTATTATAAACAGAACACCGGTTTACCGATGGGCAGCCCGTTAAGTCCCCTACTCGCAGAAATCTACATGTCAAATTTTGAAAAAATGGTAATGACTTCTTTTAACCCCTCACATAATTATATCAAATTCTGGAGAAGATATGTTGATGATATTTTCGTTGTTTGGTCGGGTACCACCAGAGGGATTCAGTTACTTAGTAATTATCTAAACCAAATCCACAAAAACATTAAATTCACATCAGAAATAGGCAATAAAACTATTTCATTTTTAGATTTAACAATAACCATCACCAACCAAAAATTAGAATTTAATATTTTTAGAAAACCCACCTTTACTGACACGATTATCCCCTTTTCTTCTAACCATTCGACAAATACTAAATTTTCAGCTTTTTATTCAATGATCAATAGATTAATCTTAACCCCTCTTAGCAATACAAACTTTAATAATGAACTAGATACCATTTATAATATAGCATATAATAATGGATATAGTAAGGAAATTATTAAAAAAATATTTATCAAAATTAATAAAAAACACACGCTTTCGCAATTACATTCACTCACAATCGAATCTGAAAAAATCTATAAAAGAATCCCCTTTATTTCTAAACATATAACCTATCCAATAACAAATATTCTCCGGAAGCATGGAATCACTCCAGCCCTTTATAATATAAATAATTTATCCTCTCAATTAATAAATAACAAACTAGACAAAATTGATAAAATAAATAGATCTGGTGTATACAAATTAAATTGCAACGATTGCGATGCAATTTATATTGGACAAACTGGACGATCTTTCAAAAAACGGCATAAAGAACATGTAGCTTCCCACAGACAATTAATAAGAAATCAACCCATAAATCCAGATTCCACTTCCGCATTTGCTAATCATCTATATTCTTTAGATCACTCACCTTCACCTACTAATCCCACCCCTATTCATTTCGAAAGAAAAGGATTAAGATTGGATCTTCTTGAATCCACGGAAATAAAATATGCCTTGTCGAACGATGAAAATATTATCAATAATCAACTTGATGTAAAACAAAATATAATAATTGACCTATTAATAACAAAGCCAAAAATTTATTCCCAGCGTAGAGACACAAGTCAATGAACTTCTAACTTTTCTTTTATCTATCCACACCTATGTCAACAAACCCCTACCCAACCTGATATTTTCACTTAACAATAGCCTAAGAGAAAGTGTCCTTTAAAATAATTCAAACATTCTTTCCCTCTGTTCAATAAACATATATATAACCTGTTATTCAATAAGTTGAATTAGTTACTTTCTGTACTTCCTGAAGATCGGTTGATAGCCCGAAATATATATATTGAAAAAGAAAAATTCTTTATATCTTTTAATTTTTTAATTTTAATGTGAAATAAGTGACCAAGAATCCTTAACTCATAGTAAATCAATATTAAATATAATATTTATTTACTCTTATCTTTATTAAAGATGTTTCACCTTGCACCAAGACCACAATCTCTACTAATTATGTATACATAATCGTACAATTTTTTTAGATCCAATAAAGAGGATTTTATTAAAAAATTTTAACCATCTCACCCCTGATTCGGATAATTAATTTTTTAATAATAAAAAAAACTGGTTAAATATATTTGTATTGTTTCAATTAATCATTCCTTCATTTTTTGTTTTATTTTTATCTTTTAAATATACCTATTGTAAAATCTACATTAGCATTTTTGAGAAATATATTTCAAAATTACCATGAAAAAATATGTGCATTTTCCGGCGATGAATTTTTCCACGATGAATCGTCCCTGCGATAAATTTTCTTTGCGATGAATTTTTCCACGATGAATTGTTCCAGTGATGAATTTTCCCTGCGATGAATCTTACGCGGTAAATTTTACCTAAGACATCAATATCACAAAATTTAATTAGATTATTTTTCCAATGCATTTATTTCTTAACTAGTCATTCTACAAGTCATTTCTTATTGAGAAAAATGTATATAATTATCAGAAAAGATAAGAAAATAATAATAACGAAAAAACAAAGCAATAATAATACAGGGTGGGCCATTAAGATTAGTGGTTTTGAAAAAATTCTTAAAAAAATATATATAAATCGATTTTTTTTTTATTTATATTAAAGTAAACATTGGGAACAGGGCCGGATTTAGAATCTATGGACACTTAGGCTAGACCTGAGGGCCCTACCGGGGAAAATATTTTTGTTTAATTAACCTAAAAAACCGCATTTTCAGCAATTATCCAATTAAAAACTTAAAAATAACATGCTTTATTGAAAGCTTGTTAAATATATATTTAAAAAAAGTAGACCTTTGTGGTGCGGCCATAGGCTGTAGCCAGCGTAGCATGTGCTTAAATCCGGTCCTGATTGGGAAAAATCATTAAAAAAAATAATCACACCGCGTTGCAAAGTCACTTCAAATCTGGACCTCAAATTTGAGAAAACTTGCTGGTATGCATTGAGCGTAATATAGCTGCCATTTCTTCTCGAATATTCTCTTCCAATTGGATTGTCGTGGCTGGTTTCGTGTTGTAAACCTGTAAATCTGTAAGTATATCCCTAGAGGGAAAAGTCGAGAAGAGTCAAGTCAGGACTGCTGGGATGACATGGAATATCTATCCACTCTGAGACGCGAAATGAGTTTTCCTGCAAACATTTCGTATACGACAGCCAAAGATTGATTAGACGTGTAGCATGTCCGTGGCATCTTGTTGAAACCATGTCCTGTTGTAGGCTTCAAAATCTTGCATTCAGAGAAGAAAAAATCATGTAACAGCTCAGCTACGAAAAGAAATGTTTGCAGAAAAACTCATTTCGCGTAGAGGGGATATTCCATGGCCTCCCGACTTTTTCATCTGGGGATACTTAAAAGTCTCAGGTTTACATCATGAAACCAGCAATGACAATCCAGTTGAAAGAGAATATTCGAGAAGAAATGGCTGCTTTATTCCATGCGTAATGTGCCAGTGAGTTTTCTCAAATTTGAGGTCCAGATTTGAATAGTGTTTGCAACGCAAAAGTGCACAATTCGATAATGTTATTTTTAGTACAGAGAAAGATCTGACTGGGCCCCTTGTTTTTCCGGGGCCCGGGGGAGCGTCCCGTGCGCCCGTACCATAATCCGGCACTGGAGGTAATAAAATACTAGGGCTATCAACTTCTCGATTCTTGATTATATTTTTACATCTGGTTAATCTATAAATAAATAAATAAATCCATACCATTTGGAATTTATAGCTTGAGGTTTAAATTCTTAAAAATTAATGGCATTTGATGATGAATCTTCCGGGGTGAATTTTACCTAAGACATCATTAGCACAAAATTTAGATAGCTTGCAATGACCAGCTATCTATATTTCCTGAAGACATGGAAGAATCGACTTAATACCAGGTCTCACTTTTGGGAAAAATATATTTTGATAGGTTTTTTGATGAAACTAATTATTAACAGGTGTTTGAATCAAAATAAAACATGTGGTGATTAAATAAAAAACAAACACATTACCGTGCGAAGATCGGTCCTCCAGGTACTTGAATTATAATCATTGAGGTATGTTTATGTGATATCCTTTATTAATTGAGAGTGAAGGAGAGAGAAATATGTAATCTCTCTAAAACTTATTTTTGCTTTTTTTGGGCGCCTGATGAAGCCTAAATAAAATTGGCGAAACGTTCTACAAATCAATGTCTATTCTTTGATTTTTTAATTTGTTGTCCAAATACCTGCAAATGTATTTCATTCATAATTTAAAATATTTTGTAAATAAATAATAATATATGAAAGGGTTAAAATAAAAGACGTGCAGTTTTTATTTCTTTCTTTTTTATTTATGAACTCCCGCTAACGTTTCGACTATTGGTTGTAGCCATCTTCAGAGCTGGAATTTGTCAATATTTATATATGATAACGAGCTGCTCCAGGCGAGCCTTCGGCACGCCCTCTACAGCTCGGCCCTCCGGTCAAGTGGCCCTGGCGGGCAGCGTCTCGGCATGTGATTATTAGGTCTCCAAAATACATTAAAAAAAAGCTCCATTCCCAAGAAAGGGGGGGGGGGTCGGATTACAAAAAAATCTTGAAATTATTTTTTAGATATTTGCAAATAAATAATCCACAGTTTTCTAAAGAGTAAATGTACAAAAAAGCTAAAAATTTCTATATGTCCCCCCCCCCTTCGCCCCCATACAGTCAATTTTGATAGTTGATTTTTACAGGAATAGTTTGTTAAAGTAATAAAGAATAACTCTACGAAATTTGATCAAGATAGGAGAGAGTTTTAATTTTTGCCCCCACTCACATTTTTGATAGTTGGGAGTCGAATTTCAAAAAATCATTAAATTACTTTTTAGATATTTGTATTTAGAATTTTATTAAATAAAAATCAAGTAGATATCTTATCGTTCTTAATTGAAAATGCATAAATAGTGTAAACACATTGCAAAGATATTTTGCCCCTTTTGACCCCTTTAGGGGTCGAATTTCAAAAAATCCTGAAATTAGTTTTTAGATATTTTTATTTAGTATTTTTATAAGTAAAAAGCAAGTAGATATTTTATCGTCCTTAAGAGATATCGCATAATCAGTGAAAACACACTTTGCCCCCTTTGACCCCCTTAGGGGTCGAATTTCGAACAATCCTTTCTTTGTGAGCCCGTATGTCAGAAATGTAATATCCTCTCCAAATTTCATGTTTCTATGTCCAGTGGTTCTGGTTGTTTTGATGATGAGTGAGTGAGTGAGTGAATGTATCGGGCAAAGAATTTTATATAATATAGATATAATTGTAACTTAAAACTCTCTGGCAGTTTGAATTTCATCTTAAACAGAAAAAGACAATAATAGATTTAAAAGTATTACATCTTTTGGCCTTTTGGCGAACACACAGTATATAGTTTTGTATATATCATAGGTCAAGGGGTGAACCGCGACCTAAAATCGTGTACACCTACTTCCACTTCCACTTCCAAGTAGAAGACAATAGATTATGTAATGAATTCCAAAGTAATTCCAAAGACGGTGTACATCTAATTCCAATCGCGGTTCACCCCTCGTCATAGATATATTTCTTGTATATAGTTTTATCTGAGACTGGTGTATCCAAAAAAATTGTTTTATATAAATATTGACAAATTCCCGCTCTGAAGATGGCTACAACCTGTAGCCAAAACGTTAGCTGGAGTTAATAAATGAAAAAATAAATAAATAAAAGCTGCACGTCTCTTATTTTAACCCCTTCATAAATTAATACATCTACAGATATAAAGAATTCCTAAAATAAATAATAATACAATAACATTACTGTTTAAGGTAATGTTTAAAAATTGATAGTTACCTAACCTTGTCCTTCATTTCCAAATTGTTTTGTTTAGAAATAGTTTTTTATGTCGATTTCCTTTAAAGTGACAGTTGATTTGAAGGAACGTAGACAAATGTCCAACTTTTAACTAGCGACTAGAATTGGTCGAGGGAGGGCGCTGGGCTGCTGCTGAGTTCCCCCTCTACAACCGCTTCCCTCCCTTCTTTCCTAGGAAAAGCCAGCCAGCACGCTAGAGCTGATGTAATAATTAAGATTTATATTCTTTAGTTTTTAATTGTTGTAAAATTGATTGAATAAATAAACAGTTAATTAGAATCCACGAAACATTTTTAATAATAAGAGCCTCGTTGCAAAACTAATGCGTATTTTTAACCGACTTCAAATAAAAATAATTTTTAAGAAAAAATAAAACCGACTTCAAAAAATTAAATGCAACAAATAAAATACACTAAAAGGTATACAATAATTATTATCTTATTTAGTTACAACTAAACGACGAAATATTAACATGAAATTACTTTTTGAAGTCGATACCAAACAAACTATATCTATAAGCGAGCATACCCTCCAAACGTACTAAGTAAGATCCGTCGAGTGCGATTCATAAAAGGTATATGTTTGGCACCGACTTCAAAAAGTAATTTCATGTTAATATTTCCTCGTTTAGCTGTAACTAAATAAGTTAATAATTATTTTATACCTTTTAGTGTATTTTATTTGTTGCATTTAATTTTTTGAAGTCGGTTTTATTTTTTTCTTAAAAATTATTTTTATTTTTCTCTCTAGTTTTTGAGTTAGCTCGTCCAAAAAATTTGGTAACGCACAGACAAACAGACATTTTGACAAAACAATTATTTTCTGGAAAATATAATTGTTTCTATGTTCACTTATTAAAGCTTTTTTGTAGAGCGAAATGACTTGGTTTCGCTCAATTTTTTTAATCAAAATAGTTTCAGCCGTTTTTGAGATATTTTGAAAAAAAGAAGTAAAAAAACACTTTTTTCATGCACGATTAAAATACTTGACTATAAAGTAAAATAACTGATTCCCATTAAATTTTTAAAAATAAAAAATATTTATATGCTAACTTTCTTCATTGTAAAAAAAAAAATCAGAAAAATGGGTGTTTGGAATATTGCTTCGAATATCTTGGGCGCTTGGGCCGCTAGCTGTTCTAGCAGGAATGAGAATAGAACTTAGGATGATAAAGAAAAGAAATTAGATATTTGAAGGTAAAAGATCAGTTATAAGAAGTATATTTCATGAACTGGTCTCATTGTCTCTTTTCAGAGGAGCGGCATCGAAGAAGAAAAATGGCTTCTTTCATGTGAAGATTGACATTTTTAAATTCATAGTTATCTGCCGTCTTCTTAAATAAACTTGTCTTTTTATTATTTAATAATAAAATTATCTATTCAATACTAATAAGATAATATTTGTCTTCGGAGTTCTGGATCCCTCGACCGAGCAAAGAAGATACAATTTCTAACAGAAAAGTTCAAATGAGTGAAAAGTCTAAAATTAATAGTTTTCGTGTTATAAGAATTTAAATATTTTTCAATACGTGTATAAGAATTGAAGCCCAACGAATTGAACAAATAATTTTTTGAAAAAAAAATAATGAATTTTGCTGACTATTCTTAAAGATGGAGATTAAAATCCATTCTAGCTACTAAAATATTGATCTGAGCTAATTAATAATGACCATTATTTTAGGATATTAAATTATCAAAATGATAATTCATGAGAGTTTTCTTATGCGTTCAATATCTAGAGCGACAGATCAGTGTTTATCTAACTTTCCGAATAAATTTCACCATTACAGCCTAACCCTTTGAGGTGGATAAATTTATATGATGGCCTTTATTAAAGAAGATATAATTTCCAACAGAAAAGCTAATATGAGTGAAAAGTCTAAAATCAATAGTTTACAAGCTAAAAGACATTCCAAAAATGTATGTAGACCGAATGGACTTGAATCAATAACAAATGTCTATGATGGGGTCGCATCCTCTCGATATAACCTACCAAAAGAATTATAAATGAAATAGAAATCGATCTTATTTTATCGATTTCATTTATCTGATGGTTCACAGTGACTTTTTAATATAATAAAATAGCATTTTGATTAAGAATTTTGTAGTTTAACAGAAATTGTATGAAAAGATTCAATTTCTTCTCTCCCTGGAGAGAATCAACTAGAAATGGCAAAAAGTTTTATTTTTTCCTCATTAGATATTTATTCAAAACTATTGAAATTTCATATACGTGTGTTATTGTTATTTATCTTTTATATCAAATAATTATTATTTGGATATTTTCATTTTAAAAGATAGTTTATTTGAAGTCCTATTTGAAAAAACACTAATAACTCGGTTGAAATAATTTTAAAAAATATGAAATCAATTAGATATTATAAAAAATTAATTTTTAATAATTTGATTCAATTTTGAACGAAATCGATTCAGTACTTTTTGAAAAAATCGTCAAAAACCATCTGAACCGTTAAAAAAAGATGTTTTTTGAAAGCACGATATGTCTTTAAAAAAAGTTTAAAAAGTCATATGAAATCAAATATTGACTTGTGAAATGGAGGTGAATTTTAAAATGTTTCTTAAATGGCGTTTCATAGAGGGTTTTCGGGGTTTTTGACGATTTTCTCAAAAAATACTGAATCGATTTCGTTCAAAATTGAATTACATTATTAATAATTAATTGTTCTATAATATCTAATTGATTTCATATTTTTAAAAATTATTTCATCCGAGTTATTAGTGTTTTTTCAAATTGGATTTCAAATAAACTACCCTTTAAAATGCAAATTTCCTAATAATAATTATTTTATATAAAAGATAAATGGCAATAACACACAGATATGAAATTTCAATAGATTTGAATAAATATCTAATGAGGAAAAATAAAAAACTTTTGCCATTTCTAGTTGATTCTCTCCAGAGAGTGAAGAAATTGAATCGTTTCACACAATTTCTTCTAAACTACAAAATTTTTAATCAAAATGCTATTTTCTTATATTAAAAAGTTACTGTGAACAACCAGATATATGAAATCAATAAAATAAGATCGGTCACAGAGCCACTTTATTTTGTTATCGATTCAAGGTCAAATATGTACTTTTATTGCGTAAAAAATTGCACAAAATTCTCATTTGGTATATATATTTATTGTCACCGGAAACACAGCCCATTTAGACAGCACATCAGTAAGGTAGTGTTAGTGAGGGAGCCGAGATTTATCCGGTCGAAATTTTATATGCTAGCAAAGCTCGAACCCGGGCCTCCCGCTCGAACATCGTCATAAATCAACATAATAAATATAATAATGTTTCAAAAAATGTGAACGAAAAAATACGGGGGGGGGGGGTAGTTTTACTTAACAGGCACGATTGTATTGTACTCCTTTTATTTATTTTTTATATTAACAAGCTTTTCATATTGACGTACTTACATATAATAAACTAATAAAATAATGCAAAAATTTGACTGGCTCTGATCCCTACACTAATTTACACGCCCGAACAATGGTCAAAATCGGCTATAGTTACCGAAGGCTTTTAAAAAAGAAAAAATATCCTCCTGTTTTATTTCTTCATTTTTACTTTACCATACAGGGTATGGTCAAGTATTGTAATCGTGCATGAGAAAAGTGGTTTTTTCCTTCTTTTTTTCAAAATATCTAAAAAACGGCTCAAACTATTTCGATTAAAAAAATTGAGCAAAACCATGGCATTTAGGTCTACAAGAAAGCTCTAATAAGTGAACATCGAAAAAATTATATTTTTCGAGATAATAATTGTTTTGTCAAAATGTCTATTAGTTAGTCTGTGCGTTACCAAATTTGTGTACGCGCTAGCTCAAAAAATAGTGTGAATATCGAAACCAAATTTCAAAGGTAGTTTTGGTCCATTGAGATTAAGATCTGATTAGATTTTGGTGCATATCGACCCAAAATTAAGGGGGGTCGAGGGGGTTAAAAATTAAAAATCTAGTTCGTTTGAGCAAAGTCAACCAAATTTTGTATATATAATCAGTGGACCCCCAGAAGTCTAAAAATGCAAAATCTAACCGCCCAAAATGGGGGTGGTGGGGGCGGAGGGTCAAAAAATGAAAATCTTGGCCATTTACCAAATTCAACCAAATTTTGTATACATAATCAGTGGCTTCCCAGAAGTCTAAAAATGGAAAAAAACGCCCGAAATGAGGGGGGGGGGGCGGAGGGTCAAAAATGAAAATCTTGGCCATTTACCAAACTAAACGAAATTGACATGATTATAAATAATTTTATTTAATATTAAATATAAGTGAGGGGCCAGGTTGTATGGTAAAGTCAAGTGGATGGCCACATCAGAACACGTCAGCTTATTTTTCATTCTTTCCCCGAAAATTTACTTTTAAAAATTTGTATTTTGCCCAAAAAATTCTCCAAATATGCAATTTTATGCAATATTACTCAAATATGCAAAAATATGCAGTATAAAATTTATTTATTTATATTGCCCACAGTATCCTAGTTGAATTAAATAAATCTTTAATAAATAATAAATAAATCTTTATTCCTCGACCTGCTTAGAGGCACAAGTCCTCGGTGGCTAGGTCCTCCAAACATCAATACAATCTAGATTGATCATGATTCGGATAGATAATTGATTCGGATAGATAATTGATCCCCTGGGTCGTATGTGGCGGCAAACAAAATATGCAATTGCATAGGAATCCGGTCTCTACTTATTATGTATCTTGTTGGAGCAATTTCTTCTTAAATCATATCATTATAAAAAATTCTAATAATTATTTATATCTATTAGACAAGCTTTATGAATAATCGAGGCATTTATTCCATCTACTACCAAATACAAAACAGTTACTCTTAGTCAAACGATTCCAAACAGAGAGTTGTTGAATCTATTCCGCCCATCTGCATTTTCTTGGAAATGTTCTTCGTTTGGATTGATGGTTGTTTCCGCTCCATTTTGCCAACCTATTGCATGAAACGCCTGATTAATTCGCTTGAAACGCTGATTCAATGTGTATAATGAATTCACCATGTATATATAAGACATTTGGATATATTCGGATAACATCCATCAGTCACGTAGACACTTCAAGATCCTTTTCTATACAGATACGAGTATATAGACGTAGAGGATGGATTTATTGTATTTAAATGTAAGAGTAATAACCTCGAAAAATCAATCTCTATCTTTGTGTTAGTGCTTTTATTATTATATTATATATATATATATATATATAATAGCCCAGATTAATTTGCAGCAACGCTAACGTAATGCTGACGACAGGGAGCGCTGATGCCGTCGGTATATTTGCGGTATATTTGAGGCAAATTTGAAATATAATTGTAATTTGAACTCGAATTTTGAAATGAAAGACTACAATTGATTTTAAATTAAGAAACATTAAATATATTAATAATCATTCCTACATCCCCCTCGCCACTCTAAAATTAAATATTCAATTCGCTTTTCTTTCCGCACAGAAGAAGAAATTAATCACATCTTATTTGATTTATATTTTATATATTATTTATTTATTTTTTTTAATAATTTGCCACTTTTTTATAATTTTTTAAAAATCTAAATTTTGTTATTCTTATTTTTTGATTTTTACAAAATTGAACGACTTTAGAACACGAATGCCAGAGTTTCTCTTGGCAATACTGGAGCAGCCTGTCATACAAACAACACCTGATCTCTTTTAAATATTTGGAGCCTTATATCGATTATCGATCTCAAATTTAAAAAAAAATGATATAATATAATTCTCCTCCGTCACACGATCCCACTTATTTAAATAAATCTATTTCCACACAAAAAATATCACAATGCTGTAGTTTATAGGAAAAAAAATACTTCCAGATTCATATCTAGAGCTCATCCTCATTTCTGTAGCTGTGTCAGGACGAAAATGAGGCGAAACTTTTAAGAGACTATGTATTTTCGGGAGTTTGCAGGTATACATTTGGAGTGTGGTTTTTTAAGAGGAATAAAATTTTTGGACCGAGACTCCGCCCGCCAGGGTACCAGCTTTGAGGGCGTGCCGGAGAGAAGCTCGTTATATTATATTTAATCAGCTGCGAAGCCCCCGAGCATTATACTAGCCAAATTTTTCTTTTTATATCTTAGTTATTCATAAATGACTTAACTTTAACATATTTAAATGAAAACTGCTTTCAAGTTGCCAATGTCGTATTATTATTATCATTATTTTTAATTTTTTTTAAGAAAACATCTTATCATTTAATTTGCTTTCAAGTAAAAAAAGTTGATAAATATTAAAATCCCCATTTGTATTGGAGTAAGATATATTTGATGCCATATGTAAAATAAATTATGTTTTGAAAATAGCAATTCAAACGAACGACTGCTATAATGAACCTGAGAGGAAAATGTACTAAAAAAATGTGCTTCTTTTTTCAATCATATATAAGTTCATTCACTTAGAAATATTTTCGGATTTTTACTACTTCAAGTCACATTTAAATTATTCTTGAAAGAAAACTAAAATAAAATTCAACGCACATAAAGAGAAAAAATAACGTAATAAAGGAGTCATGACTGACACATGGTTTTCCCTAACGTCTAGCTCGCCAAGCATACCAAGTAATTTAATCTGATTTCTCTTTATTATTTGAGCAATTTTTAAAGTGGTATAAGTCTATTTATATTCGCATATTAAGTGTTAAAAAAAATCCCATTCAATAATATTTAACAGTTAACCTTCTAATGTCGAATTTATAAGGATTTTATACACCAATGACTCTATTGTTGTATATTGTAACTATAAAATGAAGACTTGTATCTCTAACTAAATGAACCATTAACTTATTTTTTCTTCAAAACTGAACTATTCATATAGGCAGTACCGCCTTAACACTAGAACGCCCGAAGCCGTCAATTTGACGGTTTTCACATTTCATTTCTCTTTCATTTAGTTACTATTTAAGTTAGAACTTTGAAACTCGCTGACTTTTAATCATTTTTGAATAGCTTTCTAATAAAAAAAAAATCGGTTGTCTGTAAAGTCGGTTTACTGACGATAGTTGAATGTGACAACGTCATAAGAAAATACTGATGGTAACCTCACATGCCTCCAAAATCCTAACCAAAATAATCCAGAGAAGAATAGAACAAAGAGTTGAAGAAAATCTGGGGGAAGACCAGTTCGGCTTTAGAAGAAACAGAGGCACCCGAGAAGCAATTCTCTCTCTTAGACTAATAATAGAAAGGGCTTTTATCAGGGAAGAATCTGTCTACATCGGATTCATAGACCTAGAAAAAGCATTCGATAATGTCAATTGGGAAATTATGTTTAAAATATTAAAACAGGCGGGAATAAAATTCAGAGAGAGAAGACTAATCTACAATCTATATCAAAACCAGACGGCAATTATAAATATTGGTGATGAACACAGAGAAGCCAAAATAAAAAAGGTGTAAGACAAGGATGTGTGCTGTCACCCATGATTTTCAACTTATACATAGAAGAAGCGATTAAAGAATTCAAAGACAAAATTGATACAGGTATAGAAATCCAAGGTCAAAAGATCGCTATGTTAAGATTTGCCGATGACATTGCCCTTCTAGGAAGCAATAAAAAGAATTAGAGGACGCCTTGAATGGAATTAACCAAATCCTAATAGAAGAAATCAAAATGAAAATAAACAAGAATAAAACCAAGGTCCTAGTATGTACAAAAAAAGAACAAACGAGACAGGAATGCATCAAAATTAACCAAGAAAACCTAGAAGGAGTTAAGGAATTCCGCTACCTAGGAAGTAAAATAACATGGGATGGGAGGAGCAAAAACGAAATTAAATCAAGAATTGCCCAAGCAAAAATGGGGTTTAATACAAAACAAAAACTACTATGCTCCTCCTCAATCAGCTTAGCAAACAGGAAGTTGCTATTGAAGACATATGTATGGAGCATAGCCATGTACGGGTGTGAAACCTGGACAATTAGAGAAGAGGAGAGAAAGAGATTAGAGGCTTTCGAAATGTGGTGCTACAGAAGAATGATGAATATCAAATGGATGGATAAAATTACAAATGAAGAAGTTCTTGGAAGAATCGGAGAAAGAAGAACCTTGTGGAAGAGTCTGAAGAAGAGAAGAGGTCAGATGATGGGGCACACACTGAGACATGGGGGACTGCTTAGGGATATCTTGGAGGGGGAGGTGGGAAAGAAAAGGGGAAGGGAAGAACCAGATTAGAATATTTCAACCAAATAATTGGGGATATGGGATGCCAGACATTTAGAGAGGTTAAACAGCTGGCGGGGGACAGAGTCGAGTGGAGACGGAGTGTTGCATCAAACCAGTCTTAGGACTGTATACTCAATGATGATGATTTTGGAATGGTATTTTCTTATGACGTTGTCACGTTCAACTATCGTCAGTAAACCGACTTTACAGACAACCGATTTTTCTCCATCTATTGCGCAGCTAACTTTGTTCTTTTCTTCCTCTTCGTCGTGAGTGCTGTATTTATACTTTCCATCGAAAATCTCCTTCCCTCTCGTTCTATCTAATTTAAAAGCGCGCGCTCCTTCTTGCGCATTCATTTATCTCCTTCTTGCTTGCTCATGAGTTTCTCCCTCTCTCTGTCCTTTTATAAAAAAGGCCCCCCGTTCCCTAGGTTTTTCTTAGTTTTTAAAAAAATCTATAATTATTTAGGATAGATCACTTGTTGAATGTCCATCAGAGGAAGTTGAAAATAGACAGGACATAGTAGGGTTTATATATATATGAGTGAGCAAGCAAGCAGTCAGTCTAGAGTAGACCGCTCACGAGGGAAAGAGATGGAATACAAGTTGGGCATTGGGTCTAGGGAGGGTGCGAGTGAGAGAGAAGATAGAAAGAAACAGCTCGTTCCGCGCTCTCGCTTGCACTTCAAGCCTTAAATGGAACGCCTCACATGAGTCATGTTTTTTCTAGCGTGCAGGCGGCTTCATCGATTTATAAGACGTTGTCACGTCAAAAATAGCACCCTATGAATTTTTATTTAGGAGAAAATTATGGATTTACCAAGAACGCCCAAAAGCCGTCAATTTGAGGGTAACACTTTTTTACCCCAATTTTTATATTTTAAATTAATTTTTCAACTACGAATAATTTCCATTCTTTTTTTGGAACATTTGCATCCTTTTTGACCCTCGGATTATTTTTTGTTCTGGCTTTTTTTTTTAATTTACAATCTTCCTTGAAAAACTTGTGGTAAAATAAAAAAAATTATGTTTCTTTGTATGTCACTTTTTTTATCTTTTGATGTTTCACTTTATTATTTTACAACATTTCGAGGGAACCTACTGTTTTGAAATCCATATATATATGTCGAGCCCCTAGTCTTGCCATATTAATATGTATTTTTAATATATAAATTGATGATAAAATTATATTTATTATTAGAAAAAATAAAAAAAAATATTAAATAAAAGGAAACAGAATGATTTTATTTAGTTTGAGTGTTGAAAAATGCAAGTCGTCAAATTGACGGCATCCGGGTGTTCTAGGGGATCTGAAAGTCCGGGCGTTCTAGTGTTAAAAACGGGTCATTTGATTTTTTTTATTATTTACATAGAAGGCAATATTTAATAATGGTATCGTAAATTGGATGATGGCTAAAAAGGCCGTAAAGCCAAAAAAAAAATATTAATTAGGTAGAATCAAGTACAGAGTTTTTTAATTAATTTGTATTTCACTAAATATAAATTGGATATGAACAGTCTACATACCGAAGGAAAGAGGAACTTCCAAAGTTTGGTTTAACACCTAATTATATACATATATTAATTATATTAATTATATTATATTTATTTTTCCAGCAGAAGATACACTCTTTTATTGTCTCCTTTAATTTATAAAAATTCTACTACTCTCGGCAAAAATAAACTTTCAAATATACTTAAAATTTCTAATTTAAAATAAATAAGTTTATCTTCTTTAAAAAAAATTACAAGAACTTATAAATACCCACATTTTTCAGTATTATTACCTATCATGCCGTTTGGTTTAAGTTAAATAAGCTATAACGAATTTATGAAAGCTTATACGTATACCAATAAATGTTTCTTTTTTAATATAAGTTGAGAACAAGCATCAGTAACGTCCCTCTGGTCCACAAGTTCTTCATATTACGAGAACAAGTGTTGGGAAAACTTTCCACTAAATGAAAAGTGACATTTCACTTTTTGTCTTCCCTCATAAAAAACCCATGTAAACCAGATTCTTTATTTAATTCGCCATCTTGTAGGTCACTTAGCAAGATTTTTCCTCTCTCACTCTCGTTTTTGCAGGGAGAGAAATCGAGGGAACTTGGGGGGCGCCGTCGAACCTAATAAAAATGGCTTCTGGTAACCGGGAATTTTTTATTTTTCGAGTGACGAAGTCCCTTAAGTCCAAGTCCATGTCCGGTCTCCTTTAAGCCCAGATGACACATGTGCGTTTCTTATTGTCACCATCTGAAGCCAAGGGCTTCGCTTTTTCTCTTTTCGTTTTTCTTTTTCTTTCTCTTTCTCTCTTATTTTTAGTCGATTTTTCTCTTTTTTTTTATTCTTCCGTCGTAACCCTTTTTTAAAATGTAAGTCCTTACTACCAGCCATTATGCAATAAATTCAAACTTAATACCATTAACGAAGGAATGAATATCTTTTTTCTCCTACTTTCAATGATATATGTGAAATATATATTACAATCAAGCAAAATGTTGTTTTATTGAAGAAAAATAATATATATGTGTATAAGAATTTTTCTTCTTCGAATAATTTAGAATTGAGCCCATGTTTAAATAAATTGCATATAAACATTTTTTTTATTTTAACAAAATATATATATTTTTTTTAATAGAGAGAAACCTCTATTTGGTGCAAATAAACATACACATATATATAACGAGCTGTCGCAGGCGTGCCTTCGGCACGCCCTCTGCAGCTCGGCCCTCCGAGCAGGCGACCCTGGCGGGCAGCGTCTCGGCATATGATTATTAGATCTGTAAAATATATTTGTAATATTTTGCCCCCTCTTTCGCCCCCAAGCACTCATTTTGGCTATTGATTTTTACAGCATATATTTTATATAGTCTTAAAAACTAACATTACAAAATTTGATCTATATCGGAGACAGGATTAATTTTGCCCCCACTCACATTTTGGTAGGTTGAAATTATTTTTTAAATATTTGCAAATAAATAACTCTCAGTTTTCTAAAGAGTAAAGGTACAAAAAAGCTAAAAATTTATACATTTTGCCCCCCCCCCCATACAGTCAATTTTGATAGTTGATTTTTACAAGAATAGTTTCTTAAAGTCATAAAGAATAACTCTACAAAATTTGATCAAGATCGGAGAGAGTTTTAATCTTTGCCCCCACTTACATTTTGGATAGTTGGGAGTCGGATTACAAAAAATCTTGAAATTATTTTTTAGATATTTTCAAATAAATAATCCACAGTTTTCTAAAGAGTCAATGTACTAAAAAGCTAAAAATTTCTATAATTTGCCCCCCCCCTTTCGCCGCCATAAAGTCAATTTTGATAGTTGATTTTTACAGGAATAGTTTCTTAAAGTAATAAAGAATAACTCTACAATATTTGATCAAGATAGGAGAGAGTTTTAATTTTTGCCCCCACTCACATTTTGGATAGTTGGGAGTCGAATTTCAAAAAATCCTGAAATTACTTTTTAGATATTTGTATTTAGAATTTTATTAAATAAAAATCAAGTAGGTATCTTATCGTTCTTAATTGAAAATGCATAATTAGTATAAACACATCGCAAAGATATTTTGCCCCTTTTGACCCCTTTAGGGGTCGAATGTCAAAAAATCCTGAAATCCATTTTTAGATATTTTAATTTAGTATTTTTATAAGTAAAAAACAAGTAGATATTTTATCGTCCTTAAGAGATATCGCATAATCAGAGAAAACACACTTTGCCTTTTTGAGGGGTTAGGGGTCGAATTTTGAAAAATACTTTCTTAGTGAGCCCCTATGTCATAGATATAATATCCTCTCCAAATTTCATATTTCTATGTTCAGTGGTTCTGGCTGTTTTGATGATGAGTGAGTGAGTGATTGAGTGAGTGAGTGAGTGAGTGTATCGTAATGTAAGAATTATATATATATAGATTATATCAAAAATAATCATTTTTGGGCTGTTTTTTTGCTTTAGTAACTCGAAAATTCTAATATATAATAAATTAGAGTTTTGGAGTGGAAAAAGTTGATTTTTGCGGAAATATTCTAATGTTCAACTTGCGCTTGAGCCCGAACGGTTCGTCGAAGTAAAAACCTAAATAATGAAATTTCTAGGACATTTTATCTACTCTCATTTTGAATAGAAAGGTTTTTTGCGAAAAGTTTGTTAGTTTTCGAGTTATAAGAAAGAAAAAAACCGCCAAAAATTGAGATTTTTTTTACCTTTTTTTTGAATATTTTACAATGTTCCGTCCAGGGCCGTGCCTGGGTATATGGCCGCCTGCGTGCCGGCAAGTCTGTATAGCCGCCCCCAGGATAACATTAAAAAAAAACTACTTTAATTTTTAATGTTGTATGACCATACTGGGGCATCAAACCGGGAAAAAAATCAGTTTTGGTTAACCGAAATCGAGAACGAAAAAAAATATTAGTTTTGTTCCCCAAACCGGTTTCTGAAAAAAAGAAAAACCGGCTAAAAACCGGTTTATGAGATTTATATGTTTGGATGAAATTTAAGAAAAAAAAATGCACAAAATAAACATTATTTTTTAAAAAGAACCGTGTTTGGTGGCCCTATTTTATTTAAATTGAATTGGCTAAGGGGCCAGTAAGGGGAAAATAAAAAGTTGAAATAAAAGTCAACTTCTATTTGTTACTTTATTTTGGGCAGACGCAATCGATATTTTAACACGTTTCGAGCGCTATACCGCTGCTCTTCATCAGTGCACGTCAACTGGAAAAGATCATTGCATGTTTTAATTTTTTGTTTTAACATTTATAATAAATTTTTAAAGGGTGGAAATGAGGATTATATACTACTCACCCAAGTCACAAAAACACGTAAAATCTATTTCCAGCAGACGTTTTACATTAAGAATCATTACACTGGTAAAACAAGTTATTCCAACAGAACAATCTCAAATACTGTCTTTCGACCTGCCTTCATTATACATACACAGAAGCAAAGTTCCCACTCCACTCAAGATCAACGCACTCCAGGCTATTTATAAATACACATATCACACAAAAGATCGATAATTGATACAAAATTTAAATAATTAAAGTTAGTCAATTGATATAAAAAATCCATATTTACAATTAAAAGTCAGTCATTTGGTATAAAATTCATATACATAACCAAAAGCCAGCCAAACGATATAAAACCTATATACATAATTAAAGTTAGTCAATAAAATAAACAATAAATAAATAAAATAAATAAATAAATAAAATCCACGCATACAATTAAAAGCAAGGTCATTTGATATAAAATTTATATAAATAATTAAAAGTTTGTCAATATTTACATATTTCTAGACTAAAGCTGGTTGATTTTGTCAAGTAGACAAGTGTAGAGAGTGGATATTTTTAATACATCAAGCTTGTAATTTATGGCGTTGTTGATGTCCATTTGTATATAAATACCCTCCTTGTATTTTCTTTTCCATGTGACTCTCTCACTGTCCACTATTTTTGCATCTTCGAAATTCATCAAATGCCCATTGTCAACTGCATGTACGGCCAATGCACTGACCAAATTTCCCTTAACAACCGATGAAGTGTGTTCTTTTAAACGAACACATAAAGGGCGGCAACTTTCTCCATAGTACACTCTTGTTTTATCTTCCAAGTCCCTGCAAGATGAGCATTGAATCCTATAAATGATATTGGATCTATCCTCTTCACGTTCTCTATCCTTGTTATTGTATATGCTCAACAATGGTTTTTTCGGTCTCATTGCAATGTCAATATTATATTTTTTAAACATTGCTTGAATCTTTTGAGCTAATCCTTCTATATATATAATTGACCCTCTCTTTGTTTGTGGCACAAGATCTGGGTTTTGTTTGTTATAATTATTGTTCTTGTTCTTATATTTTCTGATAATGGTTGTGATTAATTTTTTTGGATATCCATTCTTATTAGATCTTTCTATCAGGCTATCTAAATTTTTTTGATGAAATTGTTTATCGGACAATTCTATTATTCTGTGTATCTCATTTTTTATGATACACAATTTTTGCTGCAATGGATGTTTAGACCTAAAATTAATCATCCTCGCTGATTTTGTTGGCTTATTATATATATCTGTTTTCAGAGTACCATTGTTGTCTCTTGTGATTTTGAGGTCTAAGAAATTTATTGTATTATTATTTTCATTCTCTATACTAAACTTGATATTGTTATGGTACATATTGATTGAGCTTAATATGTTGTCAGCTATATCTTTATTGCATATGAGAAAAGAGTCATCTACGTATTGTAGATACATCTTAGCATTATGTTTGCTTAAGATTTTTTCATAAATATCATCCATCAATATATCAGCTATAGTAGGGCTCAAGTTTAATCCCATAGGGAGACCTTGTTTTTGTTTATATATAATGTTGTTATAGGTAAAATAATTGTTATATAGACAAATATTAAGACACGTAGAGAATTCATCATATTCCAAATTAGTAAAAGCTTCAATCAGTTGCCATTTATTTAATATTATATTTATAACAAGATCTAGAGGTATCGAGGGAAGAGGTTGCTGCCCAAAATAAAGTAACAAATAAGTTGACTTTTATTTCAGCTTTTTAATTTCCCCTTACTGGCCCCTTAACCCAATTCAATTTAAACATTTTTTTATTTAAGAAATTTAAACAAAAATAATAACATGAAAAAAATTATGGTATTGGCTTTATAATCACAGACAAAATTATCAAACATAAAGAACAAGGAATAACCCTTAAATCTATACTAACATATTAGGATAACAAAGCTCAGTGGCCAATGGCAGATCTGGGCTGACTTGCAACTTGGGAGGTATACAAAATAGAATTAATTTACTTACTTTAATAATAACATGAAAAAAAGTAATTATGGTATTGGTATTATAATCACAGACAAAATTATCAAACATAAAGAACATAGGAATACGATAATTTAAAATCCTAGGTGTCGCTCAGTGACAATTTAAAATTATTTGATTTTAAAAAATCAAATCTTACGTATTATTTATTGATATTGAAAATAGTAAAGGTTTTTGGTTAATTAACCGGTTTCATAAAATTATTTCGGTTAGGTTACCGGTTAATTAGGGAAATCTTTCAATCTTTCAATTATCGCGATTGAAAGTGAAATTGCTGAATCTTCACGAAGCAATTATTAAATAAAGTACATATTAAAAGTTAATCCTACGGATTTTTTACTGACAAAATCGTCAATTGCTTCGTGAATATTTAAAGATTCAGCAATTTCACTTTCAATCGCGATAATTGAAAGATTGCTCATACGTTCTTGCGTCATGGAAGTACGTAGGTAATTTTTTATGATTTTCAATTTAGAAAAACTACGTTCTCCAGACGCAACTGATACAGGCATGGTCAATAATAGTTTTAAGCTTGTAGATACATTTGGAAATGAATTTTGTAAATTGTGTTTGTACAAATACTTTAGGAGTTCTTCGGGTTGTTTCCTATCTTTTATAATTATTTTCAATGAAATTAACTCTTCGTATAATTCTGCTCCGTTTATGTCGCACGATTCGCCATCCTTGAATTTATTATGAAAGTCGAAGCAACTTTTTTTATGTCGTCCTCTCCTATTTCAACAAATTTATATAAAAATCCGAAAGACTGTTCGAAATTGGATAATGTTTCAAATCGGGTAGTAACAGATGAAATGGCTGTATCCAATATTACATAGAAAAAATTAATTTTGAAATTTTCTTTAGCAGTTAACTGAATATCCTCATCTCCTTCATAGTCAAATTGTTTTCGCTTATGGCGTCGACGTAGATTAATTTCAACAGGAAATTCCGGTTGTATTTCAAGTGATTCACATAATTCATCAGCAATTTTCAAATACTTTTCGAAATTTTCATCATTTCTAATACTTTGGAAAAAATTAAAATATTATTAATAGATTCAGCACATGAAGTAAGATTCCAAGAAACGGTCTGCATCATTTTACTAATAATATTTACTTTTTCTAAGATTTCGTACCATATTACTGTGGAACAAATAAATTTGTACGATTTAATTTTCATTGCCAAACATTTAGCTTCATGTTGACCTATTGGTGATGGAGACAATTTCTTCCGCTAGTTCTATTAGGCTGTCATAAATTTCACCTAATTCATGACGCAGTGGTCTAATCGGGCCTCAATCCTTGATTCCCACCGGGTCTACGCTAACTTGTTTTACATGTTAACGATTTTACATGTTTTTTATTTAAGAATTTCATATCAAAAGGCCTTTTCCCTCCAAAAAGACCCGCCAAAATTTCCAGGCCCAAAATTGAAAGTCTACCCAAATTTTACATTTTTTGTGTATTACCTTTTTCAGTCTTTGTCGAGTAAATAAACTTTTTATTAAATTTCACCACACGAACACACAACTAAAAGTTTTCAGGAATAAAGCAATTTATTTTTATTCGTTAAATCAGGGGTCGGCGCGACCGTGCACGATCGAGCTGATTTTCGAAAAGCTCCGCCTCCCACCACCCCCTTACGTTCTCAATTCCGCGCGATACCTACAAGCCTCCAGAGCCTCAAGAGCGTAGTCTTAACGTAGTGTAATGCGGGGCCTTCATATTACGAAAATATTATCAAAATTACAAAAATATTATTCAGTTTTAAATTTTAAACTATTGATTTTTAAATTTTAGCTTTCTTAGTGAGCCCCTATGTCATAGATATAATATCCTCTCCAAATTTCATATTTCTATTTCCAGTGGTTCTGGCTGTTTTGATGATGACTGAGTGAGTGATTGAGTGAGTGAGTGAGTGAGTGTATCGGGCAAAGAATTTTATATATATAGATTATATCAAAAATAATCATTTTTGGGCTGTTTTTGCTTTAGTAACTCGAAAATTATAATAAATAATAAATTAGAGTTTTTGGAGTGGAAAAAGTTGGTTTTTGCGGAAATATTCTAATTTTCAACTTGCGCTTGAGCCCGAACGGTTCGTCGAAGTACAAAACCTAAATAATGAAATTTGTAGGACATTTTATCTACTCTCATTTTGAATAGAAAGGTTTTTTACGAAAAAATGTTAGTTTTCGAGTTATAAGAAAGAAAAAAACCGCCAAAAATTGAGATTTTTTTTACCTTTTTTTAGAATATTTTACAATGTTCCGTCACGAAATTTTATTAGCAAACCTCAGATTCTGATTCAGCACACTAAAAAAGATATAAGATCCAGAAATAAAAACTACCACAAAACTTTCCGGGTAAAAACACAATTTAATTGGACTAAAAATCGATCTGAAGAAACAATCTCACTTCTCCAACATTTAATGAAAATAAAATCATTTTTTATCTTAATTTACCATTTAGTCAAAATATTGATTAAAATTATCAAATATTTTTTTAATTTTCATTGGTTAATTATTTCATTTTTACTTTTACGTTCATTTTTTCATAGTCCTGGGGGGGGGGCTTCAATCCCCCGTGGCTGCGCCACTGCTCGGAACTAAAGTATGTAATACCAGAATGAATTAAAAAAATGTATCGCCACCATCTATTAGAAGTAAGATAAACTAAAAAAATATTTAAAGAATATTATAATAAAATATTTGGTTAAGACGATCTTTTGATGAATTAAAGGGGAAAAACTTTGATTAAAGAGTTGCGAGTATCTCAATGAGAAACGTACATCTATCATATTCATATACTATAAATATTATATTTTCTTTCCACTCGATCAGCTTGCAGCAAAACGCCTTGCTTTTTTCCATAGTGAGCCTCTCCCTGACTCCCTAGAGCCTAGACTTTTGTCTTAACTAGATAAAAATCTAAAACCTCTATATTTATTCGTCATTCGAATTTCAAAATCCCCACTAGATTATCAATTTTCCATCCCTTCATAAACATTTATTCTAGAATGAATGAGATTAAAATTTAATTAACGAGATCAAACACTATAATATTCTGTATATTTTGAATAAAATCAAATTTAAATTAATGCCCGAATAACTGAAAAATTAATTTCAAAGGAGATTCGTTTCAAAATGTCACTCGATTAGGTAATTATTATTATTAATTAATTATACATCAAAATGTTAATTATTTTACTTCAAATGGTGCAAATATAACTTCTATGGTAGATCTAGAATATGATTTTATTAATATATCTTCGATTTTTTCAGTGGAAATTTTAAATTTAATAACTATTTTGATTCATATTTAAGAATATACCTACTAGCTATATAATATACGTATTATTATTCCATTGGAATGCTCTCAGTGGCGTAGCGAACAGAACTGGCTCCCAGGGCACGAGGACGAAAATACATATAGTAATACTGACTGACGCCCGGGCCTTATGCCCAGCGTCACCTAGCCCCTGGCGGGGAGCGTCTCGTTTTATAAATAATTATATATTGCTTACTTATCAAAATTGATTTGATCAAAAATTTCAGTATATTTAAAAAATAATAATAGTTTTGAAAATAAATTGAAAATGCAAATAATTATAGAATAGGTACTAAAACATTAAATGAATTATATATTACTTGTCAAAATTGTTCCTTAACCAAAAATAATATTCACAGTTGAAATATTTCCAAAAAGCTATTATCAGCCATATTGTTTGTTTGCTTTTACTCCCCAGAGAGGCGCTGGCGTTGTTTCCTCGAAAAAATATTTTTTACATGCCACAGGTGTGATATCTATAAAAACACTATATATAAAAACACTCGTGTATTTGAATGGGATGTTGTGTGAAAATTTCAAAGAAATCTGTGAAGAACTTTCAGAGATCCTTCAACTTAAGCGTAACAGTACATTTTTATTTATATAGATAATATATAGAGAATTTACATTTTATATAATTAAAATACAGATATGAAAGCCGTTAGTTGTTCTTTTTTTGAAAAAAAATTCCATCCACTTTTTCAAAAAGATAAGACACTCAAATCTTCATATTAAATAAATAATTTATAGAATTTACTCGTAATAAGAACATAATACAAATTATAATAGAATGTACTACCTACATTTAAACATCTATAATATATTACGTGTAGTAACTACGCTTCTACAAAATACTCTAATCATTTTCGGGATAAATATAGGCACTGGCTCAGATTAGGCTTTAAATTTGAGATAAAAAAGCTAGTTAAAAATGTCTTGGAGACCATTTGGGGCGCCCCTCTACGAGTGACGCCCTGGGCATGATAGACCCCTTGCCTACTCCACTGAATGCTTTATCTATGTTGTGCCTGACCAGACTTGTCATCTGCCTTCCTTTATATGAGATGTTCCGTAAATACTCCCAAAATTAATACCAATTCTAGAATAACAAAAAAATGGAGTAGATAATTTAAGCAATAAGAAATTCATCTGTATTAATCAAATAGTCATATTTTTTTTTTTACAAAATAAAGTTTGAAACAGGCACGTATCCAAAATTTTCAGTGTCAACCCTAAATCATGAAGACATGTGAGAAGCGCATGGAGAAAGAACGGATATCTGTGCCTATTTTCGAAATATTATTAGAGTGAAGTTTGAAACTAGGCATTTTGTTTATAACCGTTTATCACGTTAAACATAGTGGGAGGAGAGAGGGAGATTGATAACGACAACGAGAAACCAATTTATGAATTGAAAGAGAAACTTTCAAGCGAGGAGAGTTTGCTTGTTAATATCCAGTCAAAAGAGGAGTAATTCAAAAATATGGTTTGATTTAAACACACAACGTGACTTTATGATACACCTGCTTATTTATTCTGACGGTTATCGTAATAAGAAAACTAATGCCGAGTCCTAAAACAGTCCCCTTAGTATAAATTAACTGTAAAAGACGGTAATTCAAATATGTTGCATAAGTTCTAGGCGCTAATAAGAATTCATTTTTATTGACCTATTCGTCATTTGAATAGTTTTAATAATTTATCTATTTTTTACAAGTATACGAGTATGTGCTATATTCCTTGCTTCCATGGGCATAGTTAGAGGAGGTCAACGGAGCAGGGTAAAGCCCCCCCCCCTACAAAACTCATTGCCCCTCCTAGAAAAAGAAACTTCATTATTACGAGGCATCATTTATGAATTTCTCATTAAATTATTTCGTTACTTGCAAAATTTGTCAATTCTACTAAAAAGTTAGTTTGAATCAAAAAATATGGAATTTTGTTGATGACACGAATCTCAATAAAAATATTCATCTTTTTACTAAGGGGTACCATTTAACTAAAACCCCTTTTATTTTTTAAAAATAATGTTTACTTTTTTCAGAAAAAATTATTTAATTTTTTGAAATTAAGCTCTATTTAGTTAAATAGTCATCGTGGCGAATTATAGATAATGAATTTCCCGTTAGGAAATTAAAATATCAATTTTTATTTATTCGAGTTTTTTATACGTAGAATATCTAAAGCAGTATTTTTTTAACTTTCCACTTAAATTTCACCATTGCTGCCTAACCCTTTGAAGTAAACAAATTTATATATGACCTTTATTCAAGAAGATTTTATTTCTAACAGAAAAGTTAATATGAGTGAAATGTCTAAAATCAATAGTTTAGGAGTTAAAAGATAATATATTGTAGAGTGAATGGGCTTGAAATGGGAATGAAAAATAAATCGATCTTATTTTATCGATTTCATCTATCTGATGGTTCACAGTGACTTTTTAATATAAGAAAATAGCATTTTTATTAAGAATTTTGTAGTTTAAAAGAAATTGTATGAAAAGATTCAATTTCTTCTCTCCGAGAGCGAATCAACTAGAAATGGCAAAAAGTTTTATTTTTTTTCGCATTAGATATTTACTCAAATCTATTGAAATTTCATATACGTGTGTTATTGTCATTTATCTTTTATATCAAATAATTGTTATTAAGAAATTTGCATTTTAAAGGGAAGTTTATTTGAAATCCAATTTGAAAAAACGCTAAAAATTCGGTTGAAATAATTTTTAAAAATATGAAATTAATTAAATATTATAAAACAATTAATTATTAATAATTTAATTTAATTTTGAACGAAATCGATTCAGTACTTTTTGAGAAAATCGTCAAAATCCCCGAAAACCTTCTATGAAAGGCCGTTTTAGAAACATTTTAAAATTGACATCCATGTCACAAGTCAATGTTTCGTTTCATATGACTTTTTAAACTTTTTTCAAAGGCATCTCGTGCTTCCAAAAAACATCGTTTTTTGACGGCCCAGATGGTTTTTGGTCATTTTCTCAAAAAGTATTAAATCGATTTCGTTCAAATTTAAATTACATTATTGATAATTAATTATTTTATAATATCTAATTGATTTCATATTTTTAAAAATTATTTTAACCGAGTTATTAGCGTTTTTTTAAATTGGACTTCAAATAAACTACCCTTGAAAATGCAAATTTCCTAATAATAATTATTTGAAGTAAAAGATAAATGACAATAGCTCAGGTATATGAAATTTCAATAGTTTTGAGTAAATATCTAATGAGAAAAAAATAAAACTTTTTGTCATTTCTAGTTGATTCGCTCCCGGAGAGAAGAAATTGAATCTTTTCATACAATTTCTATGAAACTACAAAATTCTTAATCAAATTGCTTATATTAGAATAGTGCTGTGAACATCCAGATAAATGAAATTGATAAAATAAGATTTCTTTCTGATTTATAATTATTTTTGTTTGTTTTATCGAGGCGTTGGTTGGGACCTCTCTTGACATTGCGGACACATTATTTAATATAGATTCATCAAATCCATTCACTTTTCACTATTGAAATAACTTTTAACATATTAAAATTTAATACATTTTCGATTATTAATATAATAAATAAATAAATAAAATAATTTAAATATACGATTATACGAATATACCATCAACAGCAATGAGCTTGGATTCCACGAGAAGTGCAAAGAAGTTAAATAATTATTTTATTAAATAATTGAAAGCGTTAAGACATGTTTATTTAAAATGGATTTAAAAGCATTAATGTTTATGACATTTCATATCAAATAAATGACACACTCTTTGATTATGTTTTAATAATAATAATAATTCATTTTTTCTCCAATTATAATTTAAAAATTGTTTTGTTTTCGATGTGTCTTAAGCGAAATTAATGTTGTGTGCACTAAACACGCCTCGATATTTTTCTTGGAAGCTTAGAATTTTTGATTATCACTCCAAAATTGCCATTTCAATTCAATTCAATTCAATTGAATCACCAGCCTCTTGAACCGAATCAAGTTTTTTCTCTCCATATGAATCAACTGGATGTTGTGCCCTTATTTGTTCCACCCGGATTATTTATTCAAAAAGGGTCACTGGTACTAAATTTGACCTCCGCCTCCTGCTAGTGGCCCTTTTGCACTGGCAATCTATTTCTATCACAAGCTATTACATGAAGGTTAGATTACAATAATGTTAATTTTATGCAACGGCGGCCATTCTACAAATTATTCATATGCCACCGAAAATTACTTTATTTGCAAATAAGAAAGCAAAAGAACATTCTTAGATTTTTTTAATTATAATTATTTCCTTATTCATACTTTATTGTAATCTAAACATAGTTTCGTGATATATGGTCTTAAAATTTTCTTGAGATAATCGATGCATTTACCTAAACTAAGACATTACATTCTGAATTATATCTATTCAGGTAAAATAGCTTATTTTTTTCTTTGGAGAAACAAAAAATAAAAACGAATCTATCTACATAATAATTGTTTAATGACATGATATGGAATTAAAATTAAAAATTGACCCTGTGTTATAAAATAATCTATTTAATTAAAAAAAAAAATAATGAAAATAAAGGAAAAAGTGAAGTCAGTAATGTGGAATTGATTAATTCACACTTTCAAGTTGTGACATGTGATTGAAGGAAATTAACTTATAGAATTCTAATTATTGACATAAAGGCACAACTAACAAAATTTTGATTATAAATTCAGTAAGAGTAACCACTGACCAGGCCCGTCGAAAGAGTGGGGGGGGGGACGAAGTTGTCCCAGAGCCCGGACCCTTTTAAGGGGACTATCCCTGTTGTATAAATTTTTATACTTATAAAATCTATTACTTATTAATTATTATATATAAAAATATAAAATAATAAAATTAGGTGTTGTGTATGTATGCTTCATATGTAAAAGTATTTGTTTCGTACAAAATAAAATAAATTAAAAATAAAAAATAAACAAAGCATATTAAGTTACGGATGCAAATGACAATCATAATTGGGAGTTAATCCTGATACGAAAGCGAAGATTTATTTATTTGTTATATAATAAAATATTTTACAAATTGAAAAATTTATTTTGATTTGTCCCAGCATTGAGGGACCTGCTGGTTTGATTTTCTACCAAGGCCCGTAACAACTCTCCAAGGGCCTGAGAGTGACACAACTCAAAGTACAATTTTCTCTAGCATAGGAAAAATATGAAGGTGCTTAAAGTGAATAAAATAAGTAAGTAACTCCATTCCTAACTAATAAAGTACATGTTTCACTATTTGCTCTTTCTAAAATATTTGGGCTTTGATTTCACAAAGTGAACTTTATTTTGGCTGAACTGTAATATGAATTTTCAAACGACCCTGGTGGGATCTAACTTTTCAAGGGATCTACACTCCACTAGAGTGACTATATAGAAAATAACTTATAAGAAACAAACTGTTTCTAAAAAATGTACTAGAAAATCTGTTGCTGGCCATTTGTAATAATTATTATTAATTAGATTTAAATTTGTTTTAATAAAAGTTTTAGTAAAACAGTTATGTTTAATCTTATTTTGTTTCACTTTCTCGTCTCTTAGCTTATATAGGTATAAGTGAAGGCGCCAAAGTGTGTATATGAGGACCAGCAACTGTGCTCAGATTCTTATACTTGAGACCCCAAATAAAAACAAACTGGATATTTCCGGCAGCGTGACTGGAATCTCTGTACTCAGCCGATTTAAATTAGAACCAAACAACCAAGTGGTTCAGGTTCAATTTCAGAAGATGAGATCAAGTCAATTTCTTTTGTGCGCTTTTCCCTTGATACTTTAAGCACGGTCTTATTTGTTTAATGGTCAATTCGGCCCTAATGTCACCCGAACAATGAGGGATAGAAAGACAAAATTTTTGGTCTATCGGATCATAGGGGAGATCGGAGCAAGACGGGATATTTAACAAAAATATAAATGTGAAAGTAAAAACAGCTGTAGTGAATAAAAAAAAAACAATTGAATCTGAAAAGTATGTCTTTATTAGAAAAATATTATATAGTAATTATATGTAAATCAATCTTATATTTTCCCTGGCGGGGCAAGATGGGATCCACCAGATAACAAGGATGAACAGCTTCATCCTCCTCCTCCCTTGCAGACGAACAATGAACCATTTCTGGTATTGCCAAACACTTATTCCTTCCTTCATTTGATTGTGAATATAAATATCCTCAATATAGGCATTAGGTATCAGAAGTCTCTTTCTTTTGAGGTGAGGCCTAGTTCTCTCACTTTTATGATCAACTGTTTCATGTTTGCTAGTTGATGATCATCATCAGCCTGTCGATAGCGACAATCCACTGCTGAATATAGGCCTCTTCCATCATATGGAAGGGGGTTGGCATTAAGCTTGCCAGACAATATTGGTGACTAGGAATCAGATTATAGTATTGGTGACTAGGAATCAGATTATAGCCGGTCAAATATCAATGCAGGGACTCGGACTCGAACCCGGGACTCCTGCTTAGAAGGCTAGTGTCTTTAAACTCTCGGCTAATCCGATTCCAATGATGATGGAGAGTCAAAATTCTTTTCCAAGATAAGGTACTAGCCCGTCTTGTCCCACTGGAGACGTTTATAGTTTTGTTGACTGGGAAGGGTTAGATTTGGAATAAATCAAAATTCAACCACTATAAGAATATCTTTATGAACTACGTATTTCACTAATATGATGGGAAATATTTTCTCTAGAATATTACTATTATTGGATAAAAAATACTTGGTAGGTTTCACATTAATCCCTTACTGTGAAACCTACCAAGTATTTTTTATCCAATAATTTTAAAAAATGTTTCACCAAGTACCAACACCAAATTCCTTAAAAACTATAGAATATTACTTACTAAAACACACGTTTAAAAATGAGCCAACAAAATAAGGCAAAATTGAAAATCACAAATTTTAGGTTAGAATTTCTAGACATTGCAAAGCTACGTGATCAAAATGGCCATTATGGTCAAGAAGGTTTCTCAATACAACAAATAGTATGCTACTTTTCTGAAAGATAAAAGCACTCTCGGAGCAAGTACTCCATATTAGCCCTATCTCCCCTACATACTGATTTGTATTTATTGGTACAATAATACTGATCTGTTGGCAGAAATCGAAACAGCATGGAACAAAATTGAAATATTAATAAAGTGAAAGTTGAGTCGGTGGAGACAAAAAGTTTACGCCTTGTTTTCATAGGTTTTTAAATTTTAAAACAAAGACCAAATATAAACAAAAAGGTTCCTTATCTTTTCTTCTTCTGGAGAAGACGCATCTCAAAACATATTAAAAGAGTCTATCTTAAAGAAAATTTAATGAATTTTCCTTAAATGCACAAAGACTAGAATGATAATGAGAAATGCTTTTCTCTCTCTTTTTGTTAGAAAAACATTTTATTTTGAAAATTTCATAAAGGATTATTTATTTCCATTTATTAAGTATTTTCAATTTGGCATCATTACCGGAATGCCTCCTGGTTAATCCGGCATGGCCATTTTAACCGAAAGAATAATATAAACAATATCAAGGAAAACTTTGCCAAAGAAAAAAAAATCTATATAAGAGGACTTAGAAGAAAACAAAATTAACTCTTTTGATATATTATATAAGTTCTTGAAAAGAACATTATTATTATTCTTTTATACTTTCTTAAATTAATATGGTAATATTTAATATCTTACCACTTTCGTTTTTTTATATTAATTCAGTCAATTCCTATACGCATATAAAAGTTTTCTACTTTAAAATCCAATTAGAATCTCAAGCATCATTATAATTAGTATGGTAATGTTAGGAAAACAGTAATACATAATTGAGATTAATTTATATTTGCTATTTTCTTAAATTTTTATTTAATTGTTGTACCTTATATGGTAGTCCACTAGTTCAAAATCTTTTACTCCACAAAATCAATAATTCTAAATTCCCCCCCCCCCCCAGACACTGGCAAGGACAGATCAGTGGATTTAAATTCAGCCAAGAGTGATAAAAGTATTTTTCTTTAATTAAGTTTTGATATTTAGGAAATCTAAGCTTCAAGGGCCTTCTACTTTGTTATAATTATCATTTTGTACACCAATAAAAAATTATTTAAAATAAATTAATAAATTAAAATAATATTTACAAAGAAATGAGTGTCTATTTGAGAAAGAAAGATCGAATTTATTCTCAAAAAATTAAGACAATACTAGGCCCTAGGCGCAAAAAAAAATTAGGCCCCGGATAACAAAAATATCTTTGGAAATTAATTAATAGGTATTATAAATATGAAACGTAATTTTAATTACTTACATGTAATTTATTAATCTTATTTTAATGTTTCAACAATTTATAATACTATATATTATAATATAATAATTATTAACATTATAACTATATGTGTTTTTTTCTAGATTTTTCTTTAGCGAATCTCTCAATAATAAGGTCGCAATTCAAACTATTTAATAGTTCGTCTTCAATAGAAATAGTAGATAAATAATTTAACCTATTTCCAGAAATTTTGTTTCTAACAAGATAGTTTTTTAATCTTTTTAAAGCAGAAAAATTATTATTATTATATATAGGTGTTTAAGGGCGCATCAACGGCAAGGGTCATTAGCGCCTAAAGCAGAAAAAGAACGCTTCCCTGAAGCATTAGATATTGGCGATGTCATCAAAATTTTTAAAATAATTTCGACGTACTATATATATATATATCACGTTAACCAGTTCACTTTAAAAACTAACTTGGAGCTCTATTTAAAATATATTAATTTTTTTTTAATTTATTAAAAAAATACAAAAGAAATTTTAAAAGATTTTTAATGGAAAGTGATCAACAAAGTATTAATCTAAAAGACTTCTCAATAGATATTTAATTTTTCCTTTATTATAAGGTATTTTTTTATATATGTAAATATTTAAATTAATACTGTTGTCAATTATCTTTGAAAAATAATATCTAATAATATTTGGAACAAAAATAACTATTGAATTCAATTATAATAATAATAATATGTTATTTGTCTTTGATAGCTACACCTAATATGAGAGGAAATATAATGTTACAGGAAACATTAAAATAATGATTGAATTTCATAAGTCAATTGATAATTTTTTTATAAAAGTAAAATGAAATTTTATATCACGATCAAAATTAATATGATAATCAATTTTTGGGGGCCCCATATTCGACGGGGCCCTAGGCGCGCACCTAGTGCGCCTTGCTTATGATCCGCCACTTCCTACATGCAATATAAACATATACTATTAAAATCTTTGATTCGATCTAAATTAATTTTTGTTAAAATAGTATGATTTTGGTAAAAATAGGTTTCTGTTTCGAAATAAATATTATAGTGCATAGGATTATGAAAAATATATTTAAATTTCCACAAGGTTAAGTTGTGTAAATTAATACATTGTCTGATAACACCAAGATAATTTCGAGACATTTAAAGATATCTTGCTCATCATGCTGATGGTCAAGAACTCTAGAAGATGTCTAGATGATTTTGAAGGTCCGTCTAGTCCTCTTGAGCTCTAGAAGATGCTCTTCTAGACATTCGGGGACGTGGGAAAACTTATTACTTATTACCTTTCCAAAGATAACCTAATGCTTGGATTGACTTACAGTGTAAGAATTTACGGGGGACAGTGTGTGAAATCTTGGGGATCAGCTAAAACTTGATAGAATATTGTATTGAAAATCCGTTTATGTATAGGTACGTAAAATTTCAAGAAACCCAGATGAAGTGGATACAAAATCAAAAGCAATTGCTTGTTACTTTATTTTCTATTCGAGATGAAAAAAATTTTTTATAATGTTTTTTTTTGGCATTGTCAAAGGAGACAGAAAGTAATTATGTTTTGAACTACTTTCATTGACTTTTTGTTACCCTGAAGAAGGAGAGAATAAATCTCCGAAACGTCGGTTTAACAAATAAATGTAAAATAATAAAACCTCTATAGTCTTATTTTTTTACAACCACCGTGGACTGCTTTCATCAACATCCAATTGACTAAATGTAAAATTTGCATGATCTTTAAGATTTCTTTAAGCTATCTTGCGTAATAATATTAAAAACATCTCACCATGATCTCTAGAAGGCATCTTAAGAAGCAAGTGGTAAGATAAATAATATGATCTCAAGACTAGAAAAGAGCTAAACAAGACATTTTCTAGAGAGAGCTTGCTATCTAGGAAAGTGGCTTCTAACATTCATAAAAAATAATAATACCTACTCCTTAAAAAGATAGAGAGTTACCATCCCTGTGTTAATTTACACAAATAAAAAATTTATATCTCAAAAACAGTGTCGTAAATCTTTATGAAATTTTCACCAATCTTCTTAAATCTTCGTCAATCTGCTATAGCGATAACTCATAAACCATAGATAGAAAGGAAAATAATTATATTTTGAAAAATTTATTTAAAATGTTATGTTTGATTAATAATAGCATTCTAAAGTAAGTACATAATGATTTAATGAATTATGAAGAAAAAATAAACTTTAGTATTTATGATGTTTCAATACGTTTATTAAGATGTCATAAGTTCATTTTCACAAAAATAATAATCGATATTTTAGTTTTAGATAACAAACAAAATATTAAAATTAAGGATCTTGAAGAAAATTCAACTGTTTATAAAATATCACATAAATCTTAAAATATGAGATTGGTAAAAGGTTGTTTAAATTAGATATTTATTATAAACGAAATTTTCGTGCGTGCCTTCAGCACGCCCTCGAAGAACTCGCCCCCCCCCCTTCGGACTGGTGCCCTGGCGGGCGGCGTCTCGGTCCAAAAATATTATTCCTCTTAAAAAACCACACTCCAAATGTATACTTGTAAACTCCCGAAAATACATAGTCTCTTAAAAGTTTCGCCTTATTTTCGTCCTGACACAGCTACAGAAATGAGGCTCTAGATATGAATCTGGAAGTATTTTTTTTTTCTATAATCTACACCATTGTGATATTTTTTGTGTGAAAATAGATTTATTTAATTAAGTGGGATCGTGTGAGGAGGAGAATTATATTAGATCATTTTTTTAAAATTTGGGATCGAAAATCGATATAATGCTCCAAATATTTAAAAGAGATCAGGTTATTGTTTGTATGACAGGCTGCTCCAGTATTGCCATGAGAAACTCGGGCATGCGTGTATTAAGTCGTTCAATTTTGTAAAAATCAACAAATAAGAATAACAAAATTTAGATTTTTAAAAAATTATAAAAAAGTGGCAAATTATTAAAAAATAAATAAATAATATATAAAATATAAATCAAATAAGATGTGATTAATTTCTTCTTCTGTGCGCAAAAAAAAGCGGATTGAATATTTAATTTTTGAGAGGTGAAGGGGGGGAAATTATCAATATATTTAATGTTTCTTAATTTAAAATCAATTGGAGTCTTTCATTTCAAATTACAATTATATTTCAAATTTGCCGCAAATATACAAACGGCATCAGCGCTTCCTGTCGGCAGCATAAAGTTAGAGTTGCTACAAATTAATCTGGGCTATTATATATATATATTAGAAATAACAGATATCCATTTCAACGATATTTGATTTGTATTCTTCAAATTAGATAGTTCTATATACCTAATGTATACTCTTTAGCTTATCTTTTACCTCAACATGTTGTTTCCTTATGATGAATTAAAAAAATTCAAATGATTCATTTAATTTACTTCCCAGTTTATATTTTCAACAACATCAATGTAAATTGGAAAATTATTATTTACAATTTCTTAAAATGTTTATAATTTGTGTTTTGAAATGCTTCGTTAACATTTCTGAAATAGTGCTTCCTATTAACCCAGATAGCACACACTATATACGACGATCGTAAGTTTTAGATAAATTTTAGATTATTACGTCTTTGGATTGAAAATGGAATTATGTACGTATTTCCAGCTTTGTAAACAGTATCTAGACACTGTTTATATGTGGTTCGTACATTTTAGTCTTATTTTAGATCCTTATTTTCATGTATATAAATTGAAATATTTATATACGTACTTCCTTGGTTCATAGTATGTATTAATAGGTAGATTAGGGTGGTTCTTATTTTGGGTATTTTCGAATTTTTACGCTGACCGAGGGTCATATGGTTCGAAATAAATAAAAAAAAATATCCCCCAAGTTTCAAGTTTCTATCTGAATTTTAGCCTGTGCCCCATAACGATGCAAGTTTCCCATCTAAATAACATGGGGTTTTTGGGATGGAACAATCAATTTTTTATTCCGGCCAAAGTGATGGTTCAAAAAATTTGAAACACTGTAGACTTTATCCTTATAATAGTAGCTATCCGTCAGAATTTTTAAAGATTTTTAACTATTACAATTTTGGAGTCTATAACTTACTAACACTAAGATATGGTAGTATTTTTACTTTATCCAATGCGAAGCATGGAAGAAAGTATTGGAATCGCTCTCGCGGCAAGCGTGGCTTCAAAGGGTCCTCAGGTAAAGACTACGGAACCCATGGACTCAATTAAAGTCACAAATTGTAGTATTCAATTAGGTTGAATTTTAGCACGTGACGGTTTTGCCAAAAATTACATGGGGTCTCGTCGAGAGGCCAAAAAGTGCGATTTTTTCATTTAGTGCGTGCGTATGGATGTATGGATGGATGTATGGATGGATGTATGGATGGATGTTATCGTTTTTTTGGCCCACGATTTTTTCCACACCGTTGCACCAATTGAAATGAAATTGAAAACCTACCATTAGTTTAACAAAATGAAGCGCTGATTAGTTTTTGGTACATATCGGACCACAAACATTAGTACTTTATTTCAGTACTTTTTTAGTTTTTTCTAAATATCTTGAAAATGACTTAACCAATTTTGATGAAATTTAATATCCTAATTAAGTACCTTGGGGACCACAAAAAAGGTTAAATAAAGTTTTTAGTAAAATTATATTTTAAAGTACTTTACTCAAGAACATATTAATATTTCAAATGAATTTGGATAAAGTTTAGCAACGATCCGTTGCAGTTTATTTCTCAGCTGTAACTCCAAAAATATAATAGTGAAAAATCTGTAAACATTCTGAATGATAGCTACTATTATAAGAATAAAATTTTCCGAGTTTCAAATTTTTTGAAAAATCACTTTGGCAGAAATAAAAAATTGATCGTTCAATGACAAAAACCCCATATTATTTAGATGGCCAACTTGCATCGCTGTGGGGTATAGGTGAAGATAGAAACTTGAAACTTGGAGGATATTTTTATTTTTATTTATTTCGAATCATATGAGCCTCTGTCAGCGTAAAAATTTGAAAATACGCAAAATAAGGACCACCTTAATGTATGATGTTCATACAATAATTATTTATAAGTATCTATATTTCAAATCTGTTGAACTTCGAAGGCACAGCCAAGCTTAGGGACACATTTCCTTTACACAGACATGTAATATTTATCATTATTATATTTTCTTTTATCCATGACGTAGCAGAGCGAAGGTCTATCGGATAAAGCATTATTTTCTGTTACTCGCAAAGGGCATCTTCAAAGAGTCAATAAACTAAAAATTATTCACCCCATATTCTCAACCAAAAGTCAAGAATTATAGTATTCAATTAGGTGGAATTTTAGGAGCTGATAATTTTTGCAAAATAACTTCGGGTATCATCCAAATCCCCCAAAAGCGAATTTTTTCATTTATTCCGTGCGGATGGATGGATATGTAGTATGGTATTGATCCAGTTTTTTCGTCGACGATTTTTTCCACGCCGTTCAGTCTATCGAAGTTAAATTAAAAACTTACGATTATTTTAACAAAATGAAACAGTAATTTGTTTATGGTTCATATAGATCTTTAACATTAGTATTTTATTTATTACTGGTCAATTTTTTCCAAAATATCCTGAAAATTGCTTAATTAATCTTGATCAAATTTAAATCCTATTCAGGTACCTTATTGTGTACCCCAATATACATATCCATTACATACACTTTTCCTGATGTAAAATTACATTTTAATGTACTTATATTCTGGAAGGTTGTACTTTTTTATTTAATTTACTTCATATAACTTTTAACCTATTTAAAGTAGGTATAACTTTTTCATGTTTATTTAAATATTTTAAAAACCTATGGGTAAAATTTACCAGCCGCTAATGACACTTTTTTTTTTATTCAACGAGTTTTCTTACTTTCAAATTGGATACTTTTTCTAATCACCCGAACTCCTTAATTTAACGATTGAGAAAAAGCATGTTTAGCAAAAAAATAAATGAATGAGATAAAATAACTATTTACTTTGAAACTATTTACATACAATTAATTTTTATTTAACTGATTTAATTATATAATTTTTTGCAAAGAACAAAATTATTATTATTTCTAACGTTCGAGTGTTTTACAATTTCTATTTTATGTAAAATAGATGGAATTTTTCCGTCAAGCTGTAAAGCGCTCAAACATTAGTAATAATACTATATAATACTCATCTAGATTAATTTGTAACAACGCTTAGAGAAATTTCTCTAAAAAAATTACGCTCTTGCCTAGAATCGAACCGACGAACTCTTGAACTATAGTCATTGGCTCTACCGATTACTCCATTGCGACATTAATATTCCTATCTTGATTTCTTTTACTAAAACTAGATATTTTTGATTTGGACTTTGTGTCGAGATAATATTGTATTCATTTGAACTCGAATGAAAATGAAAAAACACCAATAGATTTTAAATTAAGAAATATTAAATATATATTAATTAACGAGGCAAATTTGAAATATAATTGTCAGCGCGGCTCCAATCGATTTTCATTAACCAGGCAAATTTAAAATTCTAATTTCTAATTTGGACTCGAATTTTGAAATGAAAGACTCCAATTCATTTTGAATTAAGAAACATTAAATATATTGATCATTATTCCTCCCCCCCCCTCGCCACTCAAAAGTTAAAGAGGCGAAACTTTTAAGAGACGATGTATTTTCGGTAGTTTACCGGTATACGTTTGGAGTGTGGTTTTTAAGAGGAATAAAAATTTTGGACCGAGACGCTGCCCGCCAGGCACAGCTCGAGGCCGAGCTTCCGGCACGCCCTCGAAGCTCGTTATAATATAATAAACTAGTAGGGAAGCTCGCCTTCTGCGAGCCTTTTGTTACCCAGGAGATTTAGCCCCGCATTTCGGTTAACAAATTTTTCCATTTTTAGTCTTCTGGGAGACTATAGATTATGTATACAAATTTTGGTCGCTAGAATTTACATTTTTTGACCCTCCTGCCTATTGGGTGAGTTTTGGGGGAATTTTTTAAACAACAATTTCAGAAATCACACCCTCTACAACATGCTTCTGACAAAATTTGTTAATAGTATATGTGTTATTTTATAATATCCATTATTGACCCCTCAAAACCCCCTTTTGGGGTAAAAATATGAAAATATTCTATAGCTCAGTTTCTAAGTTAGAAGACATCTGATCCATATACAAAAATTCTCCGTTTTTATGCCCGCTGGATACAAAAGATAACAGACAGACAGACAGGAATTTTGTTGAAGGTATTTTCTTTGATTGCTTTGCTTAAAACATGTGCATCCAAAATTTGAGGCCATTTGGGCCAATGTACAGAAAAACACCTTAATTTGATTAAGTAGATAATTAAGTAGATATAATAGATAGATAGATGGTCTTAAGCTGAAAATTGTTTTCAGCTTTAAGCTAACTAAATTTTACAAATTAAGTTTTATATAACTTGAATAAAAAATTTTAAGATGTGGATATATTATACGTAAGAAAGAATTTCGTCTCTAGGGTTAGGCCAACAGCCCGGAAAGTAGGCTTGGCGCTTGGGTTCGACTCCCGAGGGGCGAACCCTTCTTACATAAAATATAAACATAGATATCTACCAAGATCTAAGATTTAAATTGGCCTTCTTTTCTTTCTTAGTCAAAAAAATATTATTATACTTTTTGAATTAATATGATAATCTTTAATATTTCGCCATGCCACTTTCGTTTTTGAAATTAATTTATCCAATTCATTTTCTATTATACAGAGAATAGAACAAAAAGTGTTTGTCTTTCTACATTCAATTTGAATACATAAAAGTCTCATTTTTTTATTATCATTTTATTTTTTACTTTGAAATTTAATTAAAATCCCAAGCACCATTATGATATGGTAATGTTAGAAAAACAGTAATATGTAATCGAGATTTGAAATTAATTTCGAATCCATTAGGATATTAGCTAAATGAGAGGGAAATATTTTGTTTAGTTGCGTGTAATTAATATTAAGCGATATCCTTTGAGACTCTTATTAGAATATTCAGGTGGTGAATCAGGGATTTGTATGTTGCACGCAGTAATTATAGCGCACAGCAGTTCGAGCATTGACCATACACGTACAATTTCGTGTCACTTTTGACTCCCCTGAAGCTCAGAATCCATTTGAGATGCAGAGCTGAAATTATACACATGTAATTATGTGATATATCTTGAAGAGACTACCAAATTCCAATAATATAGCTTAAATAGATTCTGAAATATGAACTTGAGAAAATGGCTAATTTTGATACTGACCGACTGACAGACAGGTATCAAAACCTATAGAGTACTTTTGGTCATTTAAGCATCATGCAATTTTACATGCTCGTAGATTTTGGGATACAAATAAAGGAAAAATTCCAAAAAACCAAACTTTCTCTCTTTCAATTTCTAAAATGAAGGGATGAAGATTTTAGGGTAAATTTTCATTTATTTTATATAAAATGAATCTAGGATGCTAAAATTTGGCATAATAGAAGGGATTGGTGAAATAATAAAGGAAAAATAAAAAAAACCCAGACTTTCTCTCTTTCAACCACTAAAGGGGTGAACAATTATTGATTTAGTGGAGTAAAACTTTTTGATCTTGACAAAACAAATGGACTATAACTTACAACTATTTAATACAAATTTAAGAAAATAGCAAATATGAATTAATCTCGATTATATATTACTCATCTGTTTTACATTACCATACTAATTATATTAAATGAAGTTTAGGTAGTTAATATTAATAGGGAGAAAGCTCGGCTTAGTACAATTTAAAAAGGCGATAAACAAAATCAATTTTGTCTTGAATAACTATTCTTGGCCTTTTCCGTACTTTGCCGTTTTGATGACAAATAAAGTCAAATTTCAATAACAATTACCTACATATTCCCTTAAAGTTTAACATTCTCGCATACATTACTATAAAATAATAATAATAATAATATTTATACACATTTAGCTATATGTTAACTTTGTCTAATTACATTCGATATACCTATCTTCTAAGCATAAAAAATATGTAAATTATATCTTACGCTCTATAACAGTATTTCCTAACTTAGAGGTATTTACCCTCATGGGGGTGAAATAATTATTTGAAGGAATAATCAAACTAATTACTATATGTTGACGCTAAAGGATTGAATTTTTCCGCTACAAGACGAGGATGGATATTTTTTTATCAAAGGCTAAAGACACATGGCTTGCTTGGCCATAGGGGCAATAAAACTGAAAAAGTAGGAAACACTGATTTAATCTTCCTTTGCTCGTGGAAGGAAACCATATTGCCGGGTTATCAGGCTCGAATCTGTTTGTATTTCGTTTTAATTATTTTATTTTATATATTATATGCTCGTGTATTTAAATATATTGAAATTGAATAAAATATATTTCAATACTATAGACTGAAACTTGGTGAATAATGTTGAGTTTCAGTCCATTATCTTCCACGACAAGAGGAGACCGAAAGCGAGAATTCTCCTCGGAAAATATTAAAATAAAACAATCCAAATCGTTTTTCAAAGTTCATTTTTTCATATCATTTGAATTAACTTTTATTTATTTATTAATAAAATTATTTATTCAATATTAATAAGTAATATAATGCTGTGGCTTGGAAGCTCGTAGCGTGAGTTCCTGTGGCAAGTCGGGGTTTTAGTAGGCATATAATATAATATTTTTATTTTTATTTTATTTGTTATATTATATAATCGTATAGTTAAACATATTAAAGTTGAATATGTGAAATGATAATAATATGGTAATATAAGAGTTTTGCTGAAAAAATCCATAAAAAATGTGTGGGATTTCCTCTGACAGTGTCTCATGGCGAGAGGCTTGCGTCCTAGTCTCTGGATATAACACGCCAAAATAATTATAATTAGAAAAAATTGATAGTATTTTATCGATTGCATCTATCTGAAGGTTCACACTATGTTTCTAATATAAGAAGATAGCATTTTCATTAAAAATTTTGTTGTTTAAAAGAAATGTTATGAAAAGATTCAATTTCTTCCCTCCGGGAGCAAATCAACTAGAAATGGCAAAAAGTTTTATTTTTTATTCTCATTAGATATTTATTCAAATCTATTGAAATTTCATATCTGAGTGTTATTTTTATTTATCTTTTATATCAATTAATTATTATTAATAAATTTGCATTTTAAAGGGTAGTTTATTTAAAGTCCAATTTGAAAAAACGCTAATAATTCAGGTTGAAATTTTTTTAAAAATATGAAAATAATAAATATTAAAAACAATTAATTAGTAATCAATTTACTTTAATTTTGAACGAAATCGGTTCAGTAGTTTTTGAGAAAATTCCCAAAGACCATCTGAACACCTAAAAAAACGATGTTTTTTGAAAGCACGCGATGCCTTTGAAAAAAGTTAAAAAGTCATATGAAACGAAATATTGACTTGTGACATGGAGATGAATTTTAAAATGTTCCTAAAACGGCCTTTCATAGATGGTTTTCGGGGTTTTTGACCATTTTCTCAAAAAGTACTGAATCGATTTCGTTCAAAATGGAAGCAAATTATTAATAATTAATTTCTTTTTAATATATATTAATTTCATATTAAAAAAAAAATTTCAACTGAGTTATTAGCGTTTTTTTAAATTGGACTTCAAATAAACTACCCTTTAAGATGCAAATTTTCAAATAATATTTTTTTCATATAAAAGATAAATGACAATAGTAGACAGATATGAAATTTCAATGGATTTGAATAAATATCTAATGACAAAAAAATAAAATTTTTGTACATTCCTAGTCGAATTGCTACCTGAGACGAGAAACTGAATCTTTTCATAAAATTTCATTTAAAATACAAAATTCTTAATTAAAATGCTATTTTCTTATATTACATTGATACTGTGAAACTTAGATAGATGAAAATGATAAAATAAAATCGCTTTTTTTTCTCATTTATAATTATTTTGGTCTCTTTTATTCAGAGGCTGCGACGCAAGCCTCTCGCTATGAAGCAGAGGTAATAAAAGTTGAATTCGGTTGATGTCACGGATTTCACTAAAATATTTTGGGATTTTAAAGGAAACAACCCTTTACCAGAAAAAGTGAATATTTTTGAAAAATCATTTTTATTTTCACCAAAAAAAATTCGTGAATATAAATTTAAAATCTTCATCTATCATCTAAATTATTGGTCGTAGACAAATTAATTATATAATATTTTTTGTAGTACATTTAAATCCCTAAATATTGTTTCATGTAACTTTTTTTGTAGGTGATTTACTTTTGCTTGTATAAGAGATCAAATTTGAAATGAAACATACATTTAATCATTTTTTCCTAACCCTTTGAAATACACAACTTTGTATAATGACCTTTGTTAAAGAAAATTCAATTATAAATAAAAATGTCTATAAGATTCAAAGCTTTGCTCTGAATAATTAAAAAGTTATTGCAGTTGATAAAATTAAGTCTAAAATTCAAGCCCAATGATTTGATCAAATAATTTTTCGAATCGATTTCTGATTATTATAAATTCACTAAATTACTGGTACAGTCTATAGTTTTGCAATAAATTAATCATTTCAAATATTGAATTTTACTATGCCTATATAATATTAAAATTGATTTGAAACGGTTCACTGGGACTGACTGGCCACAGGGACTCGCGCTACGTACACTTAAGCCACAACATAATTTTACTTAATAATATTGAATAATTTTATTAATAAATAAATAAAATTTAATTTATATGATATGGAAAAACTATTTGGATTGTTTGTTTTTTTTGGGAATGTTTTCAGAGGAGAATTCTCCCTTTCGTTCTCCTTTTGTCGTGGAAGACAATGGACTGAAACTCATACATTATTCACCAAGTTTCAGTGCATAGTAGTGATATATATTTCATTCAATTTTAAAATATTGAAATATACGACAATAGAAAATATAGATTGTAAACAAAATATAAACAGATCGGGCCTGGTAACACGGCAATATGGTGGTTCAGTAACAACTTTTTTTGGGTAAATTTTTCCCGGATATAATGTAATTTTAAATAACGATTAATCAATCGCCTGGAGATATTCGGCTATCGATTCCCAATCGACCCCTTAATCTTTATTGACCCCATTTAAAATTTCATCGACTCCCAGGGAGTCGATACAGCCGATACAGCTTTGAACAATTTATTGGAATAGTTTCAAACACCTGAAACACAAAGTTTCTCTTCGTTCTTTTGCTAGAAGACATTTTTTCACAATGTTAGTGTTAAAAGTCCCTATTAACTCGCTCTAAGGATATTAATACCAAGCCGGAAATAAAAAAATATTTAAATCCAAAATCCTGAATAAAAAAAACCCAAAAAATTGCCATTTTAATCATAAAGTAGTTATTGATTTATTTTGATTAGATAATGTAAAAATTTTATATAATATTAATTTCTTATAGCGTTATTTAAATAATTCTCAACTTTAAAAACTAAAGATAGTAATTTTATACACATTTTGAATTTCGTTATTTTATATATTCAAGAAAATAACGGAGTTATGCATTTATTATTCATAATAGCCAGTATTTATGGAGTGTGATTTTATAAGGGTATACAATTTTTGCCCTTATTTTATAATTTTTAATATTTTTAAAATAACGTAAGAACTTCGTTCCTGCGAGGGGTTTATTCTTAAATATATTATTTTCCGACATTGTTTCAGTAAGACAAGTTATATTTATTGAAACAGCAAATAATAAGATGGTCAAAGAGCTATTGTTGTCTTGTGTGCTAGTATTCTTTATGCATTATGCAGCAATGGGCTTAACAAACACATGTCTATCTATATTTCACTTGAATAAAAATAAACAAATATTTTCCCATCTCTAATACAAATACTACAGATATATTCAAATCACGTCCATGGATCTCATAATTCTCATTTCAAATTACTCGATATTTGAGTCTTGCAATGCTGTCGGATTATTGGAAAAAAATATTCATCGATAAGGAGATATCTATTTAAGATATACTAGTATAGAATTAATAAACTAAAGTGAATTCAACCTCTGACATCTATGACCATCAGTGAACAGTAGGGTTTCTCTCCCGGGATTTCTTGTTCCCGATTTCCGGGAAATCCGCAAAAATATCTATTCTCGATTTCCCTAGAAAAAGTAAATTCCCGGGATTATTTATAACATTCATCATCATATAAATGAAAAATAAATATTCCAAAACTACTTGACTTTCTTGTATTCGTTATTATTCAAGCTACACAATACAAATATTTGAAAACTCAAAGCGTGTGTGTGTGTGTCTTTACACTTTATATTTTAAAAAGTTACAACAAGAATAAATTTAAAGTTTTATATAATTAAAAGATAGCAGTTTCTTTGAGAATTAAAGTAAGTTTAATTTAATATCAATAACACTTAGTTATTATTTTATTACGTGCTTTTCGTGCTTGCCTTCGGCACGCCCTCGAAGCTCTGCCCTCCCAGCCCGGGGCCCTGGCGGGCGGCGTCTCGGTCCAAAATTTTTATTCTTCTTAAAAAACCACACTCCAAATGTATACCTGTAAACTCCCGAAAATACATAGTCTCTTAAAAGTTTCGCCTCATTTTCCTCCTGACACAGCTACAGAAATGAGGCTCTAGATATGAATCTGGAAGTATTTTTTTTCTATAATCTACAGCATTGTGATATTTTTTGTGTGGAAATAGATTTATTTAAATAAGTGGGATCGTGTGAGGAGGAGAATTATATTATATCATTTTTTTAAAATTTGGGATCGATAATCGATATAATATAATATAATATAAGGCTCCAAATATTTAAAAGAGATAAGATGTTGTTTGTATGATACGCTGTTCCATCCAGTATTGCCATGAGAAACTCGGGCATGTCTTAAGTCGTTCAATTTTGTAAAAATCAAAAAATTAGAATAACAAAATTTAGATTTTTGAAAAATTATAAAAAAGTGGCAAATTATTAAAAAATAAACAAATAATTTATAAAATATAAATAAAATAAGATGTGATTAATTTCTTCTTCTGTGCGCAAAGAAAAGCGAATTGAATATTTAATTTTTGAGTAGTGGTGGGGGGGGGGGGGGGGAATAATTATCAATATATTTAATGTTTCTTAATTTAAAATCAATTGAAGTCTTTCATTTCAAAATTCGAGTTCAAATTACAATTATATTTCAAATTTGCCGCAGATATACCGCAAATACACCGACGGCATCAGCGCTCCCTGTCGGCAGCATTCTCTGAGCGTTGCTGCAAATTAATCTAGGCTATTATATATAGTATTATATCTCACTGATGCAAAATTTTAAATATTAAAATTAAAGGGTTATTAAAGGAAAATAATGTCGCCAGAAAGAAATTGGAGATTTCATTAAAAGAATTTAATTTATTTGTAGATAGTGGAAAATTAACAAAAAAATGGAAAATGCTCTTAGATGGTCTTCTTTGCATTACACCAACTTCAGTGGAAAGTGAAAGAGTAATTTCGACTGCTGACCTTTTGTGACCAAAATTAAGGCACGACTCAACGATAATTCGATTAATGCGCTAGTTTGTCTCAGAACTCATATAAAAACTCTTCTGATAAATAACTTTTTTGTTCTATTAGTAATTAAGTTTTTTGTTTTAATGAAAAAAATAAATGTATATTTTAATTATTTTTTTATTTTAAATTAATAAATTAATTTTAATTAGTGAATATTAAAACCCAGTTTTCCCGGGAATATCTTCGAAATATTCTCGTTTCCCGGGAATTATTATTTGTCGGAAATGAGAAACCCTAGTGAACAGGAATATTCTCCGCCATAAGAATATATTTGTTAATCCTAATGGCTAGCGCCTCTAGCGGTTACTGATTTTCGCCAAATGAATTCATGTTCAAACTCCGAAAACGAAAGCTTATTATGGAGTCAAAGTGATTATTATTTCAAGAACAAAGAATTGATTAAATTTGAAGCTTTTTTAGCTTCACCATTTTCAAAAGAAAACATTTTCTTTATTAAAGCCATTTTGGATGTAATGGAAAGTCATCCCTCTTGCTACGGGCCACCTTTTTTTATCTAATATTCTAATATATTATAAGTACTTGTTTTGAAAATGGACTCCTAGTGAAAAATTGATAGAAAGCCAGACAAACTCTGAATAATCTTTTATATCTTACTTTATCCAATGCGAAGCATAGGGAAAGTATTGTATTTTTTATTGGAACATACTTTTCATTCTCATAAATTCAGAGTATCTTCCATCTTTGCTTTTAAAATCTTAGGGTCCCTAAAGATTTTAATTCAGTCCTAAAGCTTTTTTTACATCTAAGTCATTTTTTCTTTATCTTCTATTGGTTAAAAATTTACTCATTTAATAGTAAAACAAGAATGAATAATGAATTATTATTTAAAGCAAGATAAATGATTTTTCTATATTATTTATATAGATACTATATAGATTTCTTTACAAAGAAGGGGGGACAAGGGCGGATCCTGGGGGTGGAGGGGGTGATCCGTGCCTGGCGGGATTGCAACACGTGCGTCGCACGCAGAGGCCAAAAAACGGCGGCCAAATCGACTGGGAATTTATAACAATTTTATTTTTATTTTAATGATTTTAATGTGTGTGTGTGTGGGGGGGGGGCGGCGGCGGCGTCTTTGACCCCCCCGCTTGGAAAATTCGATCTCGAAACACTTTCGAGATAAAAAGTAGATACATCGGCCACCTTATATACATTCTCCCCCCCACCCCATAAAAAATTCCTGGATCCGCCCTTGGGGGGGGGGGGGGGGGACAAAAATCAACAAGAAAAGTAAAACCTCTTAAAATCTATATATTTTAATATTTATCAGGTAATTTTATTAATGGAATTATGATAATCTTTTTGTATTGAGAGAAAACTTTTTTCCAGGGTGAATTTGAGATTTAGAATCGGAAACCACAACCCTCACTTTCTACTCTCAGCTTCATTTCTTTCGCACGCTCTCTGAATACTCTTTAGAAATATCAATGGAATTGCCGCCCGTGGATTTTACAATCACATATTTTTTGTAAAGATCTTAACATTATTGTTGTTTTAATTAATTTAACTTAATAATAATTACTAAAGTTCAATCTTACTACCCTTAAAACTGTTATCTACAAATATTTTCGATTTTTATTTAAATTTTAAATATTCCAAGAAATCCAATATCTTTTTGTATCCCTTTAAAAAAATAAACTGACCAAGATACATCATTTGATGTAATAGCATGTTAGATATCTGATTTGGACATAACAAACTATACGAGTCACATTAAATATATTATCGAACTCAAAGTTACATCCATTAGCAAGCTTCATATAACGGCTGAATTAGCCAGGTAATTAGTTGGTACATTCACCAATTCATGGTGCCCATAAATGATTGATACGGTTTTAATTTATTATATCAAGGTAATTGCTACAATTACACAACTGTTTCTATCAGTGATAATGACTGTCGTTTACATATTTCTTAATATGCATTCCATATTCTTCTAGAATTCCCAAAAAGTTAGTTATTATGGATGTAACCAAGACCGTAGGTACATTAAAAAATAGAGGGACAAACCTTGGGGGGGACGATTAGTGAATTTTCAAATTATTTTCACCATCCACCCGGCACTCTCCTCTTTCTCTTTTTTAATAGGAATTTTTTTTGACACATAATACTATAAAATGGTTTGAAAAATGAGAATATGGAGAATTTAACCCATGGTTGTCCAACCCGTGGCCCGCGGGCCACATGCGGTCCAACACTGAAATAAATGCAGCCCGACAAAAAATCATCAACTTACTCAAAACATTATATGTAAAGTAAAGAAAATTTCGAAATTTTTTTTAGAAACTTTTTAAAATTTAAAATATAAAATACTATTGAAGGAGACAATAAAAGAGTGTGTCTTCTGCTGGAATTATAAATTTTATTTATTTATAACTTTATAAATAAATAAAATTTATAATTCCAACAGAAGACACGCTCTTTTATTGTCTCCTTCAATATATAAAAATTCTGCTACTCTCGGCACAAAAACTTTCAATTTAATATAAAATACTAGGTAGGTTTATTATAAATTTTATATTATTTATGTGAAACCTATCTAGTATTTTATATTTTAAATTTAAAAAAAAATTCAAAATTTTCTTTACTTTATTTAAAATGTTTCACCAAGAACCCCACCATTCTCCCTTAACAAAACATTATATGTACTTAGTAGAAATTGTATCTGAAACAATTTGTCTTGATGATTTTTTTTCTCTAAAATAAGAACTTTGAAATTCAACTGAAAAATAAAAGTGATAATTTTAAATTTTGAATTTGCAACTAGATTTCAAGATTTTCGGAAAAATAATCACCATTTTGTTCTATTTTCGACTCTATTTTCATAAGATATAAATTTTTTACCTGGACACTTTCTGATTGGATCTATAGAAATACAATTAGATACTGATCTAAAGAAAAATTTAATGTCTCTTCATTAGAATTTTATAATAATTATCTATCCAGAAACAAATATTACAAGCTTCATAATATTCATGATATAACTTTTTGTAAGTAGATATGTATTTACATATACGAAAAGCTATTTTCAAAAATCAAATTTCCGAAATGTAAAATTAGAAGCTTACTAAGAGGTAAAAAAATAATCAAGTTCTTATTTTTAAATACCAAATCTTCATCTCGTATTTAAATTTTCTAAAATATTTTTATTTCAGTATAAATAAAACTTCTACAATAAGACCTCGCATATTGAATATTTATATTTTTAAAGATATTAATTATTATTTAGTCAAAATGTATGTTAGTGATTGTGTGGTTGGGTAGTGTATATTTTTAACCTGTAACAGGTGGTCATACCTAACACCTGTAGAACTGTTTTAGATTTTGTAAATTTCTGATAGAATTTATTACAATTAGATTATTATTTGTTATTTTATTTATTTAATATTTATTTAAAGGTTTATTCCTATAAAATTGTTATTTTTAATTAATTACGAAAAGTTAAGTGAAAATCACCTGACTGAAGAACAGGCTAGTTTTTGAAGACAAAATCTCAAACCTATTGGGCATTTCTTGAATATATTTTTATTTAATCTGGAATTATTTTCCTTTCTGATATCTAATCAAGTAAAACGGGATTCTTTTCCATTTGTTTTTATTTTTTACATTGAAATATATTTATTTCATTTGGAGTCAAACAGCCATCGGGACAAGTACGTAATTGTTGTTTTTACTATGTGTCGCGTTTTGTGCATTTCTGTTGACAACTGCCTTGTGGAGAATTGTTCAAACCTTCATGATAGACAAGGTAAACATTTAAATACAATTTTTTAAATCTTTTGGATAATTTAATGATTCCAAAAATAAAAAAACCTCATATAAAGATAATGTATCCTTTCTTATGGTGTATATCATTATTCTACACTATTTACTATCTTTTGTGATTAACAAATATCAATAGTATTAGTATATTTTATCTGCGGCTCGGGAATTTTTTTTCTTCATATGTGCCCTGAGTAATCCAAAATGTTGGACACCCTGATTTAAGCCTTTACTTAAAAAAACTACGAATACCATGTAATCATTGAATTTTTAGAAAAATTACTTTATTATTGTTGAAGGAGACAATAAAAGAGTGTGTCTTCTGCTGGAATTATAAATTTGTAATTTATTTATAACGAGACTATAGTTTCGAGAGCTTTGTCCTCTTCATCAGTCTATTACAATTGATTCACAGGAATTGATGTATGTAAGTTAAAAATTTATAATTTCAACAGAAGACACACTCTTTTATTGTCTCCGTTAATATATAAAAATTCTACTACTCTCGGTAAAAAGAAACTTTCAATTTACTTTATTGTTGGTCCGATTAAACAATCGAAAACTACTGGATTGTAAAGCCACAACCACAAAACAAAACCATGAATTTGAAAGTGAGTAATAAAGAAACATGTTACCCACAAATCAATTTTGAGATCTGGTGTTGATGAGACATACAACAAATTATTTGTTTTGTTGTTTTTTTATTTATTTTGATCCTAATACAGGGTGGGGCATAAAGATCCACCACATTTTGAAGAGGTATAAAAAAATGAACAAATTTACTAAAAAAACTAAATATATTTTTGAAAAGAAGAAGGGAGGGGGATCCAAAATGAAAATTCTAGCCCTTTCGACCAAACTTTGTATACAAATTTTGGTTAGTTTTTGGATTTCTAGCTTTCTCGGGGTCAACAGAATATGTATACAAAATTTGGTTGAGTTTGGTCGAAAGGGCTAGAATTTTCATTTTTGACCCCCCCCTTCTTTTGTCGTATAATGTTTAGAACACATTAAAAAAAAATATTTTATGTTCTTTTCAAAAATATATTCAGTTTTTTTCTAGTTAAATTTTTTCATTTTTTTATACCTCTTCAAAATGTGGGAGATCTTTATGCCCCGTCCTGTATATATTGATTATATACTATTACTTATTTTGTTATCTGCATGTTTGTATGGTCATAATATTTATTAATAATTTGGATGTTTGAATTGGATAAGAAAAGTTGATTAAGGGAAGAGAACAGTCGATGATGAGACGAGTTGAGATGATAGGAAACAACTTTAAATACGGGGAGTAATTTCAGAAGAATATTAGATGGTAGAGGATATTGATGTAGGTTAGAGCGATCGACTTCTAATCAAGTTGACTCGAGATTGAATTTAATTCCAGTCAGAAAAATCTTCATCTCTGACAAAAAAATTCAAGCCGCCTTATCAAGGGAAGACCACAGGAAATTACTATGGAGAGAATTCAGTACATGGTAATCGCTAACGACTGGAATCGAGTATAGGACACGAAGAAGAATAAAATATATAGGACGATTGATTGGCGGGACCAGCCTTTTCTTTTCCTTTTTGTTAAGGGAGAATGGTGTGGGTTCTTGGGGAAACTTTTTAAATAAAGTAAAGAAAATGTTTCAAAATTTACTTTTCTTTTCGATTGGGCGACACCGGGCAGAAAAATTTCGAGGGTAGGCAGCAAAAATGTGCATTATTTTGGATAATAAATTAGATAATTTGGATTTGTGAAATTCAAACTACAATTAAAAAATTACTTAAAAAATTTTATATTTATTTCAAAGTTTATTTTACATAGAAATACATGATTATAGACTAGTAATCAATATATCATTAAAAAAGCGCTATTTTTACACGCTTTATATGTATTAACTTCACCTGTATGTAAGTATGTATCTATATAAATTTATATTTCTTTATTTCTTTATTATCTATATAAATTTATTTATCTATGGATGTATCAATGTGACTTTTGTTCTGTTAAATCCCGCAAACATTTCTCTATGAAAATAATAATTGTTTACCTACTCAATTTAAATGAAATTATATAAAAATAAATACATTTTATTTTGTTAAATTCCGCTAACTTTCTCTATAAAGTAACTAAAAATTAAAAAAACTAAAAAGATGCTTCTAAAAAGTACAAAATAATGTAATACTTAAACAAAAAGTGTGGGGCACTTTGTCGAAATTAATTAAAGTACATGTTTCTGGTCCCCACACTTTTTGATTAAGTATTACATTATTTTCTACTTTTTAGAAGCGTTTTTAGATTTTTTTAAAATATTCTATTATTATTTTTAGTGGCAAAATAATTTTTCAATTACATTTAAGTTCAATGGTTTTACAATATTTTTTTTTAATGTACAAAATTTCTAAATGTGTGAGTTTCTCTTGGGACATTCGGGGCCGTCCATAAATTACGTCACACACTAAGGGGGATGGTCATCTCAAATTTGTGACAAAATGTGGCAGGGGATCCCACAAAAATCAATTTAAAAAATTTTTAAATATATTTTTTAAATTTATTTATAATGCAATAATAATAGTAGATAATAGTGAATTGACATGAATAAAAATAAAGTTAAACTTTAAATATATTTAATCCCTTTAATTGAGTTAAATTTATAAAAAAATATATAATTATTAAATTATAGGGTAATAAAGTGATATTGTAACATCACAATGCAGGGGACTCAATGAAAATGTGACAGAATGTGACACAAGGGGAGGAGGGTCTAAAAATCGTGAAATTCTTGTGACGTAAATTTTTTTGCTCAATTGTTCATTTTGGGCTGACGGTTGGACAAGAGCAATTTGAGTTGGGCGGTCGCCACACCTCGCTCAACCCTGGGGCTGCTACTATATAGGACTCTTAGGGCCGGTTGTATGTCGCAAAGTAAATGCTTTTTATCACTAACACAGTGTAGATGGTAAATGGAGGGACTGGGACGGCCAATCAGATGACAGACACTTTCACTGCCTGTCATCTGATTGGCCATCCCAGTGCCTCCATTAACCATCTACCCTGTGTTAGTGATAAAAGCATTTACTTTGCGACATACAACGGCCCTTAGAGCCGGTTGTTTGTCGATTGGTAAACTCTTTTAACCGTTGGCAAAGGGTAAATGGCTGGGATGGCCAATCAGATGACAGGCACTTTCATCTGATTGGCAATCCCAGCCATTTACCCTTTGCCAACGATTAAAAGAGTTTACCAACTGACATACAACCGGCCCTTAGAGCGCCATTTGGGATAGAATATAAGCTCAAGAACAAGTATACGCTTTAAAATAATCTTCTATTTGGCTGCTAATGATGGATTAGAATATTTTAAATATTCCATTTCTTGAAATATTAAAGATTATAGTATTCATGAAAGAAAGAACCAAGAAGATAATTATATAAACATATGATTAAATTGTGTTGTTTTTAATAAATTGTTAGATACGAAATGTAAACTAAAAAGTTATTTCAGAAATTAAATTAAAATAAAATTGAATCATAATTCAAATATGTTAGAAAGTTTGAGATGAAAGAAAAAGAAAAACAAGTCATTTATCAAGACTTTTGTTTTATCTTCTTCACTCTCTCTCTCTTCAATTTTTTTTTCTTTCATCCATTTGGCAAAGTGTTCTAAAATTAATTAAGCTCTTCGAGTGATTTGTGTTTATTTTTGCAACACAGTCTTTAATAAGCATAGAAACCAAGATGAAACAACCTTCGGCTCGGACATCTGGTTTAATAAGTTTCCTCAAATTGATATTACCATAGAATATTAGTTTTATATAACCAGCAAAACACCGGCCTGGTCTTTTCATTGAAAGGGAGTTTTTCCTTCCAGACCAAAAGAAATCTGGACAGAATTTTTAATAAAATAAAATTCCAATTTTGATAGGCGTTTCTAGTTTGTGTTTATATGATTTAAATATTTTGTTTTTGTTATCGCTAGAAACGAAATACGAAGGAAAAAGTGGCGAATTTTTTAAGACTATACGAATGCTTTCCAATGATTTATTTATTTATTTTATTTATTTATTAAACAATTCTTCATAGAGCAGGTACAAAAATAATATGATACAATGCACCAAGCTACATATGCACAGACAGACCAACATGCTATGACATACAGGGTCTCCCGTATTATAACGATAAACCAAGGACAGGGGATAGGGCAATTTACGACGGTCCTGAACACAAATTGTTTTTAAAATAAAACTCATGGTTTTCCAGTTATAGGCATTTTTTGAAAATAGTGAAAATCGCTACCCTGCCCTATAAATCAAGATGCTGTGGCTACAAATTTACATATTTTATTATTCTAATTTTTATTACGCAATCCTCAATAATCCTGGTATTGATCAGAATTCAATATAAAATAATAAGTACTGTACTTTTGTGGGAATTTTTTTTCGTACTTATGTTTTAAACAATTTTCATCAGCTAACTTTGAATCATATTTAATGTAAAAAAGTCTAATAAACAAGCATGGCAACTTATTTGAAAAATTGGCTCATTTAGTCAAGATTTAAAATGGTACAGCACTTTGTACGTTCTTCTTTAGAAAAAAATATTGATATTGCCTCATATCATCTTTAAAACTGTGTAAACATAAAATTGAAATGTTGGACTTGATGCTGTTCAAAGAATTAAATATATATCTCCGTTACATTTCTCTTAATTGAATTTCTAAATAAGCAAGGTGCTCAGCCCCGCCAATATTATAGGGTTTTATATTATATAACATGAAATTTTAACGAAAATTTCCTTTACCGGTCAATGGTAAAAATTAAAATAAAACGTAAATCAGTAAGTGTTTTTTATCTTAACAAGCTATATCATAGTTCGAACGGAATTTACACCTAATGCTTTTAAATGGGCCTGAAAGAGATCTACAAAAATATTTTTATTATACATATAAAGAGCTTTTACGTATAGTACGCTCAGCGAGTCAAGCTTGCTCGACTATACCAGAGTAATATTAATCTCACTTAAAAGTTTGCGATTTTGTTCGTGCATAGAATTGTGAAGAAAAGTTAATTCCAGGTTGTTATTTTATCTCTCCTGGGTTGGTCTGAATTCCGATACTAACTCAAGAACGAAAAATCGTAGAATGTTTGTTCTGGCGTGGAATGCTTTTGTTTTCTAAAATAACACTGATCAACAATTTTTTTCCTCTTAAACCTAACAATACATTCCAGTAGAGTTTTATACGCTGATTATCATGCAATTTCCCGATTTTTACAACACGTCACAGTTTTGAGATATTATTCAAAATGACGAAAAATGCCATTTTGACCTTATTTTTGAGTCCCATTAGATATTAAACAACAATATTTTAAATCAAAATATTTTGTTGATTTAATAGAAAACAGCTTCTTCTTTGATTTTCAAATTACCACTTGTTTTTAGCTCAATTAGAACTCGAGTTATAAGTAAAAACTAAAACTACGTGATTATAAAGGATAATAAACATAGATAAAACATATAGTCTTAGTTTTTTAATTATAACTCGAGTTCTAATTGAGCTACAAATAAGTGGTAATTTGAAAACCAAAGAGGAATCTGTTTTCTATTAAGTCAACAAAATATTTTGATTTCAAATATTGCTGTTTAATATCTAATTGGAATCAAAAATAGTTCAAAATGGCCTTTTTTCGCAATTTTGACCGATAATACTTAAAACTCTGACGTGTTGTAAAAAATCAGAAAATTGCATGATAATCAACGTATAACTCTACTGGAATCCATTGTTAGGTTTAAGGGGAAAATTTTTGTTTAATTTTTGTCTAGCAGTGTAATCTTTAAGTTTTATAGCTTAAGAATTTTTGGGTGAAAAATTCAAAATAAAATGAATCATTATATGGAGATTAAATTTGACAAACACTGTACCATTGCGCTAAGTTGTAGTTTACCAGAAATTTGCTATCATTAAATTGCCAAATTAACGAAATTCGCAGAGAGCGTACTGAGTCAACGGTTTTCCTTCAATTTTCTTCAAAAAAAATATAACTCAATTTTTACTGTAACCAAAATTAACTTTGTTTATAATATGATATTTCATTTAGGGATCTAAGTTTTAAAGTTAATTAAATTTTGTGTTTTTTTACAAAATAATATGGGATGATATCAGAGTTTAAAAATTCTTTAATTAATCATTACAACTTTGATTTATTTTCACCACAAATTGTTTTGAAAGTGTTTTTGAACTTGCAAGCAAACTTCATTCTTAAAGGTTGAAACAGAAAAAAAAATATTCCAGATTCTTGAAGTTTTTTGACATTTTTTTAATGCCTGCTTGATAATATGATAAAATGCCTTTGAAAATTAAATGTGTCGCTTCAAGTTAGGAACTTGAATCTTAAAAGCAATTAGTTAAAGAAAATTATTTTGTACACAAACGTGCCTCAGGGATTTCTGCTCAAGCTAATTTTTAAATCTAAAAAAAAAAATTAAGTTGTATTAATTTCTCTTTAAGAATAAAAAAAAGAAAAAAAAAAAAAAAACAGAAATTTGAAATCTTGAATTTCTTTTAATGATTTTATTAAAACAGATAATATATAATAAATCTATTTGGTTTTTTTTTCTTGTTTCAGGTGAGTGTTCGAATCCATACTGTTATATATACCTACTCGTATTGTAAGTAAGAAAAAATATATTTTGTTTTGCTTTTAATTAAACTAAATTCAGTAAAAAAGGAAAATGAATTATTATAATTCACTATTATTATCATATCCGTCTATAATTACAATCGATCTGCTTGTACGTCAGATTTATTTATCATATCCTTAAAAGGTGTTATAAAAATATAAAACAATAATTAAATTTATGTATAATATTGTACTTTATGTGGAAAATACATAGAATGTACTCTATTGTACCTACCATATTGTTATCTTTACTTTTATTTATTGAAGTGATAACTTCTTTTGGCGCGCCTTGCACACTTTTTATTTTACTTGGCAGTAAATGGGATTGAGCCGTCACGCGTCACACATCACGCGTCACGGTTGGGTTTTATGTCTAGCCACAGATGGCTCTTTTATTTGAATTTTGGCGCTCATGTACATTTTTATTTTCCTGGGCAATAAATGAGATTGAGCCGTCACGAACACATCACACGTCGAGCCACGAGTCACGTCACGCGTCACGGTTGGGCTGTGGTCTAGTACAAGTTCAATCATTGTCGGAATAAAATATTCCTTTTCAAAAAATAATTTTAGAATATTAGAATTATAAATGCCATATAAGTTATCACATCTGTAGTGTGGTCTTAAGCACACACCAGAATTTTTATTTTTAGTTATTATTATTTATTTATTTTTTTGTAGTGGTCGTAAGTCGTAAGATGAGATGGTGTATTTTACAAGATTTCAATCATAATCTTAAATAGCTTATAATTTCCCGATGTTATTAAAAACACGGGGTATTTTCTTTTAGTTGCTATTTTAAATTAGTCGAATAAGTCAGCTGATCTTGTTCTCTAGCTTGAACTCATGATAAGGTTTTCCTCCTCTCGTTCCCCATATCATATTCATCCTTAAAGACATCAAGTTTCGCCTAAATGAAATGCTCAAGTCAAAAGATGTCCAGAGAGGATCATGAGCTCTCGAACTTAAGCCATATTCTCATTTAACTGAAAGTTATTTGTGCTGTTCTCTTTAAGCTAGCCGGAATGATTAATCCATATTATCCTCGAAAGAAAGATGAAACTGAAATGGACCATCTAGAAACGAACTCTAATAATATATATATACCTAGGTACATATTAAATTATCCATTGAAGCGATATAACTTTTCTTTTCCTTCTTTATGTTAATGATTTAATGAAAAACGAAATAAAGATCCTAGCTTGGAAATGGATCTTTAGATAAAAGATGTTCTCTCTCTGGGCTTACGATCTGTTTTATTATTTGTGAAGTAGGTAATTAAAAAGATATAATTTTTACTCTTTTAGCTGAAGCTCTTGACAAGGATATGTTGTCATAAACTGGATTATTGTTAATATAAATTCTTAACAGCTATTTCATTAGTTTTTTGAATTTCTGAATTGAAATGGAGTAAGGATTTAATTTTTTATGTTTAGAAGTAAAAACGTTATTACTTATTTATAATAAATTTCGAATTCAGATTTATAAATTGGAGAAAAATTTTTAAAGAAGGTTTATACTTAATACTTCATTGAATACTGAAATTTGGACATTGGCGATTTTCGTTCATTTGATTTCTTGGGCCGAATTACAACTCATAACTATATATATATATATAATTAATAGGGATTGTGGTGTTGCGGCAAAGTGAAACATCTTTAATAAAGATAAAAGTAAATAAATATTATATGGAATATTCATTTACTATGAGTTAAGATTTCCAGGTCAAAATACTAACCCACTTATCTAACATAGATGTTTACTCAACACATCCAAATCCCCGACCAACCACCCCTACCAGAAACACGACTTATATAGGCCAGGGTCCCCTCCACTGGCCGGCCGAATGGCATCGGAGACAGCCGAGTCTCTGAAGAGAACGGCTCGGGGGTGTGGGGGGCTAGGCCCCCTCCACTCTGTTAATGTAATCGTTACGTGTTCCTCAAATTTTATATTCGTCAGTGAACAGTTTGAAATATAATGTTAAAACTTGGCATAAATATGCAATTTTTTAATACAAATATGATTGTGAAATTACAGCTTATTAGATAAAACTATTCGATAGTTTATTTTCATGTAAAGATTAAATATTTTTCTTAATTTATTAAGTAAAATGTTCTGAACCTAGAAAGCCCAGAATCTAATCACCTCTTTGTTTTGGAAATAAAAACATACAAGTTTATGATATTTATATAGTCCAATAGTCAAAGTCAAAAAAAAATTAAACAGTTTCCTAAACATAAAAGTTCTGGTGAAATATTTTTCGTATTCTTCATCAATAATAATATATATTTTTACATTTAATTGAATCTTCAACAAAAAAGAATTTCAAAATTGATATTGTACTGACGATGGACACTTGAATGTGTCCGAAACGTCCTTTTAATCACTTAAAAAATAAAGAGGAAAATACAGTTTAATTTAATTTCTTTCAACTTTCCGATATAAACTTGAAAATAAAGGAATAATTATATTATCGTATAAATTTTAATTATAAGTTGTAACGTATTAGTAGAACTTATTATAATTTATAATTAATTATTGATGGATATAAATGTATTCTTAAATAGAATAGTATTTTCGTCCTGTTAGCATAGGACAGGACATTGACGAATTGAAACCTGGTCTTCGGGATTAATAGAGTTTGATTTTGGGATCAGAGGGCTGAGGAAATCTCTGGAACCCTTTGGCTGCCAAGCGAAGATATCAACAGAACCCACACCCGCACACATGGTCATGGCACGAGGACGAGGGCAAACACAAACAACGATGAGCAGAGCAAACAGGCCAGGACAAAAGACATAATATAGGACCAATGCCATTATCACAGGCATCTATACAAACAATATAAATGTACATATATATATACCAAACGAAGTCCTTCATTCAAAATGTACGAGTATTATAAATGCTCAAAACCAGCAATTTTATTTATTTTTATTTACGTCAATCATACATTTTTCGCTACTTTAAAACCAATAGATTAATAAATTATGTGATTCTATATATAATTTTAATTTTTATTGTCTTATATATGATGATTTTTACTAGTTATTGCGAATGATTTCCTGCAGGAGTATAGAAATGTTCGGTCAAAGATATTAACTGGTTGCATAGCTTTAAGGCGAATAGAAATTAACTTTTAAAGAGATGTTGGTTCATGCTAAAACATTTTTACTTTACCATACAGGGTATGGTCAAGTATTGTAATCGTGCATGAAAAAAGTGTTTTTTTCCTTCTTTTTTTTCGAAATATCTCAAAAATGGATGAAACTATTTTGATTAAAAAAATTGAGCGAAACCATGGCATTTCGCTCTACAAAAAAGTTCAAATAAGTGTACATCGAAAAAATTATATTTTTCGATATAATAATTGTTTTGTCAAAATGTCTGTTAGTTAGTTAGTTAGTTAGTCTGGTTGTCTGGTTGTCCGTTAGTCTGTGCGTTACCAAATTTTTGTGGACGAGCTAGCTCAAAAACTAGTCTGAATATCGAAACCAAATTTCACACGTAGTTTTGGTCCATTGAGATTAAGAGCTGATTAGATTTTGGTGCATATCGACCCAAAATTAAGGGGGGTGGAGGGGGGGGTTAAAAATTAAAATTCTAGGCCATTTGAGCAAACTCAACCAAATTTTGTATACATAATCAGTGGGACCCCAGAAGTCTAAAAATGCAAAACCTAACCGCCCAAAATGGGTGGGGGGGGGGTCACAAAATGAAAATCTATGCCCTTGTACCAAACTCAACCAAATTTTGTATACATAATCTGTGGGTCCCTAGAAGGCTAGAAATGCAAAAACTCACCACCAAAAATAGGAGGGGATCAAAAAATGTAAATTCTTATCCTTAGAGTAAACTTAACCAAATTTTGAATACATAATCTGTGGGTCACTAGAAGGCTAGAAAAGAAAAAACTGGGTGCGGGGGGTGGAGGGCATGGGATGGGGTGCAGGGTGGAGTGGAGGGTTTAGGTGAGGGTCCAGGGGCGTAGTGGGTTGGGGTCTGGGGTGAGTGGGGTGGGGCGGGGTGGAGGGCGCGGGAATGGGGTCCGGGGATGGTGGGGTGTGGGGGTGGTGCAGAGTGGAGTGGGGTTCAGGTGAGTGTCCAGAAGCGTAGTGGGGTAGTGAGGTGGGGGCGGTGGTTGGGCACGGGTACATGGTGCGGGGGGAGGTGCTGGGGGGGTTCATGGGTTGGGGTCCAGGGGCGTACCCCTGGCTAGCAAGAAGGGCCGCCGAAGCTTGCAGCTAGTATAAATATATATAACATCCGTGTGCAATATACAACTCAGTTGGTTGAGTTGTTTATCAAAAAAGAATTTATTCTTTTTGATTTTAAGTCGATTTTTCCATGTTTTCAACAGTGGCTACCATTAATGATCAGAGCATCAAAAATGGAATGTAACAAGCTTATTCGTCCATTAGTAGATGAGAATCGATCGTTATTTTTCAACATCGACTTCAAATAGCAAGTGATATCTGATTAATAATAAATAAACATATTCATATTTCAAATGACTATGGCTAAAGTCTAGCAACGATCCGTTTCAGTTTATTTTTATAATATATTACTTTCGACTTCTTTCCAATTGAATTGCATAAACTATTTTCCATTATTAAATATACCAATCTAATACACTTTCGTATGGGGTGTTTGTTGAATTTCACAAATTGCAATCTAATTTGTCACTCATCAATCATACCGGATGAATAAATAAATAAACATTTACTATTGAAAGTAATCACTAAAATACTTTCTATACAGAAAGAGAGAGAGAGTGAAAAAAATAATTGATTACTTTAGGATAAAATGTGTAAAATTTGATAATTTGAAAAGTTTTTTTGTCATGTTTTTTCTCTCTCTTTTAAAATTAAGTTCTAACGAATGACTCCTCTTATATAAATAAATAAATAAATAAATATTCAAATGAAAACAAAAAGAGAAACTCAATTAGAGTGGAAATAAAAAATAAACTTTGTTCGAAAGTGGATTTCAATAATAGAATTTTTTTAAAGTTAGCGGAGTAGTTTTTATTATTCACTTTGTTTTATTTGATTTAATTTATTTATTTATTTTGTTTTCCCCTTTATTATATAAAAATTGGAAACAGTAGAAACAAATGGAAATAAAATATATATACCTATATATATATATATATATATATATATATATATATATATATATATATATATATATATATATATTTGGTAACATTAAAGCCGTTGGTGATAAGGTCCAATCAAAATAAACCAGATTCAGTTGACAGAGACAGGACAGTTGGGCGAGGCGAAAGGGTTGTTGGTAATTTTCATATTATTGATCCTTTATGTGTGGGAGGGATGTTTCCCGAACATATTCTATTTTAGGAAACTTATATTGCTCTATATAATAATATTTTCTTTTATTTAGGGATTTTATTTTATTTCCACTGTATTTATAAACAATCATGAAAAAATGCAATATTCTCGAAAACCGTTTTGAAAATTCATCGAAAATGGGCAAATCTGAAATTTCACTTAAAATTATTTTATTTAAATTGAATATTACTTATAATTTAATGGACTTAGATGAGTCAGTCCAAGGTTAAAAAAAGAGAGATTATTATATTCGAGAGGTGAACCGCGATTGGAATTAGGTGTACACGTCTTTGGAATTATGTGGAATTATTTTGGAATTCATTAGATGATTAGATAATGCCCCTTCATCTATTGTCTTTTACTTAGAAATAAAAGTGGAATTGGAAGTAGGTGTACACGTTATTAGGTCGCGGTTCACCCCTCGATTATATCTATCTTTTTTTTATTCAAAGTCGACGTTTCGAAGGTTTATTCTCTCCTTCTTCAGAGTTTTGAAAGATCAGTGAAGGAAATCCAATGTGTCATTCCCTTCTGTTTCCTCTCAGTGGCAGTAACAATATTATACAGTTTTTCATTCTCAGCAGAATTTAGTGTAAGGAAACGTCGGTTTTGGATAAAAAAAGATAGATATAATTATCTCTCTTTTTTTGAGCCTTGGACTGCCTCATCAAAATTCATTCAATTCACTTACCAGTCTGTCTCCAAAAACTACTTCAATGCTATTATAATTTAATTATTGCCTATAAATAATTTAAAGAAAAATTGAAAGTTTTTGAAAGTATTAGTATGCTATTTCCCAAATTGTATGTTTTGGCAATTTTTCGTCGGTGATTCGAGCTTGTGTTTCAGCTTCTAACTCAAATCGTTTTTTATTAGCTAAGAAAAAATTGTCAAATCATCAAGAGTTGCAGAAATAAACGAATCTTTAAAAAATATATACCATATATTTTCATTTAATTATAAAATTCACTTTTAATAAAAAAATTCCTGCGGCAGGCCGTAGATATCGAAGGACTCTACCCCCATTAGACTGTTCCTATCAAAAACTTTTCATACTCAAGTTGTAGAGGTTAATTAGTAGAATATTAGCCATTTGCAACCAAACTGGTATCATTCATATTAACGTTGTTATGAATTTTTTAAGATTTCAACCCTTATCATTTCTACCGTCTTGGGGCTGAAGTCACCAAAAACTAATCAATTCTTGTTTACATCAAGACTATGATGATATTCTCCATGAGAGCGAGCGCAATAGGTATATTTCTTCGAAATTACCTAAAAATCTGACTTGAATTTAAGTAGTAAATTTAATTATATACAACTTGGTAGGAAAAGCAGAAATATCTGTCTGTATAAGATTTTGATACTCACGAAATCAAAAAATATCAACAAATACTTTAAAATATAAAATTAAAACAATAGACCGACTTAATTGAAATATTATTCTTAACAATACCATAACTAGGCAAAGCTAATAATTGTTTCAAGTAACACAAAAATTAACATTGAAAATAAAACTGACTCAAAAATGCGTAATATCTTAAAGAAAGGCCTGGTTGAAAAATATACTTTAACATCTATCTATCTATCTATCTATCTATCTATATATATAAAATAGAAAAGTATGTGGATATGTATGTGGAAACGATCTGATTGGCCAGTGCATAGCCAATGCCAAAGCGTTAAATTATTAGAACGATTCTGATTGGTCAGATAATGATCGTGCTTAGGCAATGTGTTAAATAAATCTTTCCTTATTCTTCCTTATTTTTGAATCAATTTCATTCAGCACATTCTTTCGATACTTACAGTAAGATTTTAAATTTCAATTATTAAATTGGTATGAACGAGACGCTCCCCGCCAGGGCTAGGTGAACGCCGGGCCGAAGGCCCAGGTCGTCAGCTAGTACTTTATAAATACAAATGTCGATGCATGATGTCATATATAGCTAAGTGCCTATATAACATGAATTAAAGAGAAAACCAACGACTCTAAACCTAAAAAATAAAAAAATAAACCATACACAAAGAGAAACAAAGAGGTTGTGTTCTACTTGATGCAAATAAACATACACACATATATATAACTTATATTCGTCCTCTTAATTATTAACTAAGATTACAAATATTTATGCGGTAGAGTTATTGATGTTATTGCTTGGATAGCTTTGTAATTTATTTATTTTAGACTTTTTGGATCTAATATGGGTGTCGATTTTGTAGGAGATTTAAAAAGAGTTTATTTATTTAAATATTTTAGGTTAAAAATAAAATAAAATGAGAGAACCTTCTGTTTTTTAAATAAAATAATTTTTAATTATTTCTAGAGACTATAGTTTCGAAGGCATAGCCTTCATCATCAGTCTATCACAAATATTTCAAATTAGTTACAAATTAAGATTTATACATAGAAAATTTGAAAAATATATAATGTCTTTTTCTTCATGTTTCTTCTTGGGAGTTTAGAATATACCTGGATCAATATCTGGGTTACTCTTTTGTTTAGGTATTTTCTAAAGAGTTTTACCTGAATGAATGGAATGTTTTTAAAAAAGGGTCATTGATAATTTCTAGTTTTTCATTTAAAGATTCAATTGGGCTTTTTTCCAAGGATTTTAATATTTCAATGGATTCTTTTAAAGAAAGAATTAAGGGGTCATTGACTTCTTTGATCAATTTAATTTTGGATTGATCTGGAAAACTATGATTGTTAGCATTTAAATGCCCTGCAAATGCATAATTTTCATATTTTAATTTGTAGGCTCTCTTGTGTTCATTGATCCTAATAGATAAATTTCTTTCCGTTTTTCCTATATAAGTTGCATTGCAATCTTGGCATGTCAATTTATATACACCGGATTTTTCATTTTCGGAATTTTATCTTTAATTTGACTTAATTCACTTCCTAATGTATATGGTGATCTAAAGATTGTTGCGTACCCTAAAGATTTTAATTTATGCTTTATTCTTTCGGACATCTTACCATAATATGGTAATATTAGTTTTGGCAGATCTTTAATTTGGGAATTTTGTGAATAGATTAAATTTAAATTTGATTTTTGAATTTTACCTTTTAATATTTGATCTATTAAATTGCTTTCATAACCATTATTTATAGCTATTTCTTTGATTATCTCTAGTTCTGTTAAAAAATGCTCTTTCTTTAATGGGATACTATTTAAACGGTGGATCATTGTTAGATTAGATTATCATTAAATGTTAGTTAGATTATCCATTAAAGAAGAGCATTTTTTAACAGAACTTAGAGATAATCAAAGAAATGGCCTAATAATGGTATGGCACAATTTAATAGATCAAATATTAAAGGTAAAATTCAAAATCAAATTTAAATTTAATCTATTCACAAAATTCCAAATTAAGATCTCCAAAACTAATATTACCATATTATGGTAAGATGTCGAAAGAATAAAGCATAAATTAAAATCTTTAGAGTACGCAACAATCTTTAGATCACCATATACATTAGGAAGTGAATTAAGTCAAATTAAGATAAAATTCCGGAAAATGAAAAATCCGGTGTATATAAATTGACATGCCAAGATTGCAATGCAACTTATAGGAAAAACGGAAAGAAATTTATCTATTAGGATCAATGAACACAAGAAGCCTACAAATTAAAATATGAAAATTATGCATTTGCAGGAGCATTTAAATGCTAACAATCATAGTTTTCAGATCAATCAAAATTAAATTGATCAAAGAAGTCAATGACCCTTAATTCTTTCTTTAAAGAATCCATTGAAATATTAAAATCCTTGGAAAAAAGCCCAATTGAATCTTTAAATGAAAAACTAGAAATTATCAATGACCCTTTTTAAAAACATTCCATTCATTCAGGTAAAACTCTTTAGAAAATACCCAAACAAAAGAGTAACCCAGATATTGATCCAGGTATATTCTAAACTCCCAAGAAGAAACATGAAGAAAAAGACATTATATATTTTTCAAATTTTCTATGTATAAATCTTAATTTGTAACTAATTTGAAATATTTGTGATAGACTGATGATGAAGGCTATGCCTTCGAAACTATAGTCTCTAGAAATAATTAAAAATTATTTTATTTAAAAAACAGAAGACTCTCTCATTTTATTTTATTTTTAACCTAAAATAAAAACAATTCTGTTACCATCGACAGTGAAATCTTTTATTCAACTAATATTTAAATATTGTTTTAATATAAACTTTTGGTAAAATGTTTATAATGTTTATGTTATTTATAATAATGTTTATACACACGAGATTTTTAGTTAGACACAACACAGTTGAACTTAATAGAAGAGAGTTTGTAAAGTTTATTAAATATACTGGGTTAGATGGAGGTATTGCGGGTCAACCGCTCAGTGTCACACTATATTACTGTATGACAACCCAGGAGAATCAGGTGAAGTACGCGATGTTAAATAGTACGGGTTAAACCGTTCAGTTGGTCCAATTAGTGTGACAAGTACTCACTATTGTTCGGGCAGAGATTTACTATTAAAATAATACTGTAGAGTCTTGAAGTAGCGAGGAGACCTACTGAGTCTGGCCTCGGAACGATTCAAGAGTGAGAGTCTAGAACTACTGTCCGCCCGAACGATTCTAAATTCTATGGTTGCGAATAGCCCCTTTTATACAGATTTGTATTGCTGACTCTATATAAAACTATGGGCTAGCGGAGAGAAGTAGAAGAGTGTAGTAGCATCGTGGGAAAAGCTTAGGCTTGGTTATCCCGACAATTCAGCATAAAACTGGTGGGCCTGAAGGGGGATGTTATGGAAGTGAGAATGTTAACTTATATAGATATATAATTTCGATATATATGTGTGTGTATGTTTATTTGCATCACAGCAGAGGACAACCTCTTTGTTTCTTTATGTGAATAAACAACTCTGCTACTCTCGGCAAAACAAAAACTTTTCAATTAAACTAAACCATACAGCTCTTAGAAAAGAGACATAGTACTTTTGACAAAAATAATTTCAGTATTATATTGAAAGAAGAAAACAACTATGTACATACGAGAAACACTTTTTAGAAAGCCTAGTCATAAATAACTAAAACAACAACAATAGGATTTTGAATTTTCAACCCTTTACCAAAAGATATGGAACAATTAATTTGAACCATCTTATAAAATTCAATTTTAAAATTAAAATAAAATAGAATAAATCAAGCTCTTAATATATTAATTATTTGATCATTAGTATAATTAAGATGTAAATTATATACAGGATGTTTCATAATTCAAAGATAAGCCAGTTTATGACGGGCAACATTTTTTTTAATAAAAGTCTCATAGTAATGAAGCTGTTTAAGCTTTTATTTTTGTGATTAATTTGTTTAAAATTTGAATTTTTATTTAAATCGCACATGATTAATTTATAATTATTTATTGAAACAAATAATTACAATATAAATACAACGTTTCGATCGATTTATTCTGAGATCGTTCTCAAGTACTAGCACCCACTCCGATTATAGGTTAACTGAGCCAATCACGTGTACTTCATGTTTATCTGGGCTCAAAACACAATTGTACTGACGGCATCAGCGCCCCCTGTCGGATTGAGCATTACATGTTTTTAAAAATTATAAAGTAAAAAAATATTGACAAATCAAATGATAATAATAACAATAATAATACATTAAATTGAAAGTTTTTTTGCCGAGAGTAGCAGAATTTTTATATATTGAAAGGGAGACAATAAAAGAGTGTGTCTTCTGCTGGAATTATAAATTTTATTTATTTATAACGATTCATAAAATTAATTCCTGTGAATCCATTGTAATGGACTGATGAAGAGGGCAAAGCCCTCGAAACTATGAGTCTCGTTATAAATAAATAAAATTTATAATTCCAGCAGAAGATTTCATTGTCTTTTCCTTCAATAATAGTACATACACAATTAATTCACTTAATCACTATCAAGAATATTATAAAAAATCCAACTATGTAAGCTATAATATTCTTTTTTTCGTAAAAGCAAAGATTTAAGTATCTATTTTATAATATTCTTGATAAGTGAATTAATTGTTATGTATTATTATTGTTATTATTATCATTTGATTTTCCAATATATTTTTTTTTGCTTTATAATTTTTAAAAAAACATGTAGTAGCACAAATCCTACAGTTCGGGGCTGATAGAAGTCAGTACAGGTCTGTTTTGAGACCGAGATAAACATGAAGTACACGCGATTGGCTCAGTTAACCTATAATCGGAGCGAGTGCTCGTACTTGAGAACGATCTCAGAATAAGTCGATCGAAACGTTGTATTTATATTGTAATTATTTGTTTCAATAAATAATCATAAATTAATCATGTGTGATTTAAATAAAAATTCAAACTTTAAAAGTCTCATAGTTTTCCAGTTATAGGCATTATTTTGAAAATCGTTAAAATCGCTACCCTGCACTTGAGGTGCTGTAACTATAAATTTCCATATTTAATGATTTTAATTTTTGATACGCAATCCTAAATAACTCCGCTATTTCTAGCTTAAAACGTTCTTAAAATAACAATTTCAATTTGGGAAGTCATTGAAAAGTTTTCAATTTCCTGTTTTTAGATTCAATGGGTGAACTTATTAAAATGAATAACATAATGTTTGTATCCCATTTTTTCTATCTGATTTATATATGTGTGTAACAGGGATGCATGTGGCTTGGAATATGAATTTACTTAGTTGTATATTCCTGTAAGTAGAGGGTTTAGGTCGATGACAAAAAGTCCCTTAACCACATATTCAAGCTCAAACATTTCCATGCATACATAAGCCCCTGAAGGGAACGGAGACAAAAAGTTTCTGGATTGGATGGAAAGGGCTATAAGCGTATGCTCGGAAGATCACTGATGAAATTTCAATTTCTTGCCGCTAGTCATAAAGTAAATAATATATGCGAATAGATGTGTCCGTTTGTGAAGAGACCTCACTCCGGGCTTTGCCCGTGACATAGATATATATAAACCCAGGGTCACATCAATTTTTTAGAGAAACTTTGAAGGAACTCTCTCTCCATTAATACTTACAAGTTCCAGTCATAATAATAAATTTATCTCAATTTTTGTTTTTATGATATTGATGTAGAGGGAGTTACAGCAAGAAGATGCGACACTCATATATCAGGATTATAATATATCATGCTCAATTTTTTATATCAAAAAAGTTTCAGCAGTTTTTGAGATATTTCGAAAAAATGAAGCAAAAACCCACTTTTTCATGCACGATTATAATACTTGACCATACCTAAAATGGTAAAGTAAAATGTCAAAACACTAAAATTTGTAGAAACCGTAAAAGAGCTTTCGAATTTTCTTTACTGAAATCTTACCATATTATTTCCTATATCTACTCTTATTAAACGAGCAAAAATTGTATATTTATTTGTTTGTATATATATTTGTTTGTTTAGATATGTAAATTAGATAATAATATCTTATTCCTAATTTAGCGCTCTTATTATAACCTCTAGGGATTTATTAAATATTATGTTGGTGAGCAGCTCTGGCTTGCTGTGCACATGTCAGTTCGGTTAAGATATAGACATGAACTTGTAATTTAATATAAATAGAAGATAATAAGAATAAATTGTACATCTTTAAATACGTGATAAAGGTCTTATAATCTTTTCATTTATAGGTAAGATTATCTTCTAATTATTTATTGTATAAATTGTATTGTATATTTGTTAATAAAACCATTTATAGTTTCTAGCTAATGAATCATTTATAACCTAATCGATTTAAAGATTACATATATTTGTATCTTGGTTATATTTTGAAAACGACTCTACCGATTTTGATGAAATTCACGGGTTAGGGGGTTTTTGGGGTGACAATTCGATCTGTCACGGTCTCATCTTCGACAAAATTGTTTTTGATGGGTTTTTTTCGTAATCAAATTAATTATTCTCAGGTAGACAAATCCCATTCTTAGGGTTTTCAAAAGGTCTCCCTTTTCGTTTTGTACCCAGGCAGACAATGGGTTGCCTTATTTCATTGTTCTAAAAGGCCTTGAAGAAGTATTGTGTTTGTGGTTTGTTGTTCTCCCTAAACGTTAGAATTATTAATAAACGTTTTATAATTGTTTTTATAAAGAACCTTATTTATTTAATAGAATAAAAAATAATCAAGAATTTATTTAAAAATATCTTTCGCATAGGCAGGTCTCAATTTTCTGAAAAAACAACACAGTGGTCGAATACATTATATATATTTGTATTTTTTTTAATTTGAAAACGGCTTTCAAATAAAAATCGACCTTTTTTATCAGAAATTTTAAATTAAAAATAATATTAAAATAAAGCTTTTAACTGAAGGAAGAAGTTACCGAGCATCGCTCGGTGCCTCCAGGTACTTTTATTGTAAATATTATATTATAATATTATTTTTAAAAATAACATAAAGATAAGAGTAAATAAATATATTAAATATATAATATTCATTTACTATGAGCCAAAATTCTTGGTCACTTGTGACGACATTAAAATTAAGTATAAAATTAAAAGATGTAAAATTTTTTTTCAATATATATATTTCGGGAAGTACAGAAAATAAAAAGTTATTTTCTGTACTCTCCTGAAAATGGGTTGATAGCCCGAAATATATATATTGAGAAGAAAAATTTACATCTTTTAATTTTCTTAATTTTATTGTTAAACAAGAGTCCAAGAATCCTTAACTCATAGTAAAATAATATTATATATAATATTTATTTATCTTATCTTTATTAAAGATGTTTCACCTTGGACCAACACCACAATCTCTACTAAAAATAACATAACATAAATATATATTTATCACCTCCGAAAAAATAATTAAAAGTTTACATAAAAAAATGTTAATCTACATAGAAATAAACATCTCTGGAGTGTGATTTTTTAAGAGGAATAAACTTTTTGTTCGTCATATACAAAACATGTAAATAAACTTAACACCACCAAAAATAAATAAATAAAAATTTCCATAAAAAAATTTGTAAGGTATATAGAGATATTTTACCGATTTTTTACTTGTGCCGGTTGTTCTAGTCCTCTAGTTTGCTAGTGGGTCTTGCGGCTCGCCTTGCATTCAAGCGGTGCAGAGTTCGAACCCAGCTCGGAGTAGAGATTTTTTTCAAAAATAATAATATACCTATAAATTTATATATTTAATACAACTCGACTGGTCACAATATCTCGCATGCGCTAACATGCAACTAGATACTCAACACATTCTCCCTTCCCTTATTTCTCTTCTATTTCCCCTTTAATGTAACAAAAATTTTCAAACATAAACGTTTCACTTCAAAAATCAGAACCTGGGTCCGAGTCGAAGGAACTTGTGAAGGTTGTATGAAGCGATAAATATCGAGGGATAAACCAGTTATCTAAAATGTTTGTTCCATTAACATATAGTACCTGGAGGCACCGAACGATGCTCGGTAACTTCTTCCTTCAGTTAAAAGCTTTATTTTAATATTATTTTTAATTTAAAATTCTGGATAAAAAAGGTCGATTTTTATTTGAGAGCCGTTTTCAAATTAAAAAAAATACAAAAATATATAATATTCGCCCACTGTACCCCCCCCCCCCCCCCTCCACCACTCTAGACCCCACCCCCGAAACCTAACGCCTTACCCCCGGATCCCCCACCACTGCACCCCACCTCCTGCCACCTGTTTTGATCCAACCATATGATTCATTTTTAATAATCCAATTGTTAATAAATAAAACCTATCAAAATGTGTTGTTTTTTCAGAAAATTGAGACCTGCTTATGCGAAATGTCATCATCATCATCATTGAGTATACAGTCGTAAGACTGGTTTGATGCAACAGTCCGTCTCCACTCGACTCTGTCCCCCGCCAGCTGTTTGACCTCTCTAAATGTCTGGCATCCCATATCCCCAATTATTTGGTTGAAATATTCTAATCTGGGTCTTCCCCTTCCCCTTTTCTTTCCCACCTCCCCCTCCAAGATATCCCTAAGCAGTCCCCCATGTCTCAGTGTGTGCCCCATCATCTGACCTCTTCTCTTCTTCAGACTCTTCCACAAGGTTCTTCTTTCTCCGATTCTTCCAAGAACTTCTTCATTTGTAATTTTATCCATCCATTTGATATTCATCATTCTTCTGTAGCACCACATTTCGAAAGCCTCTAATCTCTTTCTCTCCCCTTCTCTAATTGCCAGGTTTCACAACCGTACATGCCTATGCTCCATACATATGTCTTCAATAGCAACTTCCTGTTTTCTAAGCTGATTGAGGAGGAGCATAGTAGCTTTGTTTTTGAATTAAACCCCATTTTTGCTTGGGCAATTCTTGATTTAATTTCGTTTTCGCTCCTCCCATCCCATGTTAATTTACTTCCTAGGTCCAAAATCGGTAGAGTCGTTTTCAAAATAGAACCAAGGTACAAATATATATACATACAATTTTTGCTCGTTTAATAAGAGTAGATTTTGACATCGAAGAAGATTTGAATGTTCAAAAATCGTGTGATTATCGGAAATGCGGCATTAAGAGGGGAATACTTTTTTCACTACTAAAAAACTTTCTTTTTAAGCTTACTTTGAAAGGATTTCAAAGATGGTAAATTAACTGTTGCATTGTCTACTCGACTTTAACCTACATTCTTTCCTTTATATAGAAATCAATATTTTATTTCAAAATGAGAATCTGAAGGAAAAAGTGAAAACTTATTCAAGAGTAGGTGGACTTAGTATAAATTTTGATGATTTAGCGATTTTCCTTTAAAAGTAGACTGAAATAAGTTTTTAATCGCAGCTTATTAATACACATTTTTGTGCCGATTTTCAGCATTTACCAACAAATGTTTTATATTTTTATTTCTGCAGTTATCTTTCATTTGGAAGTTCTAAAACTAAAATCTAATTATCTACTCTTATTAAACGAGCAAAAATTGTATATTTGGAACAATAAAGCGGTTTGTTCTACAGCATGCGCCGTTTTCCGCATCCAACACTCCAATTCTCTCTATCCAGAATGTCTTGCTCTTGTAGTTGCCTACTGGTCATTGCCTCATCTACTCCCTGCTTCCACGTTCGTCTCGGTCTTCCTCTTCTCCTCCGTCTTTCCGTGGGCATCCAGGTCCATATTTGCTATGAGGCCACCTACCTTCCGGCATTCTTTTGAGGTGCTCCATACCATATTAATCTCTTCCTTTCTATTCTATCTATTATGTCGTTTTCCATTTTCATTTTGTTTCAGTTTGTTGTATATTTGTTTATTTATATATATATATCGATTGTTATTTGTTTATATATTTGTATCTTGGTTCTATTTTGAAAACGAGCCCTACCGATTTTGATTAAACAAAATCTATTAACAAGTTTTGAGGATGAAAAAACGATCTGGCTGGGTCTGGACCTCATCAAAATTCAGTTTAATTGATTTTTTCTTAATTAAAGTAATTATTGAAAATCTCAATAAAAAAAAATGACTCGCCGGATGTCAGATTAGAACCTGAGACCTCTTGCATGAGAGGCATAGACTTTACCACTGGACCATAGAACTATTTTAAAAATCTTTGCATTTTACTTTTTCTAAAATGAATATCTTTTGGATTCAAGACTTTATTATAAGTGTGGAAATAATTGAATATATTATATATCGCTATGTATTTAATAAATAGAATTCATTGAATAAATTGCAGCGAGGCAAATTTGAAATATGTATAATTGAATTAAGCTGAAAAAAGACAACAATTAATTTTTAAATCCAGAAACATTTAATATATTAATAATTATTCCTTGGCATCTCTCCCCCCATTTCTAATTAAAATTAAATATTCAATTCTCTTTTCTCGGGTCAATTATCCTGGAAAGTGTCTTCCTAAAAAATACTTGGTTGGTGAAAGTTATCACCTCTGTCACGCGTCCCGAGACGCACAGCCATATTTTTTTAATTTTATGTTTTTATTTCAGATCCTATACGATTATTTTTTTATTATTATTTTCTTATTTGTTTTTTTATAATGATTATCAATATGAACGAATGTGGGCAAATTGGTGTATGAGTAAACAAATATACACATAATATACATGTAGACCATTAGAAAGCTAGAAATTCAAAAACTGGGTGCGGGGGTGGGCTGGATGTGGGAGGTGCAGAAGGTGGGGTGCAGTTGTGGGAGATCCGGGGGTGGGAGGCGCAGTTGGGGTGGGGCGGAGTGGGTGTGCAGTGGTGCGGGCGAGGTGTGTAGTTTGGGGGGGGGGTCAGGGGTTACCGTGCATCGCTCGGTGGCTCCAGGTACTGTAATACTTATGAAAGTAGTTTATATTTGAAGAGGGGTTTGTTCGAAGGAACTGTCATATTAAAAAAAACACAATTTAGTCTAATTAAATTAATTATCTTCAAAATAAAAATAATTTATAATAAAATATAGGAAAAACATCATCAGTCTCTAATTCGACACTTACATTGCTAATTGCTCGAATTAGAGACTGATAATGACTTTTGAGCGAGTTGAAACTGTTTCTAATCTAATTTGATTGAAATAAAAAAGAAAAAATATCATTATGTTTTCTTTAAATATTGAAGTTCACCAGCTACCTTGTGGGCTCAAATAACCTCACGAATTTTACCTCAGGAAATTTCTATATTTAAATATGTAATTTAGAATATTTGGTATTTTGGAATATATAATGATTTTTCTGTTCCGCTGCGGCCTCTGGGCGAGCCGAAGTATGGTATTCACTAAGTCACGGGTCATTCAGCTAGTAATATATATGTTTCAGTAAAAACCCGTTTTTTGGTAAGAACGGGTTCTTACCAGTTAAAACGCGTTTCACTGAATACCTTTGTGGTAACTAGAATTTACTGATGTTGGTTGAGTCTAGTCGAAAGGTCTAGAATCTTCATTTTTAACCCTCCTCCTTATTTTGGGTATTTATTTTCAAAAAATTTGTAAGCCAAAAAGTTAAAAATTACATTCTCCACAACTTTGCTTCTAATGAGGATGTAAATAATTTTTGACATTTTCGTTTAAATTTTTTTTTGAAAATAAACACCTAAAATGAGGAGGAAATGTTCAAAAATGAAGATTCTAGACCAGGGGTGTCTAACCTTTTACCTTGCCTGGGCCACATTTGAAAAATACCAGTTGTTTTGGCTACACATAAAATACACTAATGATAGCTGATGAGGAAAGAAAAACGTAGAATATACCATATAGTTAACATAGTTAAGTAATTTAAGCTTTATTACTTTATGAATATTTTATTATAAAAGTAAGACAAGTCATCAACATAAAATTAGTGAGAAGTTTGTCATTGTTTTTGAGACATTAATCCGCCAATATTTGATTCAAAAGAATTTTCAGTGATTTCTCAAGTGCCTCATCAAATATCTTGGATCTAATATCTTCATTCATTGTGTGCTTCATACTTGAACATATTTATTTACTTGAATAAATAAAAATTATTTAAGTGTCATTTTTTATGAATACCTCATTTGCTAAATAATGTGTTAAATTCAAAAATTAATTACGCATAAAATTTAAAACAATTTAAAATTATTCTATTTTTAATAATATCACTGGTATTTTTAATCGCAATCTCATAAAGTTTGTAAATTTGTTGGGGCACATTGATAGCAGTCTTCGGCCTGCGGGCCGCAGGTTGGACAACCCTGTTCTAAAATTATGGACCAAACTCAATCAATATCAGTAAATTCTAGTTGCCACAAAGTATTCAGAGAAACGTGCGTTTTAACTAGTAAGAATCTATTCTTACTAAAAATGGTTTTTTACTGCAACATATATATATATATATATATTAGTTACGGAACCCTCTGCCCGAATCGCAATTTAGAGGCATATTTTTTTTATTTTGAAAAAGTTCATGATAAATCCTACTTATATTTATATTTATTATCGATTAGTAAATATATATCTCAGTACTTCTAGTTTGTAAAGTGTAACACGTTCCGAGCGATAACTTCTCATTTGTTGTTGGTAATGACAAAAAGATCAATTCCAATTAGGCGGATTGTGTCGCCCTTTCCCTTGTTCACCTTCTCTCTTGCGAAATGGGACCTTGAGCCCCCTTGATAGATACCGGGGATATCGAATATATATTGCTTTCCCGGATCCCCAGGACCCCTATTGCCACTCTCAAGGACTTGCAAGATTTGTTTTATTTCACTAGTGAATTAAAATTGACTCAAACAGGTCACATAATACAAGCAACCTCAACTTCAGAGCCCCTCAGATTTATTCTTTTTGCATTACATAGGCAGAGCCCTACTTTCGAGATCCGCCTTTATTGGCAACTGAGAAGCGATTGAAATGTTTTTTCTATCGATTCCATGCAATAAAAATATGTTCTTTATTTAAATAACATTCTTCTTTTGGCATACAATGATAATCTTAACAATTTATCACACTTTTTGTCATGAAACATTTGGCTGTGACATTATGAAAAACTTTCAAACATACGTGTAGTTACAGTCATAAATATATCATAAGTTGAAGAAGATAAAAAACTTTATTTTTCGATATTCATTTTTTCTTCCACTTAATGTTATGATAAAAATTTTCAATAGAGTGCACATATATTTATTTCTAAGTCTTCTGAATACAATGTTTTATCTCTTGAAGTGATATTTCGAAAATCGTAAACCCAATTCAAGAAAAAAAAGTCTGAATTTTTTAGCATTTTCTTCCAAAGTAAAACTAGAACTTTTAGTCTTTTTAGTGAATGTCTGTCCGTCTATAAGAGCAAAATTTGTAGCTCGTAAACTATACAGAGTGTATCTGTAATGCTCGAAAATAATTCAGGGAGATGGTTATATGGGTCAAAATAAAAATAAAAAGTTCATATAAACAAATAATGTACAGAAAAGCTTCTTTTAATAGCTATCCACTTTTATTATTTTACCATACAGGACCAAGTATTATATTCGTGCATGAAAAAAGTGGGTTTTCTGCTTCTTTTTTTAAATATCTCAAAAAACGTCTGAAACTATTTTGATTAAAAAAATTAGACGAAACCATGCCATTCGGTCTACAAAAAATCCCTAATAAGTGAACATCGAAAAAATTATATTTTTCGAGATAATAATTATTTTGTCAAAATGTCTGTTAGTAAGTACGTTATCAAATTTGGACACACTAGTTCAAAAACTAGTTTGAATATCAAAACGAAATTTCTAGTATTTGTGCATTAAGAATAAAAAAGCTGAAAAGATTTTGGTTGAAATCCAACCAAAAATTTAGGGAGGGAGGGAGGGGGTTAAGAATTAAAACTAAATAAAACAAGAAAATTGAAATTTACTGTAAAATGAGCCTATAATAAATAAACTGCAACGGATCGTTGCTAAACTTTATCCAAATTCATTTGAAATATTAATATTTTTATTCCTTTATTATTAATCAGATATCACTTGCTATTTGCAGTCCATGTTGACTTTAATTCAAAAATAATGATCGATTCTCATTTAATAGTCGAGGAATAACCATTCTACATCGGATTTTTGACATTTCGGTTATTATTAGTAACCATTGCTGAAAACATGGAGGAATCGACTTAAAATAAAAAATAGCGATCAATTCTTATCTAATACTAGAAGAATAGTCTTATTGCTTTCCCTTTTTGATATTTTGACTATTAATGGCCACCTCTACTGAAAAAGTGGAAGAATCGACTTAAAATCAAAAAGACTAAATTCTTTTATGGCAAACAACTCAAGCTTGAGTTGTTTACAAAAAATACTGCAATACTGCAGCCCGTCCCATAGACTTTTCACTCTGAGTGCACTGAGTAAATTTAATTTAAATAAGCTGGTATAAGATTCTCTTTCGTTTATATATCGACTATACCGGTATAAATATTAATCAAACACCAAAAGTCTGTAGATGCTTTTATCTGCCACTTGAACCAAAAGGTTGTGAAACACTGCATTAGATAGCCAGCCATCTATTGAGTTGAGTTGGTTAAACTAACAAAAAATCTCAGGTTCGGGTTGCTAGTAAATAAAGGCTTGGAAGTCTGAATCGATTTCTCGTCATGATGGCTGTTTCTTCAAGTCTAATTCTCTCACGTAGAGATCCAATTGTCACTTCAATTCTGGAAGTGTTCTTCAATTTCGTCCTCTTCTTTTGGAGGACTATCGCTTCTCAAGGCATTCTACAATCACTTGAAGTATCATCTTGTCATGTTCGCTAGTTGAAAATTCTTGAATATAATTGATCAGAACTTTTTAAAAGTATTTTTTTAACAAACCTCGAAAATGAGATAGAATAATTTTAATGAGAACCTAATCACACGCCCTCTTGTCATTTCATCTAGAAAATTATGTTAAGACTAAAACAAAGGAAAGATAAAACAGGAATGGATCTTGTAATTATATAAAATATAGTATTTTGAGTTTTATTTAAGGGGGGGGGGATTAATCTTCCCTCGGAAGGCTGATTGAAGTACTGAAATAACTCAAATCATTTTTATCCTTATCACTTATATGCTTTCTAAATCTCTGAAACGTAAAGAAAAATATGCTGACGTGTTCTGATGTGGCCATCCACTTGACTTTACAATACAACCTTGGCCCTCACTTATATTTAATATTTAATAAAATTATTTATAATCATGTAGGGGTGGGGGGGTTAGTTTTTGCATTTTTAGATTACTGTGGGCCCACTGATTATGTATACAAAATTTGGTTGAGTTTGGTACTAGGGCCTAGATTTTCATTTTTTGACCCTAACCCCCCCCCCCCCCCCATTTTGGGTGGTTAGTTTTTACATTTTTATGTTTCTGGGGTCCCACCGATTATGTAAACAAAATTTGGTTGAGTTTGGTAAATGGCCAAGATTTTCATTTTTTGACCCTACATCCCCCATTTTGGGCGGTTAGTTTTTGCATTTTTAGAGTTTTGGGGTACCGCTGATTATGTATACAAAATTTGGTTGAGTTTGCTCAAATGGCCTAGATTTTTAATTTTTAGCCCCCTCTCCACCGACACTCCAGCGACGTCTACCTGGCACAATCTTCTCTATTTACCATATAGTTAATAAAAATACTTGTCGAAAACCATATTCATACTCGTCATATTATGCTCTACCACTACGAGAAACGATGGAAGACAGCACAGTCATTTCGCGATCTCAACGAACTTTTTGGCGAAGGAATAATTACTGATAGTGCAGTATGGAAGTGGTTTGCCCGTTTCAAATCAGGTGACACTAGTTTTGAGGATAAAGAAGGAAGATGTCGGCCATCGGATTTTGATGATAAGGCACTTCTGACAGCCGTGGAAGAGGATGAAAGCCTTACAACACGAATGCTGGCTGCAGACTTCAATGTCGACCAATCAACTATTGTTCGACGCCTCACAAAGCTTGGCAAGGTATGGACATTGGCTGGATGGGTCCCCCACGAACTCTGCGACAACATCAAGGCCGATAGCATTCGAGTTTTAGAAAAGACCGCGCAAAAAGAACCACATCGTGTTCCATCACGATAACGCACGTCCACATTTTGAGAGCCGGGTCGTCGAATTCATCGCCAATAAGGGCTGGGATCTACTCCCACATCAGCTGTACTCACCGACCGACGGACTATCACATCAACCGCTCTTTTAAAAACTAGCAAAAGACTAAGATCTACGACGATTTGGATGAATTAGTGGCCGATGTCAAAGCGTGGATTGCCTCCAAGAATCGTGACTTCTTCGCCCGTGGAATCGACCGACTGCCAAGCAAATTGGAAGCAGTTATTGAAGTAGATGGTGAATGACGTTCTCGAAAAATCATTTAAACATGTTTTTCTTAAATTTTATTATTGTTTTTGATGAATAAAAATATTTTTAAAAAACGTTCCATAATTATGCATCAACCTAATACTAAGAATTATTATCTTCCATCTAAGACTTCATTTAGCCAACATAAAACAAAATAAACTAAAAAATCTCACCTCACATAACTCCTAATCAATTTCAAAAAAACAACCTCAAATTAATTCAATTAATAAATTCCACCCTAGAGTTGTTAATTCGTCTGACACACAATTCGATCCTATCGAAATGAATATCCTGAACAAATGATTAAAATACGCACCCACACAGATTATCAATTCTAGAGCCATTCTTTCCACCGCCATAGACTCAGAACTAGCACTTATTATAGGCCAGCCTACTGAAGTCAAAACCGAATTAACCCTCGAAATTAAAAAAAAAAAACTCTTAAGAAAACTCAACAAAATACCAACAATAGAGAATTGAAAAATATCAAAAATTTTAAATCCAAAATTGAAAATAACAACCTAATAGTGTCAAGAGCTGATAAGGGACTATCAGTTGCAATCGTTAAGAAAGAGGAATACATTAAAAAGGTGGAAGAATCCATCTCGACGAGTGATACAACAATATTAAAATCGGACACAACTCCAAATTTATTAAATCCGAGTATTAAATAAAACTCAAAAAATTTAATTAAAAAAATGTTACTTTAATTTTTATTTTATTTGTAAAACACCAGTAGTTTACAACATAAAACAAAATAAAGTAAAAAATCTCACTCCCAATCAATTTTTAAAAACTCTTTTGACAATTATTATTATTGTTATGGTGTATTTATTTGTTAATAAGTTAAGAAAGAATATCTAAAAGTCAGTCAGGTATGGAGCCTATTTATTAAGCTCATTTAGTCGATGTTTCGGCACTTCAATCCTATTTACATTTATCAATCAGTATAAGCTGTCAAAAAATTCTTATTATGATTCAAATAGAGAAGATATAAAATCATTACCAGTACATTTTTCTATCTCTAATATAATATTAAAATCTAAATTTGACAGACATGTTTAAAACCCAGGTCCTAAAAAGATCAGCGAAGTTAAAAAAAAAATGACGCGGCTTATTCTCATATGACCCTACACAGGAATAGAACCATGTTCTGTTCAGTCGTGTGTCGTGTCTCCGAAAGGAAATAATGTGGAGGACCATTTCTTATCGGTTATACCGGTTTAGAATATATTACATTGACACTTAGCTAAATAAAAGGTACAATTTTTTTTCCTCAAAAATTAAGGCCTGGAAGCACAATCCAGTCCAACTAGTGGTTTTCATTTTCTAAATATAGAAGTTACATTTAAGGAGAAGGTAATTCTCTTGGGATTCTAAAACTACTTGCTAATATTCTAGTATAAATTGTCATTTCGAATCTAATGATTAATTTATCAAGGGTCGTTTGAAGTTTAAGGTATCTTACTAATTTGGATTAGAATAATTTTACCATTGAATTAGACCTAATCCCTGAAGATATCTCTAATTTTTAAGGAATTTGGTGTTGGTTCTAGGTGATTAAATTAATTCTTAGATATCATTTCTTCTAAAATGCAAGTCAACCTTAACTAAAAGTACTGTTATTTATGAATACAAAAGAATAATTTAGATGTATCCATTTACCGAAATACATGAAAGAAAATCACAATTAAATGCCAATTAAATTACCAATTAAAATGATTTTCAAGAAAAAGATTAATCAATACGTTCGAGGTAATCAACGTTGCCAGAAAAGCATAGATTGAGACGTTCAGAGATTATAATTATATATTAAACCGTGTTAAAATTAAATAGACTTGCTAAGCTTTATCTTTTAATAAATTGGTAAATTAATTATTAATTGAAACCTCTCGTGATGTGATATAGAGCCTAATTAGGCTGACTAGACTTAGACTAACTGACTGAGGCTGCATTTTAATCCTTGTTAACGAATTCCAGTGAAAGCAAACATTCTCCAAATGAGCTTCTTTCTTCCTCCACATACACCTACTCTGCGGATTTATAATATTGGTTGAGTTTCTGATCCATGCGCGATGGGTCTCTATTTTTCTAGGAGAGGCAATGAGTATTTATCTAACTTTCCGTATAAATTTCACCATTACTGCCTAACCCTTTGAAATTTATATAATGAGCTTTATTAAAAATAATTTATTTCCAACAGGAAAGTTCATGAGTGAAAATTCTAAAATCAATAGTTTACGAGATAAAAAAGATATTCCAATATTGTATGTAGAGTGAATCCATTCGGACTTGAATAAATAACAAATGAGCCGTTTATTTTGAAAGTGGCCTAGCTCCAATTTTGAAAAAAATGAGTTAATGTCAGATTTTGTTAGACATAGATATCTTCTTTTCAGATTTATAAAATCATAGCCAAAGGAGTACAATATCATCATGAATTCGTCAAAATAAATACATCAAAATACATATAAATATATGTATTTATAAAAATATAAATACAAATATCTCAAAATAACAAATAATGAACTTAGGCCACTTTCAAAATAAACGGTTGAAATAAGGTGTTGGATAGAGGGAGACATGCTCTCAATATAACAGACCAAAAAGAAATAAAAATGAGAAAGAATTTGATCATATTTTATCGATTTAATCTATCTTGAGGTTCATAGTAACTTTTTAATAAAAGAATATGGCATTTTGATTATGAATTTTGAAGTTAAAACGAAATTGTATGAAAAGATTCAATTTCTTCTCTCAGCGAATCAACTAGAAGTGGTAAAAAGTTTTATTTTTTTTCTCATTAGATTTATGTTCAAATCTATTGAAATTTCATATCTGTGTGTTATTGTCATTTATCTCTTATATCAAATAATTATTATTAGAAAATTTGCATTTTAAAAGGTAGTTTATTTTAAGTCCAATTTGAAAAAAACGCTAATAACTCAGTTGAAATAATTTTTAAGAATATGAAACTACTTAAATATTATAAAACAATTATTTATTAATAATTTAATTTAATTCCGAACGGAATCGAATAAGTACTTTTTAAGAAAATCGTCAAAAACCATCTGATCCATCAAAAAACGATGTTTTTTGAAAGCAGGAGATACCTTTGAAAAAAGTTTAAAAAGTGATATGAAACGAAATATTGACTTGTGACATGGAGGTGAATTTTAAAATGTTTCTAAAACGGCCTTTCATAGATGGTTTTCAGGGTTTTTGACCATTTTCTCAAAAAGTACTGAATCGATTTCGTTAAAAATTGAATTACATTATTAATAATTAATTATTCTATAATATCTAATTGATTTTATATTTTTAAAAATTATTTCAACCGAGTTATTAGCATTTTTTCAAATTTGACTTTAATATAAACTACCCTTTAAAATGCAAATTTCTTAATAATAATTATTTGATATAAAAAATAAATGATAATAACACACAGATATGAAATTTCTTTAGATTTGAACATAAATGTAATGAAAAAAATAAAACTTTTTGCCACTTCTAGTTGATTCGCTCCCGAAGAGAAGAAATTGAATCTTTTCATACAATTTCTTTTAAACTTCAAAATTCATAATCGAAATGCTATTTTCTCATATTAAAAAGTTACTGTGAACCTCCACATAGATGAAATCGATAAAATAAGATCGATTCTAATTTATAATTCTTTTGATCTGTTATATCGAGAGGATGTATCGCACATTATTTGTTAATGATTCAAGTCCATTATTCACTCTTCAATATTGGAATATCTTTTAACTCGTAAACTATTAATTTTAGACATTTCATCTATATGAACTTTTCTTTTGTAAATTAAGTCTTCCTTAATGGAGCTTATTATATAAATATATGTACCTCAAAGGGTTAGGCAGTAATGGTGAAATTTAAATGAAAAGTTAGATACATAGTCCCTACAAAACTCATTGCCACCCCTAGAAAAATCGTAGCTCCTTTATTACGTGGAATTTCTTTTGGGTTTCTCATAAATAACAGCAAAATTCCTCGATTAAGGGCTTTTTTAACTCACCCACTTAAGTTTGAAAGTACTATTTATACATTTGTTTAGAAAATTGTTCTTTTATTAGATTAAAAGATCTCAGCTTAGAGTTTCTTATCTATTGTCGAATTGAGTCTTTGGGAAGTTAGGAACTTCTCTCGAGTGAGTGGATCTTTTAAATACACTTGAGACTGAAGAAAAAATAAAATTTAAAAAGCTGTTTTCGGGAATATAAATCTCAGGTCGCGTTAAGAATAATCTCCAAAATATTCTGATTGTATTCCATGTGGAGCGATAGCTTAAGCTAAATGATAAAACGACCAATAAATAAATAAATAAATAAACAAGAATAAATCTGACTTTTTATTAAAAAAGCTGAGTCTATGATTCCTTTGAGAGCAGCGGCGGATTTAGGTTCGCGAGCGCCCTAGGCCCCCGTCCGATATGACGCCATTTTTGTTTTATAGTAGTAATCATTATAATTAAACATCTAATATACGAATATTAAAAATATTTTATTTTGAGGTTTATTCATTTATAATACATTTCTTAAAAATAAACAATAAATAAATTTTTTATGACTAATCACATAAACTTTTTTTTGGTGAATTTTAGCTCGCTCGAAAACATCAATTTTATCCTCAAAATCAATTTCTTGCACCAATTTTCGATGTACTTTTAGAAATTTTGGACTTTTATTATAAAAAAAAACAATCGCTTTAGTGGAAATAAAGTAGAAAAATAGCCCGATTTGTAAATATTTGCGTTTTTATAACATATAAGTAATTAGTGTCATAGAATTTTTTAATTATTATCATTCAACTGTTTTGTTCTGTATAGGTAGGTACTTTTAAAAAAAATTCTTAAAGAAATATTTTGTTTAACAATTTAATATTAAGATTAAGAGCTGATTAGATTTTGGTGCATATCGACCCAGTGTGGGTGGAGAGGGGGCTAAAAATTAAAAATCTAGGCCATTTGAGCAAACTCAACCAAATTTTGTATACATAATCAGCGGAACCCCAAAAGTCTAAAAATGCAAAAACTAACCGCCCAAAATGGGGGGGGGGGGGTGTAGGGTCAAAAAATTAAAATCTTGGCCATTTACCAAACTAAATCAAATTTTGTTTATATAATCAGTGGGACCTCAGAACCATAAAAATGTAAAAACTAACCAGCCAAAATGGGGGGGGGGGGGTTTAAGGGTCAAAAAATGAAAATCTTGGCCATTTACCAAACTCAAACAAATTTTCTATACATAATCAGTGGGCCCACAGTAATCTAAAAATGCAAAAACTAACCGCCAAAAATGGGAAGGGGGTTAAGGGTCAAAAAATGAAAATATAGGCTCTTGTACCAAACTCATCCAAATTTTGCATACATAATTATTGGGCCCACAAGAGTCTAAAAATGCAAAAACTAACCTAAAAGTGGTCCCCTATTTGATTATAAATAATTTTATTAAATATTAAATATAAGTGAAGGTTGTATGGTAAAGTCAAGTGGATGGCCACATCAGAACACGTCAGCTTATTTTTATAAAACATAGAGAAAATAAAGAACATGACATTCATTTGGAGGGAAGCCCTATAATTTTATACTCATCTAAGTAAATCGAAGATGAAGATAAGGAAAATATTTTTGTTTTTTGAGTGTATTAAGTAATTTCATTTAAGGATTATAATTTAAGAAAACCTTTTAATAAACTAATGATGTCTTGTCCAATTGAGCTCATCAGGTGTTCTCGATATCTTCTTAATTAAATTAAAAAGAGAGAGAGCAAGATAAAAATGGTGTAACCTTCGGATGTCATGATTGATTACATAGAGCGGTGGAATGATGAAATGAGATCCATGTACCATTCTTGTGTTATGAACTTCTTCAATGTATTATTCTCTCTTGCTTGGCAACTGTTTCCAAATGGATCTGTCCTGAATAACATTCAATTGAACGTACAAGGTGAAATGAGAATATGAGAGGTGGGTTAATTAAATTCAGCAACAAATCAATAAATTCCAAAATCAAGGAATGAAAAAAAAATAAAAAATAAATTGCAATTAAACACCAAAATAAAATCTAATTTAACTCAATAACCCAGGTTAGCAAAATATGTCTGTCAGTCGGAGTGTTAGTTAACTTGATTCAAAATTTTCAAATTTTTGTTTTTTGGTTATTTCTGTTTGTAAATGTCACAAACGAATAGCATAATTATTTCCAAGTATTTTTTAGTCGACTTCAAAAAAGGAGGAGGTTCTCTATTCGACTGAATTTTTTTTTGTGTTTCTATGTTACCTCATATCTCCGTCAATTATGAACCGATTTTGATACTTTTTTGCATTGGGTTCAGTCTAGCTTCCGATTGTTCCCGTTTTTTATTGGTATTAGACCATTTTTGTTAGGTTTGTTCAGGCCTAACTTATTTGTTTATGAACCGATTCCGATGATTCTATTTTTATTGGAAAGCGGGTATCTTAGGGATGGTGCCATATTAATTTGGTCAAGTTCTGATTATATGATCAACTACGAAATAACGTAAATCAATTCTTATGAGCAAATAATCGAAATTATGATAAATAAAATCTTTTATAAAAAAATCTTATAACATTCATTTAAAACCCGCAAACGTTTCAAGAGAATTTCTATATTTATGAATTGAATTTTATTAATATTTTCTGATTCATTCGCCCGACGCTTTCTCTTACGAGATGCATGCAGGTATTATATTAAATCACTATTAATAACATCACTAAAAGAGAAAAATAATAATAATTCTTATAAAAAAAATAAAATAAAACCGACTTCAAAAAACTTAAATACAACAAATAAAATAATAATAACTTAAAAATAAAATAAAATCCACTAAAAGGTATAAAATAATTATCTTATTTAGTTACAACTAAACGACGAAATATTAACATGAAATTACTTTTTGAAGTCGGCCAAACTAGTGTCACCTAATTTGAAACCGGCAAACCACTTCCGAACTACACTATCAGTAATTGTTCCTTCGCCAAAAAGTTTGTTGAGATCGCGAAATGACTGTGCTGCCTTCCGTCCTTTCTCGTAGTGGTAGACCATAATATGACGAATATGAATATGGTTTTCGACACGCATTTTTATTAACTATAAATAGAGAAGATTGTATTTATAAAAAAAAAAAAAAAAAAAAAAAAAATTGTCTAAAGAAAAACGCGCCAATACAAGTGTTCCATAATTATGCATCAACCTAATATTATAAGATCCGGCCTAATTTAGCTTACTCGATTCACTGGTCTATCACAGAACCGTCCCCTACCTTATCCTGTATTATAAATACTATTATCATTGTGTTGTTTCTGACAATTTAAAGTTAATAATCTCCGAAAGCCTCAGTTGCACGAAACGTTCCGTTTTCTGACGCTCAACATCCCTTTGCTGTCAAATTACGAATAGATAGAAACCGAACAAACACTTCTACCAATTCATGTATTCATATAAGTGGAAGTCTCTCTCTTCCTGCTACCATCTTTCCCACAACCTACAACCTCTCATTTTATTAAAACCTATATCTACAGATAACTTTGACTCCGATCCAGTCACTAAAATTTTTTCCTCTTCTTATTTTCATGACACAGGAGTCAAAAATAACCTATTAGAGTTTAACCTTCAAAACTAACTCCTCACATCAATATCATTAAAAAAAATTCAACAACAGAAAGTCCTAGAAAAATGGTTCTTGAGCAACAATATTTATATTTCTAAAAAATACAAAAAATCTTTTAATTTTCGGTTTAATTTTTAAAGAACATACAGACTAAGAAAAAAAAATAATAATAAAAAATGTTATTTAGCACGTCTCCGTGAAAGAAAAGAAGATTTTTTAAATTCAAAGAAGTAGGTATGTTACCAGCTTGAAGTGTCGAATTTGCTATAGGTCGTAAAGGTTAAGACAAGTTTTGGTATTATTTCCAAATTTTATTACACAATTCTTTATTTTTTTCAACTAGGTATATCATTATAAGGGCCAGTTGTATGTCGGTTGGTAAAGTCTTTGTAAAAGTTGACAAAGAGTAAAACATCAGAATTCACCTTATGCCCAGCGAGATGGTCAATCAGATGAAAGTACTAGTCATCTGATTGGCCAATGGCCATCCGGCCGGGCACAAGGTGATTTCTAAGGTTTTACCCTTTGTCAACTTTTACAAAGATTTTACCAACCTACATACAACTGGCCCTAATAGAGAAAGAATTTAATTTTTAGGACAAAATCTAGGATTTTAGTAGAAATATTTTTATATTGCGATATCAGAGGGAATTCATCCCCTCAGGAGTATATCATTCTACTTTTAAATTCAAATATATGGTGTATTTTAGAGAACTGTTTTCCTTGCTATCTTATTCATACATTTCTAAAGCTATGCTTAATAATGAAAAAAATTGAATTATATTTTATTAAAAAAAATCAAATATATTCAATTTACCTTATTATTTTAAGAATAACAAAAATCGATATTCTTCAAAAAGCATATTAATTAGTTAAATTCGGATGATCGAACAAGAATGAAAATTCAGATTACTCTTAAATGTTCAACATCAAAAATGAAGTAATTTATTTATGAAAAGGAAGTTTTGTCAGGCGACATTGATTGATTATCAAATAGAAGAGTGAGAGAGAGAGAGAGAGAGATTTCCTGAATGTTTTTCCGTCAAGATAAAGCAATTAGCAAAATAGGTCTATCTCTCTCTCTGAGCGTTTGATACGAATGCACAATCAGGTAAATGAGGCGACAAGATGGGGTGACGATGGGGTTGGATGTTGGGGGTTGAAAGCGAGTGCCTGGAGGGTGGAAAAGCAGGCGGATGCGAAACCCGAAATCCCAAGCACTCTGCGAGATCAGACCGGGCTGGCTGCGCTTGCCTCGAACCGACTTTGTCCTCGCATTTGTCACCGTGGAAAATGGACCCTCCGAGAAACAGATCACCAAACAACAATAGCTCGAGATTGATTCAGTTTCCCTTCCAGTAAATCAAAAGAAAAACAATCTCATCTCTTAACAATTACTCTCCTACTTTGCTATTGCAAGCTAATTGATTTATCATCCTGCAAAAGGAATAAATAAATACAATGAAACCCCTCAAATCCGAACTCAAAAAAGAGAAACTTATTTATTTAGTCATAAAACAATTATGTATATATTCTACATTATAACGCTGGCCTTGTGGTCCGTCAATACGTGCGCGCGCGCTGGTCTGTCCACCACATAGAAGCAGAAGGATGGCGGACTCCTTTGAGGTTACGGCGACCAAGGTCTGGAACTCACTGCCACTCAACGTAAGGAAGATGGGGGTCCTGAAGCATTCGAGGCAGAACTTCGCAAGCACCTAACTTAATAGTTTATTTCTATTTTCTATTTTTGTATTCTATATGTTGGCATTGTTATTTTTTATAAGCCACAGCCCCAATTAGTTCGGATTTGAGGGAGTTTCACTTTAATTTGAAATGCCGTCAAAAAAAGTAACAACATTTTAATTAAATTTCAGGCTGCTTCTTTCTAGTTTTACTTTTTGCATTGATTAACTTAAAATTTTGAAATCATCTTTACGGAAATTCATCACTGGAGATCTTTTTCGGGGAAATCACTAGAACTTTTACTTTTTATTTTTACTTTATCATTCTCATCAGTATGGTCAAGAATTGTTATTATGCAGGAAAAAGTGATCTCTACCTGCCGGGCGGGGGCCCTAGTATTGAAATCACTCATTTTTATATGATAAATTTTTCTTCAGCGACGGACTGGTATTTACAGACCGAGGATTACTGAACATTTTAAATGATTATTTCAGAACGCAAATAACATATCCCATACTGTAGTGTGATCAGCACACACCCCAAAGTGAAATTCTTATTCGGCAAATCCATTCGGTTTTAGGGGTAAATAACCCCTGAAGTTGTCAAAAAATTGTAAAATCAAGTCATTTCAAAATGGTTAAATTAGATTTCAGGACATTTACAATGGCGATATTTACTATTTTGAAAGAAGGAAGAACGATATTTTTTGGTAGAGCCTATATTTTACGCAGCCTTGAAGCATAGCTGACGAATTGATTGCCTATATTCAGGCGTATGGTGGGTACAAGGCTAGAATTTTTCTTTAGAAATAATCTAAATGTTTTCAAATATTGCTTAGGAATAACCTATAGAAATTTAAGCATAGGTATAATTGTATCTATACGTCTGAGTATGAGCCGTTCAGAGGCCAATGCAATTAAGTCTATAAACCAAAAAAATATGTTTTTTAAATCCCAAATTCATTAGAAAACAATTTCAGAAGAAATAAAAAGAAGGCTCTATTTATGAAAACCAGAACCAGGAGTTTAGTACACACACAAATAATAAATCTAATTGGTTAGCTAAGAATTTAAGAAAATGAATAAAATTGGGCTTAGAATTGGATGAGCTTCTGAACTACTCATATACAGTGAAAATCGCATAACACGAAACTGACCGGACCGCAGTGCATAAAAAAAATATTAATAAAAACTTAATAAACTTTAATATATACCATATATATGAAAGTATGTAATTTTAAATTTCCTTTATAAAAACAAATAAAAATTTATTGATTTTTTGGAAAATAACATATTTTGTTCATTCCGAGAAGCGAAATCTTTTCGTGTTGAGAGAATTTCGTTTCGTGTTTAAAGAAAAATAATGTATGAAAATACCTAGTATTTTGTCTGGGCCGAATTATTATTTGGTGTTAACCGATTTTTCATATAAAGCGTTTTCACGTTAAACGATTTCCGCACTGTATATACAAATTTAAAGTCTGTTATTTCAAAAATATACAAAAATCGTATTATTTTTCGTCTTTATATACGATAACTGAAGGACGATAATAATTTTTATAAAAAAAATAAAACTGACTTCAAAAATACTAAATGCAAAAAATAAAATAATAAGAACTCAAAAATCAAATAAAATGCACTAAAAGGTGTAAAATAATTATCTAATTTAGTTACAACTAAACGACGAAATATTAACATGAAATCGTTTTTTGAAGTCGGTGCTAAACAAACTATATATACGAGCGTACCCGCCAAACTTACTAAGTAAGATCCGTCAAGTTTGATTCATAAAATAAATATTTTTGGCACCGACTTCAAAAAGTGATTTCATGTTAATATTTCGTCGTTTAGTTGTAACTAAATTAGATAACTATTTTATACCTTTTAGCGCATTTTATTTGATTTTTGAGTTCTTATTATTTTATTTTTTGCATTGAGTTTTTTTGAAGTTAGTTGTATTTTTTTTTATAAAAATTATTATTATTTTTCTCTTTTTAGTGATGTTATTAATAGTGACTTAATATAATACCTTGCATGCATCTCTTAAGAGAAAGCGTCCGGCGAATGAATCAGAAAATGATAATAAAATAAAATTCATAAAGAGAGAAATTATCTCGAAACGTTAGCGGGTTTTAAATGAATGTTTTAAGTTTTTTTATAAATGATTTTATTTATTATTCACAAAAATAATAAAACAATAATTTTAATAACTATTAGAATTATTTAATTGATTACTATACAGTTTCGGTCACCACTGGTCGACCATCCTCAGTAGTTCTAAAAATTGAAATGAAACATTTATTTACATTTTTTCTTTTTATAGAGAATTATATAACACAAAATTTTTTTATAATAATTTGAAATCATACATACATCTCGTTCAAGAACCGGAATTTGTCATTTCACATGAAACATTCATTCTTAAATCTTCAATATAGATAGATCACACAATTCATTACAATCACACACACATATATACATATATAGCAACAATTTATAAAAACGTTTACTAGTGAACTAGAAACTATTTTGAATTAATGATTATATTAAATACTATTTTCAATTTTATTTTTTTCTAATTATCTCATTGCATCGTCAATTATTATACAATTAAAAAACCCATTATAAATAATCCATTCTAAAAACACATTATAAGTTAAATTCATTCTTTATTTTTAATTTTTTATTAATGAAATATCAAAAAACATACATCTTCCTATTACATTTTTCTTTCAAAATCAATACTTGTTTAATCAACACACCAAATCAAATCAATATTTTTACAACAATGACACAATTAGACTATAACATTCTGATATGCTTTCAGAATCCATTTTGAAATTTACAGAATTATCGATATCCTTCAATATATAAAGAGATTCTTTTATTTTTCTCTTGGTCCAATTTTTCTCATAATCTAGTATTTTTACTCCTTCAAAATCGAAAGTATGCTCGTTGTCAATAGCATGAATGGATAACGCGGAGACCAATTTATTTCCATTAATCGATGAAATATGTTCTTTAATTCTTTGTCTCAAATGTCTTGAAGTCTCACCTATATACTTGTGTGTTTTTTTATCTTTTTTACATGAATCACAAACTATCTCATAAACAACACCCATTTTATCAAGTTTTTCAAGATGAGTCTTATTATTGAATATGTTCATGAGTGGCCTGCCAACACTGTGTACTAATTTTATGTCATTATTATTCAGAATTCTCAAGATTTTCGCAGATAAATCATGAATATATGGGATGGAGCCTTTAATAATTTTATCTTCCTTTTTAATCACTTCCGTTACTAATTTATTTTTTCTATATTTAGTTAGAACTTTATTGAAAAATTGTTTCGAATATCCATTGCTTTCACATTTCTTTTGTAACTCAATCAATCTTATGTCTCTGTAGCTCTCATCACATATTCTATCCAATCTACCTATTTCTCCATATATTAAACTAATCTTATGCTGAAGTGGCTGTACTGATTTAAAGTTCAACATTCTATTTGATTTTGAATCTTTCACATACAGGTCTGTCCTCAAACGTTCCTCAACTCTGACAATTTTAATATCCAAAAAACTGATGTTATTGTTTAATTCTTTTTCATATGTGAAATCTAAATTATCATTGAAACTATTAAGCGCCTCTATACAAAGGTCTACGCTGTTCTTCTTAACAATAGCCAGGCTATCATCAACATATTGTATATATAGTTTCAACTTCATTGGTTTTATTACATCAACATATATTTTATCCATCACTAAGTCCGCAATAATGGGACTGAGACATCCTCCTATTGGAACTCCTTTTAATTGTTTGTAAATGTTATTATCATGTCTGAAAAAACAATTGTCGAGACACAGACCTATAGCTTCAATGAACTGCTTTTCCGTCAGATATGTATATTTCTCAATCTCACTCCATCTTTCTTTCATGATCCTATAAACAAGATCAATCGGAATACTTGGAAATAGGTTTCGTACATCAAATGAAATCAAAGTCTCATCATGCTGTATCGTTATTTCTTGTATTATATCTACAACCATGTATGAGTTTTTTACTCTGACCTCACTTGAGATTATATTTTTTAAGATATTAGCAATGTATCTTTCCAAATTATTTTGTGGGCCATTAAGATTGGAGACTATTAATCTTAAGGGTCTCTCAGGTTTGTGAACCTTCACTAAACCATAACAACTTCCTAGCGATGAATGAAAGGGCGAAATTTTAATCTTTTTTAATTCATCTTTTCCAATATTATCACTTTTGTGAGCCTCTACTGCAAATTTATTTATACATTTCTCAACTTTTGAAGTTGGATCTTTTTTCACTACTTTATATGTATTTTCATCCGATAAAATATTATTCATTTTCTCATCATATTCTGATTTATTCATGACGATACTAATGTTCGACTTATCACTTTGTAAAAATATAATTTTTCTTTTGTTTATTTTCTTGAATTCAAATGTCTTCATTGCAGCTTTTATAAGATAATCATTTTTAATATTTTTTTTATTTTTAATTTTATATAAATAATTCTGTATAATATTATTTAGTTTATTTCTAATTATCTTTTTTTCTTTATTAGGCTTGTTACTATATTTTAATTGACATTCAATTTCTGATATTAGATTGATAATGTCTTTTTCTTTGTTTTTATTTAAATTAAGTGAAAATTTTGGACCCAATCTTAATATTAATTTTATTTCTTCTGGAATCTCAATATCTGATAAGTTGATCAAATAATCATCCTCCACATTAATCTCTTCATTGATCTGGATTGACTTGTCTAGCTTTTTGTTTATCTTATTTTTGGCATTAATATAATAGTATCTATTTTTCTGGTTTATTATAGCAATTGCTTGATGGAATAACGGTATAGGTAATTCATGTTTCAAAATTTCATAATCTTTATTCAGATTTTGTTTAAATTGGTTGATCATTTGGTAAGCATTTTTGATCTCTATATTTATGATGTCGCTCTTGAATTTATTAACATGCATATCTATTTTGTGTGTTAATTTGGAATTCATTATAGCTAGAGTATCTAAATTCTTGAACAGATGGTTTACATGATTTGGAAAATAGTTATATTCCTTACATTTATTCAAATAATAAATTCTATTTGAGAAATTTGCTATCTTCTTATGTGTATTATCTATCTTGTTGACCAAGGTGATAGATCTATGAGAAATTGTTCTTATCTCATCATATATTGTTAAATGTTCCATATTTTTTTCAAGGAAAGATGTTGAAAACCCAATTTGTTATTTATTAATTTTCTTCCAGAACTTAAGTGACTTGATTTAAATTTTTCATTAAATTGAAGGGTTGGTTTTGTCACAAAAATAATAAAACAATAATTTTAATAACTATTAGAATTATTTAATTGATTACTATACAGTTTCGGTCACCACTGGTCGACCATCCTCAGTAGTTCTAAAAATTGAAATGAAACATTTATTTACATTTTTTCTTTTTATAGAGAATTATATAACACAAAATTTTTTTATAATAATTTGAAATCATACATACATCTCGTTCAAGAACCGGAATTTGTCATTTCACATGAAACATTCATTCTTAAATCTTCAATATAGATAGATCACACAATTCATTACAATCACACACACATATATACATATATAGCAACAATTTATAAAAACGTTTACTAGTGAACTAGAAACTATTTTGAATTAATGATTATATTAAATACTATTTTCAATTTTATTTTTTTCTAATTATCTCATTGCAAATTTTGATTATTGCTCATAAGAATTGGAAATTTACGTTATTTCATCATTGATCATATCATCAGATCTTGGCCAAATTAATATGAGACCACCCCTAAGGTACCCCCTTTCCAATAAAAAAATAATGATTAAAATCGGTTCATAAACAAAGAAGTTATGCCTGAACAAACATAACAAAAAAGGTCTAATACCAATGAAATTTATATTTTTACCAATCGGAAGCTAGACTGAACCCAATGCAAAAAAAATCATCAAAATCGGTTCACAATTGGCGAAGATATCAGGTAACATAGACACTCAAAAAAAATTCAGTCGAATTGAGAACCTCCTCCTTTTTTGAAGTCGGTTAAAAAGTCGTAGTACCTTCATTCTCGTGTCAAATGTTTGTATTACCATTTTGGGGATCTGGATAGTTTTTGGGCTTTCTAACTTAAAAAACTCTCATTGAATATTTTTTTCCTCTTTATAAATCCATTTTCTAAATGTATTGAAATGAATAAATCAATTTTCCTCTCCTTTTGAATGATATAATATATATTTATAAATAACGAAAAATATTTTCATATATTATATTCAAGAACTTGCAGCAAGATCATGATAGAATTTTCTCATTTTTATGAATTTCAATTTTTTCGATATAAAATATAATAAGTTTTCTTATCTGTAATGGAAAAGCTATAAAGCAAAATGTTTTATAAACACCAGTGGCAGAACATAACCGGCATCATACCTTCTTTTGAATTTCAAATTTTATAATACGAGATAATATGGAAATACTTGATTCAATGGCATTTGGAAACTTTCAATTATTTATTTATTTATTTGCATACTATACTTAATTAGCTACTAAAAGAGCGAATAAAGAATCTATTATTGGCTTCTGCCTTTAGTAACATTGCCCTATGGCCTTTGGGTTTCTAGTATCCGCTTCAAGCCTGCCCAATCAATTCCACTGGAATGCACTCAACAACCTTTAAAAGTAATTTTTCTGAAATTTCAATTATTAGTGAGTCTCTCATTTACAAAATAGACTATCACCAAAAACAAAACATCGTTAATTCGAAAACTCTTGGACTATGAAAACAAAATTATTTTTCAACTTGAACCCAAATGATAATATTAAATTAGGTTGGAGTTGGTGGTGTTTCACAAGGAGAAAAAACAAACATTTTTTTAGTTTACTCTATATATTTCGAGCTCTTAACTCATCGTCAGGAGAACATTGACTGAAGATAACATAAAATAATGAACAGAATTTATTTTAATATGATGGACAGTTATTTATGACTGTGTAAATATGAAAGAATTATCAGGGGATGGGATGGCCTTATAACCGAAAGAACAGATGGAGCGGTCAGAGGGCTAAACTGGGAATAAAGAAAAGATATTTATACTTGTAAGTTGCCGAAAATTATGTATGTTCGATAAAGGAGGGCAATAAACTATGGAATGTGATGAGGATGTATAGTGAAAATTTCCATCTCTTATTTTCTATTTAAAAATAAAATTAAAAATAAACCTACCATACATCTGAAATTTGAAACTTTTTATAATTTAAAATATAATATACTAGGTAGGTTTCACATAAATAAAAGATCAGATATGCTTGTTTAGTACGACTCTCTATATACACAACGGTGCAAAAAAAAATCGATCCACAAATAAAAACTTTATTAAATAGTAAATCATTTTTAATTTTTTTACAAGGAACCATATATTGAAATTATTGCTTATTGCAAGTGTAATTGCCACATGTTGTTGATTAATTAGACGCACACACAATTTGAACTGCTTGAGCTTAGGAAATATCCATTTTGTATATTTTTCTATCAATGATGCTTAATTCGAAATTAATTAATAATTAGTAATAATTAAGTAATAATTTTTTTTTTTATAAAATTCAAAAATTATCAACAATATTTATTGAATATGTTAGTTTAAGAGTTAATTTAACAAATTAAATGAATATGTGTAAAAATTTTAAAAATAATTTGCTATTTTAATAAAGTTTTTATTAGTGGGTCGATTTTTTTGCACCGTACTGTATATAGAGAATCGTACTAAATAAGCATATCTCATCTTTTATTTATGTGAAACCTTCCTAGTATTTTATATTTTAAATTATAAAAAGTTTCAAATTTTTTTTTTAAATTTTCTTTACTTTATCCAAATGATAATATTTATTAAATAAATAATCACCATCATGGGACAAATTTTCATGTTCTCGACGTCTTGTCCCGTTGATGGAAAAGTGACAAATCAAAAATTATGAATTTTTCAGTATAGAGAAATTTTAAAATTCTCAATTACTTGAAAGTCTAAGTTCGTGGGCAATGGGATAAGTGCTCGCATACCGGTCCAACTCGATGATTTCCATGATTTAATCGACATTTTCGACGATTCATCCAGAGAGTGGTACATCTTTGACATCGAAATTATCGAAACGGAAGCGGCGAAACCAAACTTGATTGGCTGTTATAGTATCAGATTCATAAACACTATTAACATATTCAGCTGCATGGCTTGGGTTTTCTCCTTTATCGAAGAAAAAACTGTAAAATATAGCGTATTTTCTCTTTGCTGGTGTCCATATTTGGCGTGAGCTCAAACAAAACTGAGTCAACCATTCACAAAACTGTCAAATAAGTTTTTTAGTGCCAAATGTCAGCTTTTTAACGCCATTGAGTGTAAACCGATCCTACTTTTAGATCGCGAGATACAATTTATTAAAGCCATCTATTGGAAAAATAATGGATTTCTTTTTACAGACCTATTATATAAGACACAGGAATTATTTAACGGGTTAAAGTGGTGTTTCACAAAGAGTGTGAAACACCACTATAACCCGTTAAATAATTCCTGTGTTTAATATGTTTCACTATAAACCAACACCGCTTTCCCTAAACTTTACTATTATATAAGTACAATTGTACAACCAAAAAAGGCGACCAAATCTTTCAAAATATTTAAAAATATAGTTATATTAAAATATAAAAAAATTAAGATATCTACTCTTATTAAACGAGCAAAAATTGTATATTTATTTGTATATATATTTGTTTGTATATTTATATCTTGGTTATATTTTGAAAACGACTCTACCGATTTTGATGAAATTCACGAGTTAGGGGGTTTTTGGGGCTGACAATTCGATCTGTCGTGGTCTTATCTTCGACAAAATTGTTTTTGATGCGTTTTTTCGTAATCAAATTAATTATTCTCAGGTAGACAAATCCAATTCTTAGGGTTTTAAAAAAGGTTACTCTTTTCCTTTTGTACCCAGGCAGACAATGGGTTGCCTTAATTCATTGTTCTAAAAGGCCTTGAAGAAGTATTGTGATTGTGGATTTTAACATATTTTGTTCTCCATAAACGTTAGAAATATTAATAAACGTTTTATAATTGTTTTTATAAAGAACTTTATTTATTTAATAGAATAAAAAATAATCAAGAATTTATTTTAAAAATATATTTCGCATAAGCAGGTCTCAATTTTCTGAAAAAACAACACATTTTGATAGGTTTTATTTATTAACAATTGGATGAATAAAAATGAATCATATGGCTGAATCAAAACAGGTCCAGGAGGTGGGGTGCCGTGGTGGGGGATCCGGGGGTAGGGCGAGGTTTCGGGGGTGGGGTCAAGCGAGGTGTGGGGGGGGTACAGTGGGCGAATACTATATATATATTGTATTTTTTTTAATTTGAAAACGGCTCTCAAATAAAAATCGATCTTTTTATCAGAATTTTAAATTAAAAATAATGTTAAAATAAAGGTTTTAACTGAAGGAAGAAGTTACCGAGCATCGCTCGGTATCTCCAGGTACTAATAGTTTATTATATCTAAAATTATAAACAAAATATGTACACAAGATTTGGTGACATTTCAACCTAGGGATGATGTCTAAAAAAGTTTCCTTCATTTTTTGAAAGTTTATTTTAATCTTCCATTTTTTGGCAAATTTCATCGAATACAACATTTTAATTATTTATTCAAATTTAACATTAGATTTTTTAAAAATATGTTTTGGAACCTTGGCCACAAATGGATACTGCTTTGTGTGAGTGTGGGTAGGAGTCAGAAATTAAATCTTGTGACTTAAACCCCGCAGTCCCTGGGATCGACCATCTTCCACAATGAATCAGCCTGTCCTATAAGAAAATTTTATAATTTCTCGTAATTTTATTGCTATAAGCAAGCTATGACGAATTGTCTATAGCACTCTTAGTTATTTCCGATCTTATATATGAAAGTTTCTAGAAATGGATTAGTCCAAAGATTCCCGAATCATCTTTATTTATTCCTTTATTGTATTATTTCTATTTGAATAGTTCCTCAGCGAGAACAATTTTTATTCCATTAAACTCGTCTGGACTTGTCTTTGACATGCTTGAACTGGAAGATATACCAGGCAGGGACTTCAAACCTTCTATCAGCACCCTTTTCGCGAAAATCATTCATTTTAATTGCCCCTTGAAACTATGCAACAATTTTATTTCATTTCGAAAACCAATATACTTTTCAAAACAAAAAATGTTTTTTATAGAAATATTTGAAATAACGAATAATAATTTGAAAATTTAAAGATCCTCCTGAAATTTCGAAGTCGATATCTCGTATATATGAAAATACTCTAAATGTTTAAAATTTTAGGGATGTGCCGCATCCACAGCATTCATGGACACTGATACACAAAAATATAATAATTTTTAAGTCTATAAAAAATTTAGTTGGTTCATGTACATTTCAATAATAAATAAAAGATTCACGGGCTTTTGGACAATTTTTTTATTAATGTTAAATATCAATTTTCAAAAGAAATTTACTCTATGATTTAAGATTGTTTTTTGAAAATTGATTGTTAACTTATTATAGGATGAATATTATGAATACACTATTTATTGTCTCGATAGTTTCACTATTTTATCAATTATTAATGTTTTAAGTAATTGAGTACCTGAAAAAGCCCTGAAAAACTACGGAAACGTCGTACGAAAATTGAAATTTAACATTAATAATAAAATTTGTCCAAAAACCCGTGAATCTTTTATCTATAAAAAATGTTTAATATTTAAAATGTGAATTTTAAATTTAATTGGTAGCTGTTATCGTCCATGATGAATATTTTTCTTTGTGGCAAGTTATTGGACTTGAAATAAAATTAGAAGATAAATTGTCGAAATGTTGCTACGTTTCGCAGTATATTTTTCTGCTTCCTCAGGGAATATTTGAACTTAACCTCCTAGTAAAAAATAATTTATAGTTCATTACACCGTATGTCGATCAAAATTCAGCAAAGTAAAAGAAATCCTTTTCTTTTTTACACTATTTTTAAGAATAAACAAAATCGTATTATAATGCCTAACTCATACAGATAGATAATAATATTAATAAAATGTATAAATTTAATTATTTGAAAAGTCTGAAAAGTTTAATGAGAAACTAGACATTCGCTTTTCTGAGATGTTGTGGATGACTTTGCTCTTTTGAATCAATATTTGAAAATATTTAAATTAAATAATTTTTAAAATTCCTTTATGAAACTAGAAAAATTAATTTTATTAAGTATTTTTAGAATAAACATTCCTTATTAAATATTTGTTTAATTTTTTTTTAATATAAATAAAAATTTCCGTGGGCTGCCAAAAAATGACGCCTTAAACTAGTTGTATCACCAGATGGATTTTTTTAGGATTTTTTTGAAATTTAGACAGATTATTATTTATATACTTATGCATCGATTGGTGACAAAACAAAATTTATGAACAATATAGTTCCGGAGATATTAAATTCCAAAGATAGAGTTTTTCAGACTCTTATATACAGTATTTCACTATACGGGATATCGAAAATTTTACATACATATTTAATTATATTAATAATTAAGAAACTCTTTTACTATTGTTATAAAATACTAAACCAACCAACATTAAACAATAACTAATAAATTTTTTAAGAAAATTTTAATTCATAGTTACAACACAGTTTCTCAGATAATAATGAATAAATAATGAAAAATTTACACTTAAAACAAGCTGGAAACAAGGCATTTATTTAACCTAAAAAGTGGGTTAACTTTAGTACTTTTTTGAGCGTTTTTCGCTTCAGCCATTGTCGCAGAAGCTTTCAATCGCTTATTAAGAACTTTTTGTCTCCCTTTATAATGTACTTTATCTGACATTTCTATGATAAAGTATACGCTCGGACAGTGTTGCCAGATTTGTCAAACGAGCATGGGATTGGTTAGTAGTGCTACATAGACAGCATAAAGTTGTGAGCTTATGATTTATGAATCCTTATTGTCTGTTCTATATACTCTAGCATTAACTTTTTGCTAGTATTGCCGCGAAAAACTACCTTATATATTAAAAAAAATCCTAAGCCTATTTTATTTCCTTATTTGTCTGTCCATAACTAATAGAATATTTGAATTTAGTATGCGTGATGAGAGATTCGTCTAGATAAAGAATTTCAACATTATTTTCCGTTTCCAATTATTTTCATACAATCATCCATTCCAAAGACGGGAAAACTTTACATTCATCTTCAGTCACAATGCATATAAATTACCTGGATTCGCTGACATCATGGGATTTGTTTTATCTCACAAGGTAATAAAAAAGACGTTCACTTATAGAAAAAAAAAGAAAGATGGCAGGAGATTTTCACTTGAAATACAAAATTGAGATTTTTTTCATATATATACCTACACAAACGCGTGCTGGGGCAGCTTATAAGGGCCAATTTGATCCCCCATAATAACAAGATAAATGCGACATGTATTTTAATTTGAAAAAAAAATTAATGAACAGAATATGGAAGCTATTGGATTATGACGAAGGTAATATTTTATTTTTGTTTGATGATAAATCATCAATTTTTTTTATACTTTGTTAACTTTTATCTGTACATGTGAAATAAATATTTTCTCCGTGGTAAAAATATGACTTTCACTTGTAGAGTAATTGGAAAAGTATTGTAATAGCTTCAAAAATTAAAATTTGATTTTTTTCCCGGAAATATGCTTTGATTTCCTCTCGATCCAATTAGCTGAGAGGTGGGATGAAAGGGACATTTTTGCTGTGGAGGCTCTAGCACATAAATAATATAACATTTTAAAGGGGTAAAAATAGAATTAAAAACTTCAATTTATTGGCAATCGAAATAAAATACAATAAAACACATTGAATTGTTCTTAGTAATATATTTTCGCATTTAAAATAAACTGCAACGGATCGTTGCTAAACTTTATCCAAATTCATTTGAAATATTAATATGTTTGTTCCTTTATTATTAATCAGAAATCACTTGCAATTTGTAGTTCATATTGACATTAATTCAAAAATAAATCTCATTTAATAGTCGAGGAATAACCATTCTACATTGGATTTTTGACATTTCGGTTATTATTGTAACCATTGCTGAAGACATGGAGGAATCGACTTAAAATCAAAAATAGCCATCGATTCTCATCTAATACTTGAGGAATAACAATTCTACATTAGGTTTTTGACGTTTCGATTATTATTGGTAACCATTGCTGAAGACATGGAGGAATCGACTTAAAATCAAAAATAACGATCGATTCTTATCTAATACTAAAGGAATAACCTTATTGCATTCCATTTTTGATGTTTTGACTATTAATGAAACCTCTACTGAAAATGTGGAAGAATTAACTTAAAATCAAAAAGACTAAATTCTTTTATGCCAAACAACTCAAGCTACATTTCTAACTATAACAAAAGTTCAACTGTAATTATATATATAAGAATAAAATTTCCAATTCATTAAACTTCATATGTAAAACAAAAACACAAACTTTCATATACACAAATGTTTTATAAACCAAAACTAATTAAAATTTTTCTTTTGTTTCAGGTGAGTTCGTATCTTCTCATCATAACTTCTGTAAGGAACCATTTTTTTAAATATTTATATTTTGCCTTTAAGTAAATGTTGCTTACTGAGACTTTTTGTAAAGTAAGTTTTAGTTCTTTAGAAATAATTATCCATGTGACCATTAGGGTGGTCCTTATTTTGGGTATTTTTGAATTCTTAATCTGACAGAGGCTCATATGGTTCGAAATAAATAAAAAATATCATCCAAGTTTTCAAGTTTCTATCTCAATTTTAACCTGTGTCGCACAGCTATGCAAGTTTCCCATCTAAATAACATGGGATTTTTGGCGCAGGTTAAAACTGAGATAGGGACTTGAAACTTGGGGATATTTTTTTAAATTTATTTCTAACCATATGAGTCTCTTTTTTTTATTTATTTAATGTCACCGGGAACAAAGCCCATTTAGACAGCACATAAGTAGAGTGATATGAGTCTCTGTCAGCGTAAAAATTCGAAAAATACCAACAATAAGGACCACCCTAGTAACCATGTGTCTTTTAAAACTACTATTGTATGACAAAATTAAAATCATTTCTAAAAATATTATTTCCTTATTTTATAGACATCTTCAATTTGCATAAAATAACTTCACACTCAAATATACTACTGAAACTTAATTCTGGTTATTTAGTTATACTACAACTATTAAATTATTCTAGAAGGGATCAATCAAAGTTAGATGATAGTATTTTGCAATTAAATTAATATAAACATTTTGATAAGTTCTAGAGACAGGAATGGCATTCCAGATTACAATATCATACAACCTTCAATATTGTAAAATCCAATTTCATAAACTTGCAATGGTCTTGCGGGTTGAACAAGAATTTATTTAAATAATCAATTAACATCTTATTTTTCTTCAGAATTAAGTTTAATATTAAGGCAAGCTATTAGTCAAAGAACAAGGAAAACTGATGAGTTCTGAGAAAGCTAGACAAATGACCAGTGATTAATAATAATAGAAGAGCATTGACTTCAGAGAGGTGAGCGAGTGAACACACATACACTGCTATTGGAGTTGAACAGAATACATACATATACATACTTATATTCAAGTTCCGCAGTGAGTAGAAGAGAGAATACAGACTTCTTCTTATACATATAGACTTCTGCTTTAGAATTGGATATACGCACAAGGCAAGGAGTGCACAGGAGAGCTCAAACTGTTTCTTACATATACACACATACTTCTGCTATTGGAGTTGAACAGAATACACATACATATACCTATATTCAAGTTCCGCAGTGAGTTGAAGAGAGAATACAGACTTCTTCTTATACATATATACCTACTGCAGAGAGAGAGTTGAATACCACAGAGCTCAAACTGCTTCTTATATGAGAACCACACAGAGGAGAGTCTTCATCACATATATACATACATACATATACATACGGCGGAGTTGCACATACCTACACGCTTATTCATCTATTACAAGAGAACATACAACGAGCACAAACTCGCCAGCGGCTCCTCTCCAGGTCTTCGCTTGCAATACACATACCATAGCTGGACACCAATACCAGAGCTCATTGTATAGTCACTGAATAAAAATATCTCATTGTCTCTCGTTAACCGCTGGTCTGTATATCATTATTTATAGAATTAGTACCAGGAAGTCCATTTCCCTACATCCTTCACTCACCACATAAAATTTCATTCTCCATTTTAGGGACGCGCCACTTGGATCGGACACTGAGGGATACACCCACCCCATCAATAAAAAAATAGCGAAGCAGATTAAATACATATTTCATAATTATCGATATTAAATTAAAATTAACGTAATAAAATAAAGCCCAATTTCCCTAGTACATGAGTTACATTGCCCCCCCCTCGCCCCTTGATAACCCCCCACCCCCTCGTGAACTCCTTGCATTATTAATCTGATCCACAAATATTCTTATCTCTCTTAAAGCAAAAATTTAGAACTAAATGTATATTATTCAGCTGTATAGCTTTTGCAACTATAGCATTAACTTATAATTGGTAATTCGAATATTGGAGATGATAAAAAGTGGTACTGTACTGTCATTGAATTTCAGACGTACTTTGATAACTTTTTATATATTAAATCCTAATTAAACACTTGTATACTTAAGATAATAGATTTCTCAATCAAAAAAAAGTTTAATTTATGCCTCATCTACACTATGGCCCAAAGTGAGCCAATGATTTTGGCCATGTTGGCCACCAATAAAACGAGTTGATTTGACGGTGCCTTGACATAGTGGCCCAATAGATGGGCCAATGTTGACGGCCTTGTAAAAATGATACCTAGCCACTGCCCACTTTCGTTGACCCTCTTTGAGACGAGAGACGAAAAAACTGCTCCCAAGACCAACCATCACCAATTTCATTTCTAATTTCAACCAGTCATGTTGGCCATCAATAAAACTAGTTGATTTGATGGTGCCATGACACAATGGCCCAATAGATGGGCCAATGTCGACGGCCTTTTGAAAATGCCACCTAGGGACTGCCTACTTTCGTTGGCCCTCTTTGGGACGAAAAAACTGCTCCCAAGGCCAACCATCACCAATATCATTTCTAACCTCAACCAAAGTCGGCCAATACAAATCAACCCTCTACTACATATTGGCTTTAGATTGAATTGGCCCAAGTTGGACCATAATGTTGAAAATGCATACCATTTTTAATCCAAATCCCCCTACCGAAAAAGATATTCTTTAAACCTATAAAAAATAAAGAAAATGCTCTCATTAGAATTAATCGTAATTAAATAATGATAAATATAAAAATAAATTCAAAAATTAAATTCCTAAATTTCTTTTAGGTAATTTATGCAGACCCCATTAGAGACAATAGACAGACAAGTTTTTTGTATTTCTTGTAATGATATGTTTTTCGATCGATTATTGGAAAGCATAGCTTGTATGGAATAATCTATTTAGTGAACTATATGTACAGGGTTAGAATAAATGAATCACCCGATTTGAAAAATTTATATTTTCAAAATTACCAGTATTACAGATAATATAATAAGTCATACATATTTAAAGAAAGAATATTTTCGTTTCTCTGATTGCTCTGTGTCTATTATCTTTCTTAAGTTTATACTACTTGCTATAATTTTTTAAAATCCCTACATTTCTTTTGAATAACCCTATATAAAATTGGAGTGGGTACTAATCTGCTCATACTTGAGAAGGATCGCAGAATAAGTCGGTCGAAACGTCGTAGTTTTATTGTATTATTTATTCGTGTTTAATAAATAATTATAATTAATTATGTGTGATTTTACTAAAATTTCAACTCTAAATCAAATTAATCACAAAAACACAAGCTTCAACAGCTTCATTACTGATAATCCTGTATATACAGGGTGTATCAGGAGGAATAGTAAATGTTTTGAGAGGTGGAAGTATAGACGAGTTACAATAAAAAATGCCATAAAAGCCGTGTCCAATTTTTATTATTATTTTTTTCAACTTTGAACGTCCTCATTTGCCTTTGGTTTAAGTTTGTTTGGGTTACATATTAACAGCTGTATCTCTGTACTCAATAAAAATTGGACACATTTTATATGCCATTTTTTATTGAAATTCGTCTGTACTACCACCTCCTAAAATATTCACTATTCCTCCTGAAACACCCTGTATTGCTTACATTTCATTTAGATTTACAGATTCAAGAATTCCGATATTAAAGAATTATTACTTAGCTCATATCTAGAGACCGGATTCCTATGGAATTGCATATTTTGTTTGCCGCCACGTAGGACCCAGGAGATCAATTATCTATCCGAATCATGCATTTAGGGTACTGTGATTTAAATTTTATACTGCATATTTTTCCATATTTGAGTAATATTGCATAAAATTGCATATTTGAAGGATGTCGCATAAAATTGCATATTTTGCTCCAAAAACAGAGGTTTTAAAAGTAATTTTTTGGAGAAAGAATGAATAAAAAGATCAAATATAAAACAGGGGAAAACACTAATTTAAATTCGAAGAGCCTCTACGACACCAAGTGTAGTGTTGGACTACGAAGTAGGAAGTTGGATAACAAGGACGTAAACAAGCTACAAAACAACAACCCACTCATTTTTCTTATTATTCAGTTGTACTAGATACTATATTCTACACGAAAATAACGAAAAGTTTGCAATATTTTTCTTACAAAGTAAAAGTAGGGGTGATTAAGTTTCTTTAAATTCGCCGCCAGAACGTCTGTGGATGTGGAGCGCTCTTTTTCATCGTATTAATCAATTTTAAGTTTAATAATAAAACTTGAGCAAGATGCGAGGTAGCTTTCAAAAAAAAAATTTAAGTGGCCATAGACATAATAACCTGAAGATAATTAAAAAAAAATCTTCTAAACATAAATTATTCACAATTACAATCAAATTTTAATTATTTTTGAGATCCTTTGTTAATTATTTTTTATTTATTTTTTTAATGACCGTCGGGAACTACTTACAACCCATTTTGGATTGGACATTGAGTGATAGCGTGTGGTAGTGTGTGTAAATTATTGTATGGATCAGATTATAGCCGGACTAATATTTGCATTATTTTATTAGTTTATTATTTGAATAAGAAAAGCTTGTTAATATAAAAAATAAAATCGTGTCCGTTAAATAAAACTACCCCCCCCCCCCCCAGTATTTTTTCGATCCCATTTTTGAAACATTTTTATATTTATGATGTTGATTTTATTCAAGTACACCTTATATTTCTTTGAGTTTAAAGATTTTCTAATATATTAAATGAAATGAGAATTTTGTCCAATGTTTTATGCAATAAAAGTACCTATTTGACACTTGGTCTCTATAGCTTACTTTATTATTTTATTTCTTTCAAAGCACTCCTTCAAATATATAGTCTTTTTGTCTTCAATTTTAATTTTTTAGTCCATAAAAAAATTTATTTTGCCATCTTTTGCTGCATATATTTGAATATTTCAACTTATTCAACATATTACTTGCATATTTCAGCATTTTTAACTCCATATTTTGGCACTTTAAACTGGATAAAAATCCGGTCTCTACTCATATCTGATAAATAAAATTAAATTAAAAATACCACGAGCCCCAAAGACACTTACATTGCCTCTTAAAAAGACTAAATAATATACTCAATAAAATCTCTACAGTTGTACAGGTTTTGTTTGTTTAGAAACTCCAAAAAATATTGCAGCACAATCCGGACTATAATAAATTTAAAAATTGATTGTTCAAGTCGAAAAAGAAAAAGATTTTTATTTTTATTATCAAAGCCCGAGAAGTTTTAATTGAAAATTCTGCACTGTCAGCGAAATCTGATGCTCCTTTTTTCTACCCCTATTCTATTCCATGTTCCGAACCAACATCGTAACTTTATGTTTATAAATAATAAATTGGAATCATTTTTAAAAGGAAACTTTGACCACTAAAGGAGGTAAACTTCTCATTAATTTATTGCCGGGCTTAGATTTTTTATTATCTTTCGATCTCTATTATAAAATGGATGGGCGTATAAAAGAATTTTACTTCTTTCATTACCAATTTCGGTTATATTAGAAGTGAAATAAAAACGAGTATTTGTTAAATTTCATTTAAAATTTCAAATTTCGATTAAAGTTTTGCTATTAAAGACAATTTTATTTCTCTCTTTCGCTTTTCGTGTTTTTCTGTCGTAAAATCAAAAGTAAGGGTAATGGTCTAAGAGATGGAACGTTTTCCATTCCCATATGAAATTTAGTCAAATTGAAATTCCGCTAAGCTCCATTGAAGATAATAGGGTAAGAGGATTAAGGGAAATAAAAGATTTGACATTACTAATGGGAATAGAACCGTTTGCGTTTGTAATTTTCTTTGAAAAATTAAAAATTAATATCCGCTAAAATTAGCCCGCTGTTGAGCCAATGTGAATTGTCTTATACGTACATTTCAAAAATGTAATGGTGAGAATATTTTTTTATAGAATTCATTATAATTAATTAAATTTTTTATTATATTAAACTACTAGCTGCAAGGCCCGCCTTCGGCGGCCCTCTTGCTAAACAGGGGGCATGCCCCCTGGACCCTCAACCCACAAACCCCACCCTCATACCACACTCCCACCCACCACACCCCCCAGACCCCAAAGAGCACGTCCCACCCCCCGCACCATGCACCCGTGCTCAACCACCGCTCCCACCCCAGCCCCCGCACCACTCCACTACGCCTCTGTACCCTTACCTGAACCGCCCACTCCACCCTGCACCACCCCACCATCCCCCGGATCCCACCTCAGCGCCCCCTACCCCGCACCCCGCTCACCCCACATCGCACCATCACTCCACTCCCGCACCCAGTTTTTTTCATTTCTAGCCTTCTAGTGACACAGATTATGTATACAAAATTTTGTTAAGTTGGCTCTAAGGGTAAGAATTTTCATTTTTTGATCCCCCCCTCCCCACTTTTTGGGTGGTTAGTTTTTGCATTTCTAGCCTTCTAGTGACCCACAGATTTGTATACAAAATTTGGTTGAGTTTGGTCAAAGAGCAAGAATTTTCATATTTTGACCCTCCCCCTCTTTTTGTGTGGTTTTTTGGTGGAATTTTTTAAACAAAAGTTGTCAGAAATCACATCTCCTACAACTTTTCTCATAATAAAATTTGCCGTAGAGTTAATAGTTTAGGAGTTATTTGATAATTTCTATTGGTGCGCCCACCCAAACCCCCATTTGGGATCAAAATATCTAAAAACGTAAGTTAGAAGACATCTGATGTAATTATGAAATTTCATAATAATCCCTTCAGACGTTTTGACGTGAATCGTGAGCAACTTTTCGCGGAAACCACGCAAACAGACAGACAGGAATTTTGTTAAGGGTATTTTATATATATAGATTCTCTGTAAATTAAAGGGCCCCATCTTTTTTCACTTTAATTTTTTTTTTAAGAAATCACAAGAAATCGTCTACTAATAACTCCGAGCTGTAGTGAATAATTTTTATTACATGTCAGAAGGGTTGTCGATAATCGAATTCGATTAGCAAACGGGCCATTTGGCTACGCTTTGAGGTGAATCCATAATCGCGCTAAATATTTCACTCAAAGATTAAAACTTCATTTGTAAAATTTCTAGTGCAGTGTTTCCCATCCTTTTGTGTGACCACCTTTCTAAAATTCTTATGTTTTTTTTTTTTATAAATTTGACCAGTTTGAGTTTAACTGATGGTAGCACTCACTTTACTTTCAAGTGAATTTGGATAAAGTTTAGCAACGATCCGTTGCAGTTTATTTAGTAATATAATGTATTGCACTCTCAATCTACAGTGGTCCTGTTATGAGCTTTATTATATTGTAGGATTTTATTCACTACTTTCAATATAAAATGCTTTTTAAAAATAAAGATTCATTTTCGCCTTGAGAAAGGCGCTTGTTGTTTACCGGTCAGTCTTCCGATCAACTGACAGGTGAACAGCGGAGACACGCCCCTTTTATAATCACAGGCCACGGCGCAAATATTTACGCATACGTCACCCTAAGGCCGCGACCAATTAACCAATCAGTTTAATGGCTAATTAGAGCCGCCAGGTTTATAAAGGCAGCAACCCTCTCGAAGCAAAATTAGTTGCTGAACCTCAACGAAGGGGTCAACTCTCGGAGGTGTCTATGCTCTCTGAAGCGAAGAAGTAATCTTATACACGTTGTGTTTAAAGTTTGCCAAAAAATTGTAACGAAAAGGCAATAAATGCGGGCTTTGTGCCAATATTTTATTTAAAGAAATTTTCTACCGCCTTTGTGCAAATTCTTATTTTAAAATAACATTTTCTGGCTTTACGACGCCAAAAGAGATTTTAATCTCTGAAGATCTCCCATCCAAGCCCGGCGAGCATTCTTCTAATTAACCCTTCGAGCTAAAACTAAAAATACATCCATCATCTAAATAATTTCCTATAATATTATTATTTAATTTCTAAAATAGTTATATTATTTATGCTGTTTATTATTCTAAACATTTTAAAAGAATAGAGTTAGAGAAGGGTTGATAACATAATGTATATATTTATATATAAATATTGAATTGTTTTTGTTAAATTTATTCAAAAACATTTCATACAGGTTTTGAATTCACTCTATTTACCTATTATTTATTCTATTTATTACAATTGTGATGACATAATTTATTGATTTCAGGGCTGTTTATTTTACATTATGAGTTTAAACATTCAAGTAGAATATTAATAATTCAATAAGAATACAAATTAAAAATGCACGTTATAATGATGAAAATGAAATTCGACATTTCCCCTATATATAAATTTTCGACAGTATTTACTTTGAACTCCCTCTTAAAACAACCTGTTGAAAACTGTTATTCGATGAACACTCTGCTACCTTCAAAATAAATATGAAAATAATTTCACTAGGAAATGAAAATAGAAACTATATTATATTTTGAGGTTTCAATTTATATTTTAAAGAGAAAAGACAACAACAAAGGCCATAATATGTTTTCCACATGACTTTCACTTACTGCCACCCTACTCTTTTATTAAATCAGAATATATTTTTCAAATAGTAGAAATCACAAACTAAATATAGGTAAACTTCACGATAATATGTCAAGAAAAAAAATCTATTCAATATACGCGTAAAACTATTTTTGAATAATGGCAAAAGAAAATTATAATCACACAAAATTTTTTCCAATTTTTAGCTTATTTTTATATATGAAAAACGTGGAGAAAAATACATTTCTGGAGATTTTTTTTCTATCTATCTTTGTGTTCATTTTTGTAACGTCCAATGCAAACAATTATTTAGAATTTGAAGTTACTGAATTTAGAACTTTCCTTTTTTACTTAGGGAAGTGGTGTAGGTTATAGGTGAAACAAGATATTAATTAATAAAGTAAAGCGAGTGTAGTTTCACAGTGAATGAAATAAAACTCAAAGAGGTTTATACAAACTCAATATATTTTGGATTATTAGTCCATCATTTTTAATCTATAAACTCCTGATGATGGACTAATAATCCGAAATATATTGAGTTTGTATAAACCTCTTTGAGTTTTATTTCATTCACTGTGAAACTACACTCCCTTTACTTTATTAATTAGAACTTTCCATTGATATTATGAATAAAAACAAAAAAACATTTACTAGGCTACTCCCACTACCCTATATTAAATATTTAACAAATGGCCTCCCGATCTCTCATAAGTAGAGACCTGATTCCTATGCAATTGCACATTTTGCTTGCCGCCACATACGACCCAGGAGATCAATTAATAATCCGAATCATGCATCTAGGATACTTTTATAATGCATATTTTTGAATATTTGATTAATATTGCATAAAATTGCATAATTAAAAGATTTTTACAAATATTGCATATTTCGCGCCAACTGTATTAGTTTATTTCTTTCCTAGCACTCCTTCAAATAAATAGTCTTTTTGTCTTCAATTTTAATTTTTTTAGTGCATACAAAATTTTTTTTGCCATCTTTTACTCCATTCTTTGCATATTTCAATGTATTCTGCATATTACTTGCATATTTCAGCATATTAACTGTATATTTTGTCAGTTTTTACTGCATAAAAATCCGGTCTCTATGTCATAAGAAATTATAATACATTAGAAAAAAGATAAAATTGTTACATTCTTTCGACACGTCTATTTCGACACTCCTTCCCATAATTTCAAATGAAATAAAATTTATTCTAATTAAGGGGCATCGTTAAATTCATTGTATCTCACTATTTCGTACATTTTTTTACTTTACCATACCAGGGTATGTTCAGGTATTGTAATTTTGCATTGAAAAAGTGGGGTTTTTGCATGGTATTTTCAAAATATCTCAAAAACGGCTGAAACTATTTTGATTAAAAAAATTTGGCGAAACCATGGCGTTTTGGTCTATAAAAAAGCCTTAATAAGTGAACATTGAAAAAATTATATTTTTCGAGATAATAAACGTTTTCTCAAAATGTCTGTTAGTACGTTAGATTGTGCGTCTGTGCCTTACCAAATGTTTTTCTTTTTACTTTTAAATATATTATTCGATGAATATCTAGCTACCTTCAAAATGAATAAATAAATACAATATGAAATGTGAAAACGCTACCTTGTAAATCATAATAGAATTTCAATTTTTATTTTTTAAATAAAAAAAAAAATATCTCGAAACTTGCTCTCTGTGTAGTATTGAGTGTATGTGTTGCGGGAGATTAGGGGTTGGAAAGTGGGGTGTGTGGGGGGTGGTTAAAGTGTGCAGAACCTTTTATCGACGCGTTTGATCCACCAAGAGTGATGTTTGCCCAGGAATCTGGGCTTCCTGAAGAATCCAGACTTCCCCGAGGACGTGCCTGGCCCTCAGTACCCGGGGACTATGGCCGTTTCCGAAAATGCTTTTTCGTCTCATCCAGGCTATCTGAATGCATACAAAAGAAGTCATCGGGAACTTCTTGCAAGCTCTTTCTCGATGCTTGTTTATTTGCGAGGATACCTGTTGTGTGGTGAATAATGATTCGAGAGCATATGATTTCCTATCAGGCTGCCAAGATATATTAGGTTCAGGGGATTATCTGAAAAAGCAAAGAAAAAAACATATAATGGCATGTTATGTTCATACCATTACCTTTACATTAAAAACAAACAAGTATTCAATGAATAAAAATCGCTGCACGGGTCGCGGGATCCACGACAGAAGGGAAACCTCCCCCATGTAATAAATATTAGTACCTGAAACATAGAGCGATTCTCGGCAATTTTCTGATTCAGTTAAAAGGGATATATTGATATTATTTTTATTTGATTGCGTTTTTCTTTAGGAGACGGACTGGTATAAATATGCAATTGGATGTTGATGAAGCAGTCCACGGTGGTTGTAAAATAAGACTATAATGGTTTTATTATTTTACATTTATTCGTTAAACCGACGTTTCGGAGATATATTCTCTCCTTCTTCAGGGTAACGAAAAGTCATTGGTCATTGTCAAAGGAGACAGGAAGTAATTATGATTTGAACTACTTTCATTGACTTTTCGTTACCCTGAAGAAGGAGAGAGTAAATCTCCGAAACGTCGGTTTAACAAATAAATGTAAAATAATAAAACCATTATAGTCTTATTTTTTACAACCACCGTGGACTGCCTTCATCAACATCCAATTGTATTATTTTTAATTTTAAATTCAGGTAAAAAGGTTGATTTTTAATCGCAGCCAAAATAGAATAAAATTGAAATAAAACTTAATTGATATTTTTATCAACGTTTACACCCGGTATGGACATCATCAAGACCTATCTATCAGTGGCCCCAAAGTTTTGAATGTAATTGCAATTAAAAATAATATTAATATACACGGAGGTTCTTTAGTTGACCCTTTTAAATCCTGGAGAAGGAGGTTCGAATTGTCGGATTTTTTAAGAGAATGAAATTGATATTCTAAATTAATTATTTTATAGTAAAATACTTATAATTAATTAATTTTTTTTTATTTTATTAAACCAATTATTTTACAATAATTAATGTATACATTGTATTTTTTGCTTCGATTCCGGATATTACTTCTCCACCATCGAGTGTCCTTATTCATCTTTAGTCCTTGTTTTTAATAAGAGGAAAAATCTAATTAGATAAAAAAACCTCTTTTCCGATAATTATTTCATTTCCATTATTCCCCAATCAAGTCGATTGGTAATCCATCATAATTAATTAAATTGGGAAATTTCTAATATATAATAATATTTGTAATGATCTATTAGTGAAATGTAAATAAAAACAATTAATTTTATTGAAAGAAAATTGAAAAGAAATGTAATTATAAATTTTTATTTAAATAATCTGTGAATAATTATTTCAATTAACAAAAAAAACCATCAAAAACAATTTAGCCAAAGATAAAACCGTGACAGATCGAATTGTAAACACAAAAACCCCCTAACCCAGGAATTTCATCCAAAGCATTAGAACCGTTTTCGAGAAACCGATTCTATATATAATTCGACCTAAAATCGTGTACACCTACTTCCACTTTCATTTCCAAGTAGAAGACAATAGATGAATGGGCATTATCTAATGAATTCCAAAATAATTCCAAATACATGTACACATAATTTCAATCGCGATTCACCCCTCAGTTCCTTATTAGGAATAGCAATCCAGAATTTGATAATTATTTTGAGGACTTTTAATAATTAGGAAAATTACAATTTCTAAAAATAAAATTAATAGAAAGGGCATACTATATGAAATAATGACAATAATATTAGTAATGTTTTTATACATTCGTCATTAGTTTACGGCGAGAGGAGTTTTTGAAAAATAGATAGATAGCCTATCCATTTAACAATTGAAAACGATTTCATATTCTATTTTCTATTGAGATTTTAATAAAAACAAACACATATACAACTTTGACATAAAGTATCAATCAATTTCAAAAAAAAAAAAAAAAAATACAAAAGCTCCCCAATTTAGAGGAAAATAGTAGAATCAACAGCCGTTGTATTCATAATAAAGAAAGATTTGATATTTGTTGGCGTTGTTGTTTTTTTTTGATTTTTTACAAATATGGAATATTTTATAATCTTCGGAAATGAAAACTTTGACATAAACAAAATTTTATTGCATTTGCAATGAAACATCTAAATAATATACCTACGTATCGGGAAGGGCGGTGAAATACAATCAATTTTTTTAAGGGAGAGAGGAGGGAGTTTCCATTTTTTTTTTCATAGGCGAATATTTTATTAAAGGGGAAGTTTATTTGAATTTGATTTACTTTACGCATTGAGAAATCTGTGTTCTGAGAAAAGGGACCAAAGTGTATATAAGGAGTTCTACCCTTCCTATTCCGTTTGTGAAATCGAAACAAATCAAATTTATTATTTATTGGAATTTTTCATCTTGCATTGGATCTACGCTTCAACTTTTTATTTTATACTTCAATCTTTTGTACCCATTTCATTAGTAAAAGTTGTAATGTTATTGTTGTTTTTTTAGCTTTTTAAACAAACTGATTGATTTTATTGGTTGTACTACTCATTTTTAGATATTTTTACTATAGTAAAATAGTAATCTAAATAAGATATAAACTTGAAATTTAGAAGTTATATTTTAAGGGACTCCACATCTCCCCTTATAGTCTTCCGATCCTCACACTCAGGATACGGATATGTATTTATTTTCTCCAAAACTAAGAAGGAGATGGGATCCAGGGGTGGGGTTGGCAGGTACTAAAGAGTATTTCTTTGTCTGTGCCTATATCCAGGGGGCTACTAAAGGGCATTTGTGCCTGTATATATACCTATCCGTCCCCCAGGGGTGGGGGGTGGGGGTTGGTGTTCAGGGTCGTGGGGAGTCAGAGATGTGGGGATCCAGGGGTACTAAAGGTCATTTCTCTCTGTATCTGTACCTATATTACATACTATTAAAATATCGAATTTTTGTAAAAAAAAAGATCTCCTTAAGGAGGTCCTTTCGCTCCAGTTGAGTCAAAAGAAGTGTAGTATCAAATATTTAATAAATAAGTTAAAATACAAATGAAAAATTACAGGATTAAAAAATAAATAGTATGAAAGCCGTAAATGTTTGATATAAAACAATTATAAAAAAATAATTAAATACAAAAGTTACTTTGATTTATTCAAATCAGCTGATATTAACTCTTGTGTGATTTGGTTGTATTAATACTGTTTATGTTTACATCCAAACATAGCATTTATGTGATTTTTTAAAGTAAATATCTCAGTAAATTCCTCAGTCAATGATATATTTTAAAAAAGAAACATGCATGTTTCACAAAGCCATTTTTTTAACTTTATCTATTCAACTAATAGTAGTATAATTCAAGAGAAAGTATCAAGATCTTAATTTTTCATAAGACTGAGAAAATGTTTAAATTTTAAAAATTTGTTCTCTAATGTTTGATTGAAACTTCACCAAAGCATAGATTAAGAGACTTAAACTATTATAAAAAATTATGTTATAGTTATAATCTAATATTTTTTATTTAATTTTGGTGGTGAAAGGACTTCCTTAACTAGAATTAGGCCTGAATTCTTTAAAAATTTAAATTGTTTTAAAATGACGACCTAGAAAAGTATGAAAAGTACCAATTTTTTAGAAGATAATTGTACCTAACGGGAATTAAAAACAAATTTTGACTTAAAAGTATGTTAATATACCAGTAATTCATTCATTTTTTTCTTTATAAACGACAAGAACGATTTTGATATTTCAATTATTGAGTTTTTGTTATTTTTACCAAAATATTTATTCTGACTTATCGTCCAGGCAAATTACGATTTTAACAGGAAATAATTCCGGGTAAAGATTTTATTGCTGGAATATCTTTATTGGTACTCCAATATTATAACCCTAGGTTGTCTCCCAAATCAGTGTTGTGGAAATTTTTCTACGCGCCCCAAAATGAGAAAATTTCGGAGTTTTTTCAGTTTTTCTTGAATAACTCTAAAACGGCTTATCAAATCAAAAAGATATTTATTAGATAAATTAAAGCTCTTTAAATTACGCGTAAATTTGATCTATTTAAGTTAAGTAAAACCGGTACTAGCGCCTGTGAAAAAACAGCCCCCGGGATCACTTTTGATTATCCCCAAAACTCGTACTTTTTTCGATTATTCGCCATTTTGACCATAAAGAAGCACGTTTTCGACAAAGACTTTTCTATACATTTTTAAACTAGATTAAATTTTCTACAGTATAAACAAAGTTTCATCTTAATTGAATAATGGCAACCCGTGCCGCAATGAGGTTGAAGTTTGCTGTTTTTTGGAAAAAATCGCAGTTATTCCTTCATAAAATGAAAACCACTCATCCTAGAAACTTGATTCCTTTCTCATTTTCTAGGAAATTTTGTTGACTTGAACGTCTACTTGGACCACTTTTTTGTTAAAATTCTTAGATTTATAGATATCCAGCAGTTTAATCTATTTCCAGGAAAGCTATGAATAGCCTAATTGGCTAAAGTAATATAGTAATTCGGCTTGTGTGCGTCAAGTTCTTGGTTCAATTTCGGCTTATGAGAAATATAGTATTGAGAAGAACAAAAAATTAAATATTTATCAGAATTTTTTTTTCAAATATTATTGAGATCGTAATTATAATAATTTTGATGAGAGCTGCAATTTTTGAAAAATATTTTTTAAGAGTTTAATTTCACATTTTTGAACCAGGCTTGGAAGACTAAAAAGCTCAAAATATAAACAGTTAATCTCTGCATTGAACCGCCTCCGTGGACTAATGGTCAGAGTAACTGACTGGCAACCCCGAGGTCCCGGGTTCGATTCCCGGCTATGCTCAGAAATTTTTCTGTAAGTATAGGGTCTGGAACGGGGTTCACTCAGCCTCGTGAGGATAAATGAGTAGCTGCTTGATTGAGAAGTAGCGAATCTCGGTTAAGAAAACTGAAACGAAGGTTGTAGATGTGCGTTGAGCTAACCACTTGACCCCTCGGTACTGTTTCCAATTAGGACAGCAACCAATTCAGTAGGCCAAGACCCATGAAGGGTTGTCGAGCGAGAGATTTATTTATTTTTTATTTATTTAATCTCTGCATTGGAAATACAGACTCTATAGATTGTACTTTCTAAGACATTTTGTTGTTGCGTTTTCATGAATATCAGAATCCAGACACACCGACAGACTCAGAGACACCCCGAGAGGGAAATATCATAGTTAAAAATGATTTTTCTCCACATTTCAAACATTTTTAAAAACAATGAACAAAAAAAAAATCATTTATGGAATTCAATTTGCTTGCCTCCAGGCCAATCGCGTTAAAGTAAAATTACAACCACTCCCCTGGTTTTATATATGTATAATGTATATATTATGTATTTTATATAAATAATTTACTAAAATATTCAATTATTTAAACATTATTCTCGTTGAAAATTAAAAATATTTTTTTAGGAATTTTGGGGAGTGTATGAACCCTCCCTCCATCCCTCCTCTTCATATAATCAAAATTAAATTACTGTTTCAATTTAATTATCTTAAATTTATTGGGTAACTCTTGCATATATTTTTTCTTTGAAATTATTCTCTCCTGTGTAATCTAATCGGACCTAACGGGATTCCTTCGCCTCATCATGGTTTTTCTTTCATTTGAAATTCTCACCTAGTCCAGTAAGCAGTGGCGAACTCTCAAGTGCAAGAATTGTTTTTTCTTATTGTGCTTTGTGCATTCGATCCATTTTTGTTGTCTGTTGTTTTCGAGAATTTTTAACAGTTTCATATACTACTTAAGGTAATTTTAACGATTTTTAAAATTTATTTATCTAAATGATTATTTTAATTCTTTTTTATTGTATTATTTTTATCAATTATACTTAAAAATATTCATTTTATGGAATATAATTCAAATATATTTATTACTTGTACAATGAATGGTAAATTTTTAACTAATAATCACACAATCACCCTTCATCAAATCGTCTTCAAATTTTAACAGTTTGTTTATTATGCTTTTAATGACTTATATTATATTCCAAGTTACGAAGACTTCTTGAATTTTTACTTTAGCATACAGGGTATGGTCAAGTATTGTAATCGTGCATGAAAAAAGTGGGGTTTTTCCTTCTTTTTTTCAAAATATCTAAAAAACGGCTGAAACTATTTTGATTAAAAAAATTGAGCGAAACCATGCCATTTAGGTCTACAAAAAAGCTCTAATAAGTGAACATCGAAAAAATTATATTTTTCGAGATAATAATTGTTTTGTCAAATTGTCTGTTAGTTAGTTAGTTAGTTAGTTAGTCTGTGCGTTACCAAATTTGTGGACGAGCTAGCTCAAAACTAGTGTGAATATCGAAACCAAATTTCCCACGTAGTTTTGGTCCATTGAGATTAAGAGCTGATTAGATTTTGGTGCATATCGACCCCAAAATTAAGGGGGGTCGAGGGGCGGTTAAATATTAAAAATCTAGGTCGTTTGAGCAAACTCAACCAAATTTTGTATACATAATCACTGGACCCCCAGAAGTCTAAAAATGCAAAATCTAACCGCTCAAAATGGGGAGGCGAAGGGTCAAAAAATGAAAATCTTGGCCATTTACCAAACTCAACCAAATTTTGTATACATAATCAGTGGGACCCAAGAAGTCTAAAAATGCAAAAACTAACCTCTCGAAATGGAGGGGGGGGGGGGTCGAAAAATGAAAATCTTTGGCATTTACCAAACTCAACCAAATTTTGTATACATAATCTGTGGGTCCCAGGAGTCTAAAAATGCAAAAGCTAACCCCCCCCCTACATGATTATAAATAATTTTATTAAATATTAAATTAGGGCCAGGTTGTATGGTAAAGTCAAGTGGATGGCCACATCAGAACACGTCAGCTTATTTAATTTGTGAAAGAACTACCTTAAGAGCTACAATGTTCTGATCTATGGACTAACGGATAGACAGACAGACAGACATTGTATAGACACTAATAGGATTCCGTTTTGCGTTTAAACAGAATTCTAAAAATGGATTAGCGATCGGCCAGGTGGCTATATCTGGTATAAAGCAACCATAGACACGAATAGGGTGATAATATGTAGTTTTAAATTCATTTGAATTCAAGGTGGCCTCGAAATATATATTTGGGCTCAATTTCGAATATCTAAAAATATTAAAATTTTAAATTCATTTCTTCTCGTTCTCTATTCTGCACGTTAAAACTTCCCTTCTATTCGCGTGCCCTAGTCCACCCATTTTCCCTCCTTCACACACCGTTTTCTAAAGGATATTTTTTATGAATCGGGATACAACAAGGGGGAATACTTGTAAATCAAGAATTCGTTTTGCATCCTAGAAATAAAGGAAGTGAGATAGAATTTCGGAATATTCAGGGGCTAGATCGGAGACGAAGTATTTTGAGAAACCGGAAATTTGACGATTGAAAGTTGTAGGGTAACATAGAGAAGATGAAATCTAGAAGAGAACTATTGACTTAGAAATAGACACAATACAATTTTGAATAAATTAGTTCGATATGTGTCGCTAATGGAATGTTAAATGTTCGTGAATTGCGAATTGAGCATAAATGATGATTTATGGATTATTATTGACGTTATTTATGAAAGGCCACGCATTAAGATAAGAGGTATTGATTAGGAATATTTCAACGGATGAATTGGGAAAGAAAAGGAGAAATGAAGACCTAGGTTGGGGTATTTTTTAATGAAAGTTATTAGATGTGATGAGACATTTAAAGAAGTGAAAGTCTGCCATTGAAAACGAATGAAGCTACTCATCTGCACTATTTACTTTGTGATGATGATGATGATTTAGTAGAACTTAATTAGAATAAAGGAAACATTTTCGGTGCGCCAAGGAATCAGAAGGATGAATATTGATTGCATTCTTTAATAATTTGCTCTATAGGCTCTTAGGGGCCGTCTATAAATTACATCACACGAATTTAAAGATTTTTAGACTCTCCCTCCCCTGTGTCACATTCTGTAACATTTTCATTGAGCCCCCTCTGTATTGTGACGTCACACTATTTCTTTTATACCCTATAATTTAATAATTGTAGAATTTTTTTTATAAATTAAACTCAATTAAAGGGATTTAATATATTTTAAGTTTAATTTTTAAAATTTTATAATTTGACTTTTGTGACATCACAATTTTTAAGATACCCGGGCCCCCCTGTCACAAATCTGAGATGTCCCCTCCCTCTTACTGTGTGACTTAATTTATGGACGGCCCCTCTATCAAAACAAAGAAATAAATAAATAAGTTTTTTTTATTGTTAGGATAAATAAACTGAATTTGCTTCTTTCCAGTAATTTATTTTGTTTTTCAAATGGTTATTCCAAATATTTCGAGAGCGTTCTCAGCATCTCTTCCTCAGTGGAAACTGTGGGACCACACAATAGGCAAGTCAGTGAGTTTTTATAATTACAGGTGTCAAAAAAGTACTCACCCACTCCCTCACCAATGTGCCGACTCCATCAGTTTGTACAGAACATTGATAAACTCGATCACACAACTCACACATACATATATACACAAATTTAAAATGAGACAACATACGAATATACAATTATTTACATCTCCTTATAATAAAGTCCAATGAAATTTAAAAATCGAAAAATGGTCAGCACCAGAGCTGGTTTAAATTTAACTAACTAAATAAATAAGATCAAATATGTTTGAGTTAATTACAAACTAAACTAAATAAATAAGTTAATTAAATTAATCTTAAGAAATTCAAAGAGAAATTCAAAGATGTTTTTATAAAGCGAAATTTAGAGAATACTTAGCGAGACTACCGTTTTATAAGAACCATTGAGGTAACATCTAGATGGACCATATCTTTTTTCGCTCTCTTGGTTCAGGATGGAGAATCAGCTGGACCTCAATGGTTCTTATAAAACGGTAGTCTCGCTAAGTATTCTCTAAATTTCGCTTTATAAAAACATCTTTGAATTTCTCTTTGAATTTCTTAAGATTAATTTAATTAATTTGATAATTTTCTATATTTGTATAAATATACTAGAAAAACAAATTTACTTATAATTTGTTAAAAATTCCGTTGAGTGGATTTGCTCGCGAGTTTACTCCGCGGAATTCTAAATTAATTTAAATAAATAAGATCAAATATGTTTGAGTTAATTACATTTTTTCCTTAACTTGTATATAATGAGTGGAAGACCATGTACTTTTCTATTATAACACGGTAGATAGGTTCCTCCAAAATTCCTTTTTGAGTAAAGAGTCTAGTTCAAAAAATAAGTTTACGTTCCCAACCCTATTAAAAGACAATTAATGTTTCTTTTATACTCCATTAATAAAGAACTTTGTTCGATTCACACTACAACCTAAACCTATATTTTTAAAATATTCAAATTCATATGGTTTATTCTATTCACGACCAAACTACAGGCAAAGAAAGGATTTTCAAAAATTCTCCCCCTCCCCCCCCCCCCTAAGAGTTTGAAATCGGCTAAATAATGTGTTCACGGATTTCTCTTCTTAGAAAGTTCAAAATCGGGCTGTATATTTTTCACATACGGCGTAATCCAACTAAGTAGGGATTTAAAAAATTCAAATTCCAGGGGGTTTAAAAACCTTTAAAAAAATTTATAGGTTTCTCAATTTGTGTCTATTTCTATAGGTATATCAAAAACTTTATGGACTTTACTTAAGGTGGTGGAATCCATAAAAATATGTTTTCCTTTTAGAATAAATTTTTACATTAAAAAAATATTTTAAAGTATAATATTTAAAAATACTTCTTAATTAAATAATGAAAGGCCTAAAAAATCTTTATTCCATTAAATAATTTATAATTATATTTCTCTTTATGAAAATGAAATACGTAATTAATTAATCCTTTAGAAGTGAGAAGTCTTGGAAAAATTTTCATTTTTTTCTTAATTAATAAATGTGCAGGGGGCGATTCTTTCATTAGAATCCGATCGAGGAAAATAACTAAAAAGAGCATGGATAGAATTATCTAATTTCTTTCTTTATAGCTAAGGAAATGCAAAAATGCGAAATACGAGTCAAGACTTCTTCAGACTATTAAAGATTTAATTTTTAATTTCTATTATTCTAGGAATAGCCTTTTGTTCTTGGATCAAAATTATACTCGTTATAGAGAGAGCAAATATTTAATTGAACTTCAATAAAATTCAGACAATAGCAAAAAATACTTGTTCTAACTGGCGAATGGACTGGATCGTGAAAAAGTGTTAGTTTTTCTGCATTTTTATCATTCAATAGAAAAATTAAATTCATAAAAAGAAATCGTCTTAGAAAGTTTGTTCTATAGCAAAATTTTTATATTTTCAATTCGGAGAACTGTTTAGCTTTTTTGGGCTCTCTAAGCCAGTGTTTCTCAATCTGTGTGCCGCGAGAGATTGTCAAATGTGCCGCGAGCGTTTTTAACAAATAATTAAAATTGCAGGGGTTTTGTAACTTTGAAATAGTATTTGTAATTAATTCATTTATATCATACAACTTTTACTTTTTTTTATTTTTAGTTGTGCCGTCAGCCAAAAAATCTTGGGAAACACTGCCTTAGCCACTGGAGGATCTCCAGATTTTGATCTCCCATCCCGAAATTTCCGTAATATTTACACTGTTAAAAAAATTGTAAATTTAGAATACAAATAGATAGGAAATTTACAATAGATATTGGCTATAGTAAAAAAAATACTAATATTATATTGGTAAAATCACATTAACTCATTGCAAAAATACAAAAATAAATTGTAACTTTACTTTTTCCTTGTATTAATTAGATACGTAGATATTACTAAAAAACATGTTGCAAGACTACAATACTCGTATGTAATATTACTAAAAAGTTTTGAGGCAGAACTTCCCATTTTTTTATAGTAAAATTATATAATACCGAAATACTTTTCTGATGACTACGGCCATTTCTGCGGGTTAAGGTTTTCTAGCCAAAACTGTTATGCAAATCACCTTATATCTTACTTACTCCGTAGCTCTACAACTCTGGGTGGATCTCGGCTGCACGAACGATTCCTCTCCGCTCGGTGTGGTCTTGAGAAATTTTTTCAATATTTGTGGAAACTCTGATGACTGATAAATCCCGGATGACTCTGTCCTTCCAACGGAGTCTAGCCGCCCGAGAGGTCTTCTTCCATTAGGTGTTCCCATCCAGACTTTTTTGATACAGCGATGTTCTTCTGATCCCAACACATGCCGAGCCCACTGAAGTCCCCTGACCTTAATGAGCCGGACAATGTCTGGTTAGTTGTATAAGCCATAGAGCTCCAGATTGGACAGAATTTTGTATTTGTCCGCCGCTATTTCGAAAGTTGGTCCAAAGATTGCTCTGAGTATTTTTCTCTCAAATCTCAAAAGAGATTTTTCGTCATGGTTTGTCAATAGCCAAGTCTCGCATCCACTTTCTCAAACGCATAAGATCCTACTACAATGCTTTGTAGATTTCTTCTCGGTCTTCGGGACATGTGCATATAATTTGTTTTGTTTCATTGATCCTAAGTCCCATGTTTTGAGCTTCCTTTTCCAGATTTTCAAAGGTTCTCTTAATAGTCATGTTCTGACCAATGACATCAAATTCGTCCGCATATGCAAGGACCAGATTTGTTCCCGCAAAAGTAAAAATTTTAGAATTAAGTCGTGCGGTTCGAATGCACTTATATCGATATATCTTTTTCACATTTTTCTTTAATTTCATTATTTTTCTAGCTCAAACCGTTGTCCAAATCCCCTAAATTTATTTCCTCACAGCTTTTGCACTTTTTCTCTCTAATTTCATTATTTTACTTTTAATCTCTGAAATTCACTTACCATGCTTTTGAGCAAGTCAGCTTTTGTTCTACCTCACACTCAGTTTTTCTATGGTTGGGTGTATGAGTCCTCCTTGACTTATACGTTGTTGCACCTTTTCACATGTCATTGATGTACTAGAACAATATTAGCTCCATAAATGAGTTCATATGTTGTATATAGAATGGGAGAAAGTGAGAGTGTCGAGTGCAAGGTGGAAGGATCGATAACAGAATATGGTACTCTGTTGCCATGCTAACATGTTGGGTTAAGCGATCGAAAATCATCTCTCCTATATTATCGTATATATAAATTGAATTTTTTCCGAATGAAATATTCAAAACATTTTTATCGATTATTTAATTAAATGTGTATGCTCTGTCCTATTCACTTATATTGAAATATTTTTTTATTACACGGAATCAATAAAAGACGTTCCTCCTGCGTAACGACTATCGTTTTATATACAAGATGGAAACTTACAAGTGTCTCGACCTCCTTAAAAACTACTCAACCTAGGAAAAAAATCTAAACAGGATTTAAAACAATAGTATAATAATAGCTTTTAACTTAAAAAAAATGTATGAGCCTCATTCACATAAGCTCACGGGGAAGTGAAACTTATTTAGCCAAAAGTTAGATGTTATTGAAATAATTTAAATTTCCTAATTTTAAAAAAATTTATTTGTCATGAAATATTAGTGGGTTTTAAAATAATAATTTAAATTTCGTAATTTTAATAAATTTTATTTGTCATGAAATATTAGTGAGTTCTAAAAAATTATGTATACAAAATTTGGTTGAGTTTGGTCGAAAGGGCTAGAGTTTTCATTTTTGACCCTCCTCCACTTTTTTGTCTGATAATATTTAAAACACATTAAAAAAAATATATTTTATGTTCTTTTCAAAAATATATTCAGTTTTTTCTAGTTATTTTTTTCATTTTTTTATACCTCTTCAAAATGTGGTAGATCTTTATGCCCCACCCTGTATATTAAATATTTTAGCATTAATTTTGTAGAAAACTATAAAAAATAAAAAATAAAAAATTAAAATTTTTCGGAATTTTAGAGGGTGTTTGAACTTCCCCTTTTCCTCCCCTACTCCCACTTACAAAATAAAAATTATTATTTGTTTTTAATTATCTTAAATTTATTGGGTAACTCTTGCATATATTTTTTCCCGAAAATTATTCTCTCCTGGGTAATCTAATCGGACCTAACGGACTCCTTCGCCTCGCCAGGGCTTTTTCTTTCATTTGCAATTCTCACCTAGGCCAGTAAGCAGTGGCGAAATCTCAAGTGCAAGAATTGTTTTCTCTTGTTGTGCTTTGTGTATTCGAGCCATTTTTGGTTTTTACTTTACTTGACAATTGTTGAAGCCTTCAACTAGTACCTACTTAAGGTAATTTTAATATTTTTTTTCTTTTAATAATATTCAATAAATCATCATATTTTGAAGTGACCTTCTTTAGCGACGTATCTGTTTGATTTTTTTTTTGTTACAATAAAGGGGAAATTACTCAATAGAGGAGAAATAATTTTTTTTAAACCCACTAATATTTCATGACAAATAAAATTTATTAAAATTATTATTTTAAAATTCACTAATATTTTATGAAAAATAAAATTTATTAAAATGAGGAAATTTAAATTATTTCAATAACATCTACTGCTAAATAAATTTCGCTTTCCCCGTGAGCTTATGTGGATGAGGCTCACACATTTTTTTTCTTGTATTTTTTCTACAAATTGATTTCAATTCATAATGAATGATTAAAAATAATTATTACTTTCACAACTCTCGTGAATTTTATTCTTAGAAATATCTTAAAGATTCCTTCAGCTTTTAATTAACCATACTTATATCTAATTCAACATGGAATAATTATTGAATTTTTTTTTGGTTTGAAAGCTGTTATTATTCTTCAACTTCTATATTTAGGTATAATACGATTTAGTTGTAATCTCGTCAGGAAAATCTTTTCAATTTTCAGTATATAATTAAGTACCTATTTGAATAACAAAATAGAATCATAATGAATTCAAATTTTAAAGGGTTAAGTGGTTCTTAAACATTCACCTATAACAAAAGTAAATACCTATCACGACCCTGCCAATCTTTTTTCTTTTTTTAATTAATCAAAATCATTTTGGAATTTATTTCTATAAAATAAAAATTAATATTGAATGATTTAAAAATAATGTTTTTGTTAAGGGAGAGTGGTGTTTTCTCTTTAACTTCTGAAGATGGGCTCATACCCCGAAATATTTATAGAATCATAGTAACAAGCATCTCTTCTTTTATTTTTGTGAAACCTACCTAGAATTTTTATATTTTTAAATTTTTTTAAATTTGCATTACTTTATTAAAAATAATTATTACTCTAAATTTATGTTCGATGTTTTGTTGCTATAATCACATCAGAATATCCTCGGTCTCTCATTCTCAGATGTACCTTAAGGACTTTTTTAACCTATTGATAAACATCCATTGGAGAGATCTCTAATGGTTTTAGTTAATGAGCTCAAATTTTTTATTTTATTTTTATTCGATATACGGGAGTTATCCCAGTTACAATATACATATTTATACAATAAATTAACAATTTAACAAAACTAAAATACTAATTTATAGTCTTAATTATTTTTATAGAGAAAAGTTTGCGGAATTTAACATAATGTAATGTATTTATTTTTATTATATTTATATTATTTCATTTAAATTGAGTAGGTAAACAATTATTTTTATAGAGAAATGATTGCGGAATTTAACAGAACAAAATTCACATTAATAGATAGATATATACACAGATAGATACATACAAGTGAAGCTAATATAAAGCATGTAATAATATAATACAATCTATTAGACATTTAACCGTAGTGTGAGCAATCTTTTGATATCCCTCACACTACATGAAAAGAAGTCTAATTGTGAGGAGTTTGCCTTTAGCATCACTCTATTCAGCCCTGTATTTTTTGAATAATTAGTATTACAAATGGGGATAAAAAAGGTTTCGACAATGCGACTGTAATATTGAGGTAAATGAATATATTGGAGAATTTCAAAACAATCAATCAGACCATTCAACAGTTTGTGAAAGAATATCAAGTCATTTTGTAGTCTACGGGATGACAAACTATGGATATTTAGTTCGGTTCTTAAGAGTCTAGAAGAGGGATAGTTATATGTGGTAAGAGAGTTATTAGTTGATGAGAATTTATATGATATAATTTTTAAAAATCTATTTTGCACTCTTTCAATTTGGTCAATTTGATGTTGGACATGCGGTGACCAAATTAAACTGCAGTATTCCAGCTTGCTTCTTACTAGGGAGTTAAATAGTATTTTTAGGCAGTTGGAATTTTTGAAATTGTTTGTATTTCTATATATAAATCCCAGAAGTTTAAAAGACTGACCACAAATTTTTATTTATATGAAGAGAAAAAGAGAGAGAAGACTCGAAGGTAACTCCCAAATCGCATATGTGATCAACCTGCGAAAGAAAGCTACCACCTATTGAATATGATAGTATAGGTCGAATTTTATGTCTGTAAAAAGATAGAACATAGCACTTATCAATGTTAAGGTCCATGCCAATATTCTCACACCATTCATATAGTCTATTAAATTTTGCACAAAAGCTTTGTAACAAGTTTCAGCTTTCTACCTTTCTTAATCTCAGATAGCCCTTCTATTTTTTTCCCTTCCAGCTCATGTTATAAATTATAAATTATTTGTATACCCTTCTATAATATAAAAAAGAGCAATTTTTTTGAGTAGCGAGATATATAGATGCAATTTTATAAAAAACTACAAAATATCACGTTTCTATGAGGCAGATTTTCCTACAGATGTAATACGGTCTTGCCAAGAGAGCTCAAATTATTTAGTTAGACCAATTTCTCAAAAAAAGTTCATTAATTAAAATATTAAAAAATAAAATATTTATATATTTTTTTGAATTCTTATAAACTTGCCTCGATTTTAAACACCATTACGTAAAATTAAATTTCGAGATTTACAAGAAATGTTTCTTCGAATTATAGGAATTTCATTATATAATTTTTTTAATTAGATAGGGCAAATTTAAAAAAAAATCTATTTAAAGAAGCTTGAATTTTGTTTAGGATTTTTGGAATTAGACACATACGGAACCCTATCAGAGTTTGACTAATGTTTAGCCGGCATATTTTTTTTTCACACACATACTGAGGTCTCTTTTTATTTTTAATAAAATATTTTCAATTAATTGTTTCGTTTATTTTTCTCCTTTTAAAGAACTTTAGGACTTAGTATCCATGCCTAAAATATATTAAGAAATTTGTACTTTGAGAATTTAAAAACTAATTTTTGGCTAGAGTGCTGTGATTTTTTGTATTTACCTATAGATGTGTGTGTCATGATAAATAACAAATAAATATAAAATTTGAAAATTCTTAAATTTAAAGGAGGGAATTAGGATGAATGATTTCTAAGGTGAGGTTGTAAGTGGAATTCGTATGGTCCACATTATATGGTCAATTTTTTCACCACTACTAAAAACGTTCCTAAGCACATTTTCATTTATTGATAAAACTTATCATTAGTAAAATCTATATAAGTATTTTTTTAAGTATATTAGATTAATTCTTCCCAAAACAATTGCAAATTTTAATCTCGTGAACCAGCCCGCATTGGTAGGCGTAATGGACATCAAAGGACAGAAAACTCTGAATATAAATACATGCATCCAAGGGACGATATTAAATATTTGCTTAATAGATTATGTTTCATTGTTTAGTTTTCCTACCAGGGGTCTTTTTTCTTTGTATTTATTTATTGTTGTTTACTTCCTTTCGGACATTGACAGCTGAGGTGACTTCTTCTTTCCCATTAAATAATTATAATAATTGTGGACACAATGGGGATGTGAGTTCCCAGGTTTGAATCTAGCTGGTCCTAGAGTGTCGATAAAATTTTTTTTCTAGATTTTTCTAAATTTGCTTATAAAAGTTGACTTCCTCTTCAGAACAGGTATTATAGTGAATACAACCCAAGGCTTTCAAATTAGGATGAGAAGATTCACTTATAATGAAAATAATATTATGATTCTGAAGTAGTAAGCAAACGGTTTGACCTGGAGATTAATTTAAACTTCCTGCCGAATTACAGTTGCAGTGGTTAATAAGTATTTTGGATGTTGGTTTGTGATTGAAAATGGTGGTGGGTGTTTCTCAGGGTTTTCTCTCTTAGTGCTTTCTTTCTGAAATTGATTGAATTTAAAAATAATCTACGTTACTGAATGCAAGTTAAAAGGTGAATAAAAAAATGCAAATAAAACAAAAGGGAGGGATGTGTAAGTTTTCAATAATAGTAAGTTTTTGTTTTGAGAATTGTTAAATTTATTTATGTGAATTTATTATTTTTGCTTTGAGAATCAATAATTGAATTGAACAGTATCAAATGGGTTTATTAAGAATATATATATATGACGATATTACACGCCTCGTGGACCAAAGGTATAGTATTATCCGTCCTTCCGTCAGCTGGACCCCGCTTATAATTCAGGCACCAATCTTGGGATTTCCAGGTACGCCTGTATGGAATTATCGGCGTCTGGCAGATTCGGCACGATGAAGTCCCAATTATTCCGTTCGCTTCCTTCCTGGTAGCGAGTTAGCTCCAATTAATATATGAGTTGAGAAGTATGGAAAAAGTGATGATTTTTGCGAGCTTTGGATGACGAGTGTATAATATCAATGTAGTATCTGTAGCCTCTCTCATCGATCAAGTTAGATCCCCATGACTTCAAGGAACTGGAACTCTCTCCCGCAGCCTCTATCTTTCCCAGCACTCTATGATCTTCAAACCTTCAAAACCAGGGTGCATAGACACCTACGTCTACACCCTCTCACTTAATCAACTTTCCCTTCTCTTCGGTAATGCAAGGGTCTTTCGAGATCCATAGGGGCTACATCTTTACTGGTGCACCCCTTCTTGCATTCGATTGCATTAAAAAAAAAAAAAAAAAAGATGTTTTTCTTCTTATTCTCAAGTTCGAGAAGCCTTCTCAGAGTCCTCAGAATATCATCTTCCCCTTTCCACCAGCCAATGCTGGAGTTCCTCAGGGATCGGTTATCGCCCTACGCTTTTTCTTATCTATATCAACGACCTTCTAAACTTGCCCTCCAATCCGGTACATTGTTACGCAGATGACAGCACCCTACATAACGCCCCTGCATCGCATAAAAACCGTGCAGACATTGCCTCTTCAATTAATTTAGACTTGTGCAAACTTAAAAACTGGGGATCCCAAAACTTAGTTAACTTCAATGCAGGAAAACTCAGTGTTGCCTTATTTCTAGGCGCGTCGACAGAAACCTCCCAAACATATCATTCGACTCAAACTCACTAGAATTCAGGGATAAAATTTCAATGCTAGGCGTAACTCTAGGGTCTGACCTTTCATGGAATGACCATATCTCAACCACTGCTAAAGCTGCAGCGCGCAAGCTTGGTCTCCTATTTAGGTCTAGACGCTGTTATACTCCCAGTCAACTTCTTATGCTGTATAAGGCTCAAATTCGTCCCTGTCTCGAATATGGCTCTCATCTGTGGAGGGGTGCATCAAGCATTCTCTTGCTACACTGGATGCAATTCAGAAGCGAGCAATTAAACTAATAGGAGACCCGGCTCTAACCAACTCACTCGACTCCCTGGCTCACCGAAGAACCGTTTCTGCCCTTTCCCTGTACTACAGATACTATCACGGTGTCTGTTCAGTCGAGCTGAAATCTCTTATCCCCCCTAATGCCCTCTTTACGAGAAACACGCGGTTTCTAACGCTCAGCACCCCTTCGCTGTCAAATTGGATAAAAGTCGAACAAGCGCTTTCGCCAACTCTTTTATTCCTATGACCTCCAGAGACTGGAACTCGCTCCCTGCCACCATCTTTCCCGCGACTTATAACCTTAAGCTATTTAAGACCCGTATCCACAGATACCTTCGACCTCCGCCCAACCCATAAAATTCTTTCTTCTTCTTTTCACGATGGAGGGGCCAACCGAGGCCTTTAGGGGTTGCACCTTTTTGGTGTAACTCCTTCTCTCATCATTATCATAAAAAAAAAAAAAAAAAAAAAAAAAAAAAAAAAGTCCAGGAGTTGAGAATGTTTTGCGCTGTTTTTGTCTCTCGTCTACAAAAATCTCTACTTCTCCATCGACTGCTCAATCTCATAAGTGTTCAATTCTTTTTTTTAAATTAAAATTCTAAATTGTAATAGTTTTTCCACTGAAATTCAAACGGATTATCTAATAACTCTCTTTAAGACTCATTCAAACATGCAGTAATTCTCTCTTTCTATTTAAATTTAAATGTAAAGTTAATTTTAATATGAAATTTGTTAAGTAATTTATATATTTAAACCAACTTATTTTAAAAGAATTTCTTATCGGATTTATTTAATTAATAAAATAAATTGACGTGAAAATTTTAATTAAATCTAAAAAATGAAATATAAAAATATTATTTTAACCCTTATTCTCCAATTCGTCTCCTTTTGCAATTTCATTATACAATATACCGATGGGTATATTATACAGTCTATTCGTTAAATCCTTAAATAACATGTCAATTTTTTTCTAATTTTTTGCATTATTGAACCTGAAGTTGTAAAAGTGAAAAACCTTAGAAACAATTTTCCATTCTAGAAATAATCCCCCTCTCCAAGATTTTGATACTAGAACAAACTTTCTGTGACAAGTGATAGTGTGGTTGCTTAACATGAAACTTAGCTTTCAATTTTTGATAAAAAAACGTCTCTCGCCTGCCGGAATATCTCGGGATTTTATAATAATATGTTGAAACATAGGCATTGTGCGGTCATAAAATGAACAATTTTTTCAGGTGCTAAACTTCTTAATAGCTACTATAGGATTGCTAAAGTTTCTAGTAATTGATTGGCCGGCAACCCGTGTCTCAAAGAGGTTGAAGTTTTGAAATTGCAGTTTTTCCTCTCATAAAATGAAAACTACACTAGAAACTAGGATCTCAAAAGTCTCATTCTATAGGCAATTTTGTTGACTTGAACTTCTTACTTTTTTGTTAGCTCTCTTAATTCCTGTAGATATTCAACAGCGAGTTTACCAGACAGGACATGATCCGCTTCATGTTGAAAGGCCCCACTTATCATGTCCTGTCTGGAAATGCTGAAGATTAACAAAAAAGTGGTACAAGTAAAGTTCAAGTCAACAAAATTTCCTAGAGAATTAGACCTAAATCAAGTTTCTAGGATGAGTGGTTTTCATTTTATGAAGCAAAAAAAAATTGAATTTTTTTTAAAACTTCAACCTCGTTGAGCCACGGGTTACCATTATCCAATTATGATGAAACTTTGCCAGTCTCATTTTTTAGCCAATTGGCAACTAAGAGGTCCACACCTGAAAAATTCAAAAATTCGATTTCTTGTGACCACCCTAATACCATATTTCAACATGGGCTCTATAAAATCCAAGAAGGCCGACGGAGGAGTTGGTTTCTATCAAAAATTGCAAGCTAACTAGTACCTGGTAATAATTTGGTGCTTTTTTTATCCGGTGAGTCAGTATTAACTCGAAATTCGATGTTAAGCCGTTTCACTAAATATGCTTTTCTCTAAGTTGCCGATACACAATAAACAAATAAATTTGAAAATTTTCCAGTGGCTGATTCCACTCCCCTACCCGCCCAGCAGACGTATCGAGTGAGTTGTATATATATATACAGCCAAACCCCTCAAATTTGAACTAATTGGGGCTGTAGCCTGTTCTTATTTCAATTTGTTCGGATTAGCCGAAAGCAGCTTCAACTATTGAAGATAACTGATATCAAGTGAAAGATTAAGTGATATTTTGTGTGTTTCTATTATTATTTTATTGTTTTTGTAAAATGATTAGCCTAAAGAATTTCAATAACCAACTTTTAACGTTTTTAAACCCTGTATGACATAAGTAGGTAGACACATTTACACTTTGTTAGGTATGCTAACTGTACTTCTTTGTTAATTTTTCAATTAATTATGTAAAAGCTAAAATGTAGAATATATACATAATTGTTTTATGACAAAATAATAAGTTTCTCTTTTTTGCGTTCCGATTTCCAGGGATTTCGAATTTCCGGGGTTCGGGTTTGAGGGGTTTCACTAGATATATATAGTATTATTAATTACAATAATTCAAACCCTTCTGTTTTAGAATGATAGACATGTATAATGTATATATGTATACATATATGTGTGGGTGTTAAGTAGCTCCAAGCTCCATTCCATCTAATAATCCTGCCTTCACCGGAAGCCTCTTTAGCGTTATCACCAAATACCGATCTCACCAGAAATTGTTTGGCTTTAATAAAGCGATAAGACTAAATGCCTGCATCACGCACCTACATTTTGATTAAACACTAATCCCTCGTCTTCCAAATGCAATCGTTTCTAATTAGAATTACGCGAGCGAATAGCATTTTATTTTATTCTCTAATGATACTTTTTACTTTTTTTCTCGTTATGAATTCAATGAATGTTTTTATTTTTTACTAATTTTCCTTTAATATTATGTATGTACCTGTTGAATTTATTAAGATTGCCTTTTAGAAAAACAAACTTTATCAAACGCTTGGGATCACTTTATGATTAAATGGAATTTTATTTCCATTACAAAACAATTAGAAACTGGAGTTTTTTTTACTGGTGGTAATCAAATATTTTCGTGAATTTTTTTAGAGATATCCACATTTCAATGCTCTCTCAATACAAATAAATCTTGCCAAACCGCTACTTTTGTCCACACCAACACTTCGCAAAATGGATAGAAAGCTTTCTGACAAAACCGAAGCTATAAAAGTTGTGGTGGATGGAACATCATCTGAATCGCTCTCCACAAACTCTGGTGTTCCCGCAAGGCTCTGCACTTCTCCTCCACACTCTTCCTTATTTATGGCAAACGACCTTATTGATCAAACGGCAAACCCCACTCATTGTTACGCCGACGATAGCACTCTACACGGCAAACCCTCTCTCCCGAATAATCGAATCAATATTGCCTCCTCAATTACTCTCGACCTAGACAAACTGAATAAATGGGGCTCTCAAAATTTAGTTAGCTTTAATTCAAATAAAACTCAATGTTGTCTAATTTCTAGGCGCGAAAATAGAGATTTCCCTGATATTCACTTCGATTCGAATACCCTGAAAATGTGTGACAGCCTATCCATGTTGGGCGTCTCTGTCGCATCTGACCTGTCTTGGAATGAACACATCTCCTCTGTGGCGAAATCTGCAGCAAGGAAGATTGGCTTCTTATTCAGGTCCAAGCGATTTTACAAACCCCCACAACTTCTCACCATCTACAAGGCCCAAATCCGCCCCTGTCTCGAATACAGCTCTCATCTGTGGAGAGGAGCCTCAAAATATTCTCTTGCTACCCTTGATGCAATTCAGAAACGAGCCGTCAGGCTAATTGACGATTCTACCCTCACCGACTCCCTCGACTCGCTGGCTCATCGAAGAGATGTCTCTGCCCTTTCCCTTTTCTATAGATACTATCACGGCAGGTGCTCTGATGAGATAAAATCAATAATTCCCCCCAAAGCATGCTTTGCACGCAGCACACGTTTTGCCGACTCCCAACACTCTTTTGCGGTCAAATTGGAAAAGTGCCGGACCACTTCATTCGCGAATACATATATCCCCATGACTTCAAGGAACTGGAACTCTCTCCAGCCTCTATCTTTCCCAGCACCTATGATCTTCAAACCTTCAAAACCAGGGTGCATAGACACCTACGTCTACACCCTCTCACTTAATCAACTTTCCCTTCTCTTCGGTAATGCAAGGGTCTTTCCGAGATCCATAGGGGCTACATCTTTACTGGTGCACCCCTTCTTGCATTCGATTGCATTAAAAAAAAAATCGCCTAAGAGCAAGTCGGCCTCACTGTATCTAAGCACAGAGAGTGGCAGGGCAATTTTTAAGCATGGGGCCAGGGACGGCGGAATTTCGTGGGGTTTGGGCAATCTGCTTATCCCCCTGGGAATTTGTCTATATATATATAAGAATTGCTTGTTTAATATAAGATGACATTAAATAATGTTTGTAAATTTTCTTTCCGTCCCTTCTTCTGTTGGAAGGGGGTCAAGGGGGTTAGCGTACCTCCCTAAATAAAGAAATTTTACCGTTACTTTACCAAAAACAACTTGGTTGCCAAATTGTTGGTTGTAAAATTAATGTTAGCCATTCGTTTTCGTAAACAAACCTTAAAAACCTTCCGCCGTAACGTAATTACTCATTTTACTTAAATAATTCTGCTTTACTTTATCCAATGCGAAGCATGGGAGAAAGTATTGGAATCGCTCTCGCGGCAAGCGCGACTTCAAAGGGTCCTCAGGTAAAGACTACGGAACCCATGGACTCAATTAAGGTCACAAATTGAAGTATTCAATGAGATTGAATTTTAGCACGTGACGGTTTTGCCAAAATTACCTGGAATCTCGTCGAGAGGCCAAAAAGTGCCATTTTTTTGGAAGTGCGTGGGGATGGATGTGATGTATGTGTGTGTGTGTTATCGTTTTTTTCGTCCACGATTTTTTCCACACCTTTGCGCTGATTGAAATGAAATTGAAAAACCTACCATTAGTTTAACAAAATGAAGCGCTGATTAGTTTTTGGTACATATCGGTCCACAAACATTAGTACTTTATTTCAGTACTTTTGGTTTTACTTTATCAATGCGAAGCATGGGAAAGTATTGGAATCGCTCTCGAGGCAAGCGCGACTTCAAAGGGTCCTCAGGTAAAGACTACGGAACCCATAGACTCAATTAAGGTCACAAATTGAAGTATTCAATGAGATTGAATTTTAGCACGTGACGGTTTTGCCAAAAATTACCTGGAATCTCGTCGAGAGGCCAAAAAGTGCCATTTTTTTGGAAGTGCGTGCGGATGGATGGATGGATGTGATGTGTGTGTGTGTGTTATCGTTTTTTTCGTCCACGATTTTTTCCACACCTTTGCGCTGATTGAAATGAAATGTGAAAACCTACCATTAGTTTAACAAAATGAAGCGCTGATTAGTTTTTGGTACATATCGGTCCACAAACATTAGTACTTTATTTCAGTACTTTTTAGTTTTTTCTAAATATCTTGAAAATGACATAACTAATTTTGATGAAATTTAATATCCTAATTAAGTACCTTGAGGACCACAAAAAAGGTTAAATAAAGTTTTTAGTAAAATTATATTTTAAAGTACTTTACTCAAGAACATATTAATATTTCAAATGAATTTGGATAAAGTTTAGCAACGATCCGTTGCAGTTTATTTCTAAATATCTTGAAAATGACTTAAACAATTTTGATGAAATTTAATATCCTAATTAAGTACCTTGGGGACCACAAAAAAGGTTAAATAAAGTTTTTAGTAAAATTATATTTTAAAGTACTTTACTCAAGAACATATTAATATTTCAAATGAATTTGGATAAAGTTTAGCAACGATCAGTTGCAGTTTATTTTGGAAGTGCGTGCGGATGGATGGATGTATGTTATCGTTTTTTCGTCCACGATTTTTTCCACACCGTTGCACCAAATGAAATGAAAATGAAAACCTAACATTATTTTAACAAAATGAAGCGCTGATTAGTTTTTGGTACATATCGGCCAACAAACATTAGTACTTTATTTCGGTACTTTTTTAGTTTTTTCTAAATATCTTGAAAATGACTTAACCAATTTTGATGAAATTTAATATTGTAATTGAGTACCTTGAGGACCACAAAAATGGTCATATAAATTTTTTTGTAAAATTATATTTTAAAGTACTTTACCTTAGACTACTATAGTTCATTGGATAAAGTTTAGCAACGATCCGTTGCAGTTTATTTCATTTAGTTTTCAATAAAACCACACCTACAAACTGCTTAAAAATAGATTAAATTGTACCAATTTGCTTCAAAATTTTCTGGGAGATGTCCCCAAACCCCTCATTTACTGGGGGGTATTCCAAAGTTTTGACCACCCTGGCCTAAGATCGTTCCGACGTGCTTGCATGGGGCGCAAAAAATATTTTTAAGTCTCGTTCGATATGAGCTTTCAAATTGGAAGGGGAAAATTTTAAAATTCAAATCGAAAGCATAAAAATGACATAAGAAAAGTATATTTTACAATAAAGACGATTTCTCCGTCAGCTCCTTATCTATGGTGAAGGTTCCCAACCTCCTTTGTCAATTTTTGCGGTTTTTCAATTATTTTCCCTAAATTAAAATACAATGTCAATTTTTAAGGTTTTCCAGCTCCTATGTCGTTATTTTATCAATTGAGCGGTAAATCGCAGCACTATCTATAACAATAACTTGTAAAACCTATTTAAAATATATTTCCAATCTGCCCTACTGAGGTTGTATACCTTCACCATCGATATAGTAAAAGTTAAAATTGTCGATACAAGCAGAATTAAGATTTTTAAAAAACACAAGAGATTGCCTATGTTAGGGATGTATTTTATTATATGTTAAAAGGATTGATTCCATCCCCTCAGAAGTCAAACTGCTATCTAATGGCCAGGAAAGCGCATTTTCAACGATTTTAAAAATAATTTCAAAATTTTTTTTTTTTTTTATTATTACAAACTAAGCAATCTGTATTTTTTTACACAAAATTAAAGCTACATGGAGCATACCCTATAGCAGGTGTGAAGAACTTTTCGGCATTCAGAATGATATAGGGAGGCCTTCTGGTTCTGGTATGAAAAATGCTAAATTTTTTATGGAATATTAAATATATGAGAAATGTACTAATAATACTGAACTTAGATATTACGTTATATCATTTGCATACATATTATAAGGAATCGTAGAGAACTGGATAAATTAAAACTCCGAACTTTTTGAAGTGAAAATTCTTTATCAGCGTATCTGTTTGATTTTTTTGTTACAATAAAGGGGAAATGACTCCAAAGAGGGGAAATAATTTTTTTAAAGCCCACTAATATTTCATGACAAATTAAAATTTATTAAAATTAAGAGATATTAATTATTTAGATTCATAAATTAATTCCTGTGAATACATTGTAATAGACTGATGAAAAAGTGGTCAAAGCCCTCGAAACTATAGTCTCGTTATAAATAAATAAAATTTATAATTCCAGCAGAAGACACTATTTTATTGTCTCCTTCAATTAATTATTATTTGTAAAACTATACTAAGGTATTTCATAACAAATAAAATGTATTAAAATTAGAAAATTTAAATATTTAAATAATATCTACGGCTAAAGAAGTTTCACTTCCCCCGTGAGCTTATGTGGATGAGGCTCACACATATTTTTTTTAAATAGGCAGACTTTTCGTCAATTTATTTTGACTTCCTCAGACTAAACGAGCAATTGAGGACGTCAAAATAAATTGACGGAACGTCTGGCTTATTTAAAAAAGCTCTGAATTTTAATTAATCCAGTTCCCTACGATCCCTTTAAATGAACTTACATATTACATTAATTTTTCCAGATAATCCCATAGATATGCTAAAAATTCTATAATTTCATCTTGGTAAATCTAGTATCATTTAAAACCACCGTAATACTTAGGATTATTGAAATTAAGTAAATGTGCGCAGTTAGTATTTGAACCTGAAGGGAAATTAAGGAATATTGGCAACAGCAGCTGATTTAGACTAATGAACTCTTCGATCAATTTAGATATTTAGATCTAATCACTCCCCATGAGAAACAGTTGATTTTTCAATTCAGTAATTTTACTAATAATAGTAAATTTGGTACGATTAAACTAAAACGATCGAGTTTAAGTGATGCCTAAGAATTAAACTTTGAATATTACCCAGCGATGTAGATAGAAAGCGAAATTAACTTCATCTGATCTAAGTTGTGTTTGTTCCCAGCTAATGGAAAGAAAGTGAATCGTCAAGTGTATACTTAAAGTTCATTCTATGATTAGTTGATAATGTACATTCCAAAAGAGAGATAAGTAAAATGCGTATCTAGTTCCAAATAGGTATATATAAAAAAGATATTATTTATAATTGGATGGCAAGTTAATTCAGATTAAAAATTTAGAATCCATAAATTTAGATTGTCATTCAAAATGGAAAGAATTTAATTTAATTGAAGTACCTACTATTTTCAACTTAATTATTCTTCAAGCGTACTCTAGTGCTTAGGTTCGACTCCCAAGAAGACAATACCCTTCTACGTGCAATATAAACATATCTATTAAAATCTTTGATTTTACCTAAATTCATTTTCGTCAATTATTCTTATTTAAATAAAGAATTTACAATTTGGAGATAATGTGATCTTAGTGAAAAATTATCTTTATGTTAATTATGTATATATTGCATGTTAGAGGGTTTCATCCCCTTGGGATCGAACCCAAGCGCTAACGTTGCTATCTGGGCTGTTAGCTTACCATAGAAATTAATTGCCTCCGACATACAGATATATAAAAATACAGGGTATGGTAAAGTATTGTAATCGTGCATGAAAAAAGTGTTTTTTCCTTCTTTTTTTCAAAATATCTCAAAAACGGCTCAAACTATTTTGATTAAAAAAATTGAGCGAAACCATGGCATTTCGCTCTACAAAAGAGCTCTAATAAGTGAACATCGAAAAAAATTATATTTTTTGAGATAATAATTGTTTTGTCAAAATGTCTGTTAGTCTGGTTGTCTGGTTGTTAGTTAGTTAGTCTGTGCGTTTATCAAATTTTTGTGGACGAGCTAGCTCAAAAACTAGTATAAATATCCAAATCAAATTTCACACGTAGTTTTGGTCCATTGAGATTAAGAGCTGATTAGATTTTGGTGCATATCGACTCAAAATTAAGGGGTGTGGAGGGGGGTTAAAAATTAAAAATCTAGGCCATTTGACCAAACGCAACCAAATTTTGTATATATAATCAGTGAGACTCCAGAAGTCTAAAAATGCAAAAACTAACTGCCCAAAATGGGGGGGGAGGCGTAGGCTCAAAAAATGAAAATCTAGGCTCTTGTACCTAACTCAACCAAATTTTGTATACGTAATCAACGGACCCCCAGGAGTCTAAAAATGGAAAAACTAATCCCCCTCCCCTAGATTATTATAAATAATTTTATTAAATATTAAATATAAATGAGGGCCAGGTTGTATGGTAAAGTCACGTGGATGGCCACATTAGAACACGTCAGCTTATTTGAAAATTAGATGGAATGTTTTTCAAAAAGACAACATTGTCAGTATTTTATTTAAGTAAATAATTTATGATTTAGAGACAATGTGATCTAGTGAAAAATTATCTTATTCCTGACGAATTTAGATTGGCTGCACACTAGATTTTAATACTTTTTCGAACTTAGCCTGATTTTTCACAGAATGTTTTGGGTGATATAGGTACATTAAATTTATCTACAATATTCAACCCTTCATTTTAGGGGTTAAAAGATAGTAAGTTTGAATTTTTGGAATTTTCCCTTTGGCTGTGTCATAAACTTTACTTGCATGCGAAATTTCCTGATACTGGAATGATTACAAGTACCCTAGGGTTTTGATGACCTGTCAGTCAGTGAGTGAGTGCCAAAATTAGCTATATTCTCAGGTCCACATCTCAGGATGTTTTTTATGCTATATTTTTGAAATTTGGCACTCTATACAAGAGCGATTACATATTTGCATATGAATAATTTCAGCTCTGTATCTCAAACTTGTTTTGAGCTGCCGGGAGGTCGAAAGTGACTCGAAATGGTTCTTGTAAATAGCGTACAGAGTGTACGGGCAATGCTCGAACTTTGCCCTGAGCACGCTCTGGCTCATGATTTATATGTTATCTGAAATTAATAAAATAAATAATATGTACATATGGTAAATATATACATTGCTTAATGATAAATAAATTCAATATCATGTTTAATTTTTCAAGCAAGACCACCAAATAATTTCGACTCTAGTTTATTATCACATTATTGTGTCATTTCTGGATATCATAATGTGAAATTGACCATTCCAAATCTCGATCCATAAGTTATTGAATAAGACGAGGCGGTTAAATCATGCGAAAAGAAGTTTTCATCATGAAATATGAGAGAATTCAGATTCGATTTAACGTCAGATACGATTTTTTCTTTATGATAAAAATAAATATTGAAAATTGATAAGTGATGAATCTTGAGAACGTCAATCTCTTCCGCCATCAATGGATCTTAAGATTAATTGACTCCTTGTCCTGTTCAAGTGACATTAAATTGTATTCCTACTCATTGAAAAAAAGAGCCTCGCCAATCAAATTCAATAAAATTGAAACGGCTGTAATAAACCAACAGCGCACAATGTCTAAAACCGTTATCTAAACAAAAACTACAATGCATTATAAATGTTGTTCCATTTGCGACCTCAATATGACAAAACTTAGCTTAGAGAAGGGATGTTAGGAATCGGCATATCGCAGGCTTTGATACTGTTTACAACTCGACAGACGACATGAAGGGATAGTAGCTATTAAATAGGGAAAGCGCGGAATCGCTTCTTCGATGAGCTATTGAGTCGAGAGAGGCGGTAAGGGTCTAGTCGTTTATTAATTTGATAGCTAGTTTCTGAATTGTATCCACGGTAGCGAGAGAATGCTTGTAGGCTCCTCTCCACAGGTATTTGAAAGAGGGCGGATTTTGGTCTGGTTGAGGTTGGTAAGCTGTAGGGGCGTGAAAAATTGCTTGGACCTGGATAAGAAGCCAATTTGCCTTGCTGAAAATTTAGACACTGAGGAAATGTGTTCATTTCAAGAGAGGTCTTATGATTAAACTTGTTGGAGGTCAACTTATCCATTTCAAGAAATGATGAGAGAAGGAGTTACACCAAAAAAGGTGCAAACCCTAAAGGCCTGGATTGGCCCCTCCATCGTGAAAAGAAGAAGAGAGAATTTTATGGGTTGGGCGGGGGTCGAAGGTATCTGTGGATACGGGTCTTAAAGAGCTGAAGGTTATAAGTCGCGGGAAAGATGGTGGCAGGGAGCGAGTTCCAGTCTCTGGAGGTCAAAGGGATAAAAGAGTTGGCGAAAGCGCTTGTTCGACTTTTATCCAATTTGACAGCGAAGGGGTGCTGAGCGTTAGAAAACCGCGTGTTTCTCGTAAAGAGGGCATTAGGGGGGATAATTGATTTCAGCTCGACTGAACAGACACCGTGATAGTATCTGTAGTACAGGGAAAGGGCAGAAACGGTTCTTCGGTGAGCCAGGGAGTCGAGTGAGTTGGTTAGAGCCGGTTCTCCTATTAGTTTAATTGCTCGCTTCTGAATTGCATCCAGTGTAGCAAGAGAATGCTTGGAGGCACCCCTCCACAGATGAGAGCCATATTCGAGACAGGGACGAATTTGAGCCTTATACAGCATAAGAAGTTGACTGGGAGTATAACAGCGTCTAGACCTAAATAGGAGACCAAGCTTGCGCGCTGCAGCTTTAGCAGTGGTTGAGATATGGTCATTCCATGAAAGGTCAGACCCCAGAGTTACGCCTAGCATTGAAATTGTATCCCTGAATTCTAGTGAGTTTGAGTCAAATGATATGTTTGGGAGGTTTCTGTCGACGCGCCTAGAAATAAGGCAACACTGTTAGAACTATGGGGGGGGGGGGGCGATATTATTTGAGAAGAAACCCACTAGGGGCGTGATATCTTGAAAGTGTCCAAGAACTAACCTGTTGTATTGGAAGATGTTACCTTTAATTAATTCGGATGTTATCTTTTTATTAAAAAATACAAATCTTTAAAAAAAACAATCAAGAACAGCGTTTATTCTTAAGCCAAGCGTTTTCGGGAGAATGTTCTCCTTTTTTCAATAGTAAATCTGCAAAGAAAAAAATAAGCTAAGTCTAAAAATTTTAGTGGAAGCAACTTTTTTAACTTTTTTGTTTGTTTCTTGTTTTTCTTTGCAAATTTACCATTGAAAATGAGAGAAATTCTCCCCGCAACCTTCCAAAGAGTGGTTCTGGAATGTTTTTTTAAAGAACTGAATTTCTTTAATATTTGATACTACAATCAATCAATAATTTTTTCTTTGGGTTATCTTTTTAGTTTTTATTTTTTTTTTTTTTTTTTTTTCAAGACTAACATTTGGATGGGCTTGCAATATAATTAGCTTTTGCGAAAAAATAAGAATACGGAATGAATATATTATTTGATAATTAAAACCCTCTCTGAGAATGCAATAATAAATTTTATGGAATTAATCTGCAGATCTCTTTTCTTCAAAAGTTTTAGATTATTTCACCATTTCCCCCCCCCCCCCCAAAAAATGCCAAGACGGCTAAAGATTTTGCATCAAACCAGACATTGGAGGGATAGTTTAATTTTCATTGTTGACTATCGAACTACAAACTAACCGCATTAAAAGTACCTACTAAATGTGTTACTATAGTTTAATCTACTGGGTTGGCGCATTTAATCTAAAGCTGTTAGTTGATATTTTTTATTCTAAAAGCTATCCATTTTAATTAAGTATTAAATATCATTCATAAAATAAATGATTCATCACTTATTGATCTTTTAGCCGGCAAACTTTTAAAAGTTTCTTTAGAGGAGTTTAAGAAAAGTTGCCTCGTCTCAACGTCGATGAGTTTAAAAGAAAGTCACCTCCATTTATATTCATATATTGACTACCCACCTGATTCAATTTATTCTTAACTAAAAAGATAACACTCCATTATCTCTATTTATTTTACATTAATTCATCATTGTATTGTATTCATTATTCATAGAATATGTTTTTGAAGTCTTTTATAGTAAACTCTTAAGTTGATTTTAAAGAGTATTGACCCAATTTTTATCAGCATTGTTGTACGTTTTTGATTTATATTGATTATCTTTTCTGTATAACGAAAACTTAATTAAATGTCTTCAAATCTAAATGAAATGACTTTTTGACCTCTTTTCGTTTTAACGTCACCCTTCAACAATTCGTGTGCCTTTAGGCCTCATCATCAAAGCTCTTCTCTTCAAAAAACTCTTGAACAAAGTTGTATTTTCTATAATCCTATTAAGAACTTCCACATTAGTAGTGTCTGGTGTTCACATATTTACAGTCCAGCAGTGTTACCTTAATGGGAATCGAAAAAATAATGGATTCTTCAACAATTGAGACCATTAGATTAAGTAAATCTTATTAGACTCATTAGACATTGTTCCCGAGGCAAAACAAAAAAAAAATAATAATAATGTATTATAGATATTTTGAAATTATTAGGTTCCCCCAACATTTAAGTTTATAATTAGAAAAACACTTAGTTCTTGAACTTTTATTAATTATTTTAAAAATTTTTAAAAACGGGTCTTTCAGTTCTGATTCGAATTTTTATATAAAATAAGGCTTTAAGATTAAGCATATAATATGTAAAATAACATAAAAATTAATTTTATGATTTATTAATTATTGAAGTTTATTACGACGTCTACCAAATTTCTTTTATTTGTTTATTTGAATCCTACTTTTGCCTTTGCTATACCTAGATACCGGAGGTCAGATTTTATCTTTTTATTAAATATTTATTATTAAACACTGCATTATATGAAAAAAGGTTCAAATAAAAATTGTTTTATATCAATGGGAAACAACTTTTATTTGAATCTTGTTTTTCATATAATGCACTGTTTCGGAGTTATAAGACTGTCTCAAGAAAAAAAACACACATTATAAAGCATCGTGGAGTGAACTGTACTCTTACCGTCCCAAATCCCGACCAACCACCCCAACTGGGATCACGACTTATATAGGGCAGGATCCCCTCCAGCTGCCAGCCGAAAGCCAGCGAAGCCGTCCAAGTTCGACGAAAAGGCGGTTCGATTGGAGGAGAAGTCCCTCCCCGACCCTACGGGACTCACGGGCTATTATATAGTTATTATATACTACCTGACGTCACCTAGCCCCCTAGCATCTCGTTCCGGGCTTTTTAAATATTGTGCCAATCTTTTTGGCAAAAGATTCAAGCGTTTGCAAATGATTCAAGCTTGACGTACGTCCGGTACAGTCTATTTTATTAATATAGATTACCTTTTCCAGTGGGGATGTGCCCATCAAGGGCTCATGACCCCGAAATCCTCTAGTTAAACCTAAATATAAATGAAAATTAATGTGAGTCTTAATTCAATTATTACTTAAAATTTAAACTTAGCAAAACTTTTCTTCCTATTTTTTACATTAATAAATATATTCTTTTTTTATAAAATTCTGTTTTATTTTTTTCCAAAAAATACTTTGCCCTCTAGCTCCGAAAGAAAGAAAATTATAGTCTGCTTTCGAGTCGTGTTTTTTGCATTTAGCTGTAATTTTTTTCTTCTATTCTTATCTTATCTTATTATATTAAACGAGCAAAGTTTGTATATATATTATATATATATCCGGTCGGGTTCTCGAAAACGGCTCTAACGATTTGGATGAAATTCACTGGTTAGGAGGGTTTTGTGTTGGACATTCGATCTGTCACGGTCTCATCTTCGGCTAAGTTGTTTTTGATGGGTTTTTTTGTTAATTGAAATAATTATTCACAGGTGGTTGTCTCGATAAAAGTGTATAATTACATTTTTATTCAATTTCCTTTTAATAAATAATTGGTTTTTTAATTTTATATCCCACAATAAGATTATTACAATTATTAATATATATTAAAAATTGGGCAATTTAATTGATCAAAAGTCTCTTTATTTACTTGATGGAGGAATTTAATTGATTAAAATCGAGTTTTAATCCCACAAATATTAATTTGACAATTTAATTGATCAACTCAAAAATTGTTATTTAATTAAAAAAATAATAATTATACCGTATTTATTTATATACCTATATATATACATATATCATAACTGTAGGCCACTGAAGGCTAGAAATGCAAAACTGGGTGCGTGGGCGCGGTCGGTATATGTGGGGGTGCGGGAGGTGGGTTCAGTGGTGGGGGGCCGGGGGGGGGTACGGGGTTTCGGGGGCGGTGTGGGCGTGGATGGGGGGTGCAGAGGGTGGGAGTGAAGTGATGGGGGTCTGGGGGCGAGGGGGGGGTCTCGGGGATTAAAATATAGCTATTAGCTGAATCAAAAATTTACCGAGCATCGCTCGGTAGCCAGGTACTTTTATTTACATTCCATACAAAGATAGGACATTGAGTCCCTAGAATTGTACAAGAGTTATGCACTATGAACTTAACAAAATTGAGAAAGAGAGATAATACAAAATTTAAAAATGAAGAGAAAATATTAAAAGTAAGCGATATAACATTAAAAAACAAAAACTAACCCCCTCCCTCCTTTGATTCCAGTGAGGCCTAATTCATGAGCAATTAAATTCGAAGGAGAACAAGCTTTTGATTGAAATCTGAGAACCTGAAGTATTTTTTTCATTTTCGAAAAAAGGCTAATAAAAAACAACAGATATTCTTTAAGTCAGGTCCTTCTAGCATGCCAGCTTTATTCAATACCAAAATATATAAAAGGCAAAATAACAATTTTTTTTTATTTATTTATTTTTTATTTTCTTAAATAATCTGACAAGAGGGAAAGTAATTAAATAACATGGGATGAACGCAACGAATGCCTTTTGCTGGAGAAAGTAAACAAAAGTTAAGAAGCAAAATGAGTTATGGAAGGGCTTAAAGAAGTAGCTAATCCAATTTCCTACCTGTACGGAAGGTCATAGAGAAATCTACAAGACAAACACTCAATGGCTTCTGGCGGGTTGTTTGCATTTAGATATCTGGGCCGAATAGAATGCGGGCAAATGAAATATTCTTTGTCTGTCTTTCCAGAATATACAGGCGAATTTACATTGAGGCGGGATTATATCAATAGAAATGAGTTTATTCATTGTTTTTATAATATGGATTAGCTATTTATATTTCCCTAGCACCTAAAGGAAAAGCTTTCTTTACAATTTAATCCTCTTACGCTTGTCCATTGTTTCATCTTATAGAAATATTTATTTATAAAATACATAAATATATATTGCTCAGTTTTAGCTTTCGATGAATGTATGAAAAAAAACTATCATTTATTTGATATAGCTACTGAAAAAAATCAATATATGACGAAATCAACTGGTGTAGTCACCACACGACTTTCATATTCTCACTTATTTGAAATCATCGTGACTCCTCTAATAAATACACCCACTTCCTTTATTTCAGTCGGATTAAAATTTATACACGACTAAATAACTCATGACACTTGATAAGTACACCAATTAAAAAAAAAATCGTTAGTGACGTTTTTGAGAAAATAAATAAAAAAAAAAAAAAAACGAAACGAAAAATCTTTCAAGTAAATGTCCACTTCCGGTGTTCCGATTTCAACCAAAAGCTTGCTGTACTCCTTCTAGCCTATATCAAGCTAAAGTTTCGAATTTCGTAGCTCTGAGACCTATAATTGCGAAACTCAGGGGGGTACATACGTACGTGCCAACTGACCAATGGATTTTTAGCTCCTTTTTGGCCTCTGGAGACCACAATATCCAATTTTATGTCCCAAATCCAGTTTCCAACTACATATTAAGGGCATCGATTCATTCCACCTAGAAGTTACAAAATGAAATTAACTTTTGTACTTTCCCATACAGGGTATGGTCAAGTATTGCAATTCATCTCTGAGACAGAAGGTCTCAAAGTGTCAGGACCCAGACAGGCGATTGAAATACTTCACATTATATTCTATAGAATATAAATATGAAAGTAAAAAAATTTCTTCAAATGAAGAAAAAATTATAGTTAATGAAAAAATAATATTTTAATTTGACCATGAATAAAAAATAAGTATAATTTTTTTTATAATGAAATTGATACAAGAAGGCAAAAACTCTCCAGTTCGTCGTGAAAATAATAAGAAATCTCAGTGATTGAGTCGGAGTTGAAGGTATTTGTGGATGCCAGTCTTGAGAAAGACCGAAGGCTATATGTAGCCGGAAAGACTGACGGGGGAAGCGAGTTCCAGTCTTTAGAGTAACATGAATAAATAAGTATAGATTTAGAAGTTATGTTTCTACTTACTTTTTATTGATTCTTAAAATTACCATCTTTGATAAAAAAAAGCTGTCGCTTTTCAATCAAATTGAATCCAAAAGCGAGTAATAAACTTCTCACTTTTGGGATCAAATTAGAAGTTCCAAGACCTGGGTGTACTATCGTTTTTGACTCTTTCAGAGCCTTTTAAGATTTTTTCACACAAGGTTAGTGGTAAAAAGCATTTACTTTGCGACATACAACTCCCTTTTTATCTCTATGCTAAGACCTTCAACTTTTTTACCCGGTTCTATAAAAATTACAACAAAAACTATAAATCGTCGGCTGAGAATTGGAGTGTACCAAGTCCATTTTTAAAATTTTTTAACTCTTAATCTCCAAGACTTTCTTTTTACAAAATGAACCAAGTCCACTTGGACCCATTGTATTTTTAGTTGTGTATCTTCTAAAACTCAGTCTAATAAATGTACTATGTCGATTTAAAAAACAATCGATCTGAAAACTTTGAAATTCAATTTCTCAAAATGATGAAAATGTGGACTTGGATCACTCCAATTCTCAGCTGATGAAATATTCATATAGAAATACGAAATTTGGTAATTTAGTTATTTTTATTTTGTCCAGAATTGAGGAAACACAGATTTCCAGTGCGAAGTTACAGAGGCGTCAAAATGGCTCGAGTTGTGTCCTGTAAACTGTAAAGGGTACTTTGTCTGGTAAAGGCCACTCCCGCTCGAATCGAACTTTTCCCCCAGATAGCGAATACACGAATCTATTCATAAACCGCATGTTCTTTACAATAAATGAAATATTAGCACATGTACTTTTATATATATATAATGAAGATTATTATCATTTTTGTTTTTGTACTTTTTGTGATTAATCAGTATTTTTTTTTCCGAAAATTCTCTTTAATAAAATGAATTTTCAACAGCTCGTATGGCGAATATTTTTCCAGAGAATATTTTTCAAAACAAAAGAGATTAATGAAGGGCTCTCTCATTCATTCATTTGTACAGGTATTGGATTTCTAAAATCTTTGGAATTTCCAACAACAATGAATGAACTAAATGGATGCTCCAGGACAGATGAATGTTTTAAAAGTTCATTTCAACTGAAAATTTTAAAAAATGTGACTTGAAAATTGTATGTTGCATTTAATACAAAGTGGAAAATATTTATCTAGTTTAGTTTCATCAGTTTACTTTAATGGGAATGTTACTGAGCATTTGAAAAAGGAAGAATTTACCAATTAATAGGGGTGGCTGGAACTACTAATACTCTGTTCCCGCCGAGTTAAATGCAATATCTGGAAAATAAAGCCGATAATGGATTTTCCCGTCATCTCACAAATAAATATCTTGTGTAAATTGTGGAACCTATATGGTTTCTACTTTCTACGCTTTGATAATAAATTAACATTACAATTAAATATTTAAAAGTGGTAGTATTATTGAATAGAGCGGAGACTAGTCAGGGACTCCGCCCCCTGGACCCCTCAATCTCACCCCTCCTCATACCCCGCAGACCTCATTTGAATGATTGAGTTTTACCCCAATATATTTACCAGCCCTTTAAGGTTGCTCGGATATTAAGGCAATGTTGAATTAAAAATCTGAATTTTTAATATATTATTAATTGATAATAAATACCTATATGTAAAATAATTTTTTGAAAAAGATCTGAGCAAGGGTTTTTGTGTAATTAATTATTAAAAATCGGACTTTTAACCTATAATTCGGTTAATTTAACAAAATCGTATGATGAGAAAAAAACAAAAACTGTTATTTATATAGATAAATTATCATAGGTAACGTTAAAAAAAAAAACTTTCTGACCAAGAGTTTGGTAAATATTCAGATCTAAATTATGGAAAATATCAGCCCGCTTCACTTAAAAATAAATAAAATGTCAAAAGACATTTATTTATTATATTTATTAATTAAATTAATTCATATATCCGATTGAAAATGATGTTAACTAACATCTAAATTAAAATAGTTAATTTATGTGTAACATTTTTAATTTTAGTCGAAAAAAATTTAGATTTTATTTTGACTTGCGGGGTTCTGTCTGAGCAACCTCAAATAGTAACCGTACAAAATTGACCAAAATATGACAAAATTCTTTGAATTTCGCTTTGCACCGGGTACGACTTTACCTTATCTAAATAGTCAAATGAATAGCATAAATAGTTATTGAGATATTGACTCTTAAAATTGCAAAACGATTAGATTATTTTTTAGCTCACTTGCATGATTTTAACTAAATCAAGCAAAAATTGCAATTATTATTAATAACTAATGGACTATATATCGGAAAAATATGTTCGAAAAAATGATCTTTTAAAGCACTATATTTTATCTTTTGATATCCACGACGTAGAACTAATAATTTTTGAGATATAAATTTTTTTTTAATCGGATTTTTCTATTTATCGATAATTTATAAATAAATCAAGAGCGTCCAACAGTTCTCACTGGAATTCAATATTATCGGGTTGGAAAGAAAATTTGTTCCCATCAATATTCAGTATATTTAGTGAAATAGCCGAATTTTACTGGACTACTAGACTATACTACTATATATAGAATGTAAATATTATTATTATTTATTTTTTTGCTTTTCAGCCTTTCTAGGCATCAGCCAATTTATGATACTATTATTAAATTATGTCTTCTATGTAGGGATCAGATTTTTAGCCTGTCGAGTTAGATTCGAACCCGGGTCCACTTGATTAGCAGGCTTCTACGCTAATAATTCCAATCCCAATTAAATATTTTCTTTTCAATTACTTATATTTTTTATACAATAGATTTGATAAATTCAATACATAAAATGCGTAAGAAGCTTCGCTTCTGTATGGTGTTCAAAGAAATATGACCCTTTTTTCGAAAAAAGGGGTTTCCGGTGATGATAAAATAATTTTCCGAGGAATGGTATTGTGAATCTTTTTCTCAAGATAAAAAGAATGAAAACAGTATATTTCTTCAATACTGTCGATTTTTCTACTGTAGACAATGAGATATGCAGGGTGGCCAGTGTCCACCCTTGCCCCCTCTAGTTACGCCCATGGATGATATCCCTGAAAGGGCCTCTTTAAAAAAATTAATGTAATTTACAATGACGATATGAGAAAACCCCAAAGTGACTATTTATACTTGTCGACGTACAGAAATGGTTAAACTTAAAGCTATGAAAAATTTTCCCAAATACATACATTCATTCTCTCTTTATAAGCGAAAAATAAGAATAAATTTTGATATTTTAAGAGTTAAGATATGGAATTCTCGGTATGCTGTTCGACTCGCAGTTGGCCGGCTTATTTCACCAGGCAACGATTTAAGCTTGAAAACTGAATCTCAATATAAAAGTGAATTAATACAAATCATTAGGATAAATCTTGGTGTTGTCCGAAGTGGCGGTTGATGACTTTTCAATCACAGGATGCACTCCAAAAAAGTTTCCTTCATTTTTTGAAATTATATTTTAATCTTTCCTTTTGTTTGCAAATTTCATCGAATACGGCATCATTTTCGTTATTTTTCAAATTTAACATTAGATTTTAAAAAACATATTTTCAGGACCTTCGCCCCAAACGAATACTGTTTTGGGTGAGTGAGGGTAGAACTCAGAAATCTTGTTACTTAAACTCCACAGTCTCTGAGATGGAAATCGACCATCTTCTACAAAGAATCAGTCTGTCCTATAAGAAAATCTTAAATTTCTCCTAATTCTATTGCTACAAAAGCCAGCTATGACTTGTCCATAGCACTCTTCGTTATTTCTGATCTTATATATTGAGAGTTCTTAGAAATGGATTAGTCAAAAATTCTTGAATCATCTTTTTTTATTCCTTTTTTGTATTTTTAGTATTTTAATAGTTCCTCACCGAGAACAATTTTTATACGTCTAAAACTCGCCTGGACTTGTCTTTGTCATGCTTGAACTGGAAGATATACCAGGCAGGGACTATACACCTTCTAGCCGCACCCTTTTCAACAAAATCATTCATTTTAATTGATCATTGAAGCTATGCAACAATTTTATTTCATTTTAAGAACCAATATACTTTTCAAAACAAAAAATGTTTTTTATAGAAATATTTAATAATAGCCTATAATAATTTGAAAATTTAAAGATCCTCCTGAAATTTTGAAGTTGACCTTATATATTTATGAAAATACTCTAAATGTTTGAAATTTTAGGGATGCGCCGCATCCACAGCATCCATGGACCGCACACCACTGGTATATAATCATGGGGATAATGTGAAAATTTGTCAATTTTTTTAATCTTATATGTTATATAAATACTCCATACTCTTCCCACGAAAAATTTCACCCCCCTCAAAATAATCATCCGAATAGAATTTGAATAGGATTTTTTTATTTGGAGGAAAATGAATACATACAACTTGTAAATTTCAAGTATATATATAATTTAACTTACGATAATTCTATCTACATTCCTAGGATCTTTCATCTTTCAAAAAATGCGATATCTGCCGTCTGAACTCATGCGCTAATATGTTCATTATTTTAAAACATACATTTTGATAAACTTTATACGCAAAATTAAAATACATGACCATACCCTGTATGGTAAAGTAAAAATGCATGTGATTCTTGATGAATTCTTACAATTAATTTTAAAAATTATTCTAAGCGTTTTGAGAAAAAGACGAAAAATTACCCCTAAAATATCAGTAGTAAAGTGGTACCTACCATACTTGAACCCTTGGAAAAATCTTATATATATGTATAATGTATATAATAATAATAGGAAAATAAAGTATTTAAAGTGATATTAAATTTAGATTTTTGTTGATTTACATATAATTATATTATTTATATATTACCAGCGAGATAATATCGGGGAATTCCCATGGTCCCTTAAATACGTGCCTGAGTTTTAAAATGTGCATTTTCTATAGGTAATTTAATTTCTATAAATCTTTCGTAGGTATCTAGTCTTCTTCAATAAATTAAGGATACAAAAACCAACCGAATATGATTAAGCATAAAAAAATATCTACTTTTAATTGGAATAGAAAATGAAATGAGAATCGATAGCGAAGTCAAAAAGCGTTAAGAAAAGCTGTCAATTTATCACTTTTTAATTAAATTAAACCCACCCCCCTTGGAGAAAATGCTGAATTTGTGAGATGAGATTGAGACAATAAAATACAGAAATATCAGAGTAGCGATATATTCGATATTTTCTTGAATTTCCGGTTGGAATTAATTTTCGCTGTGTATCAAAATAATTTCACAGAGTGGAGGAGATTAAAAAAAAAAAGAGTAATTTAAAAGAGCTCAGAGGGGGTGAAAAAACAGTTGAAATGAGTAGGTAAAATGAGAGCAGGTCTTATTAAGGCTAACGACTAACAAAATGATAGAAAATAAGAAGGAAGGTCGTTACTGGAAACCATTCACCTTGGACCTTTCCATCAGCCTTTATTAGGCTCGGAAAAGAAAGGAATCATTAGAGACATCTTGAAGAATTGAGAATCAAAAGTCAAACACCATATACCTAAATTACTTTTGGAAAAGAGCTTTTGGAATATAAGATTAATATACAGGGATTTTAAGAAAGTTTATTAGCCAAAGTAAGCGGATATTAGGATTTTTATAAACACAGAAGATAGAATTATATTTCTTTATGTTGAAATATTTATTATTGGTCGACCACCATGGCTGTTTGTTTTCGGTCTAGTAAGGGGTCGTCCATAAATTACTTCACACTAATTTCAAGATTTTTAGGCTCCGCTCCCCCTGTGTCAGATTCTGTCACAATTTCACTGGCTCCCTATAACAGGTCATTCAATAAGTCCTAGGATAAATAAGAAAAAACAAAATTTTGACAAAACTTGATTTTATTATTCAACATAGTTGCCTTCGGGGCGATACAACGAGTATAGCGATTTTCCAACTTTTCGATACCACTTTTATAGTACGATTTCTCTTTCTCGTCAAAATAGGCCTCAGTTTCAGCGATTACTTCATCATTGGACTTAAATTTCTTTTCAGCAAGCATTCTCTTGAGATCTGAAAACAGGAAAAAGTCGCTGGGGGCGAAATCTGGAGAATATGGTGGGTGGGTAAGCAATTTGAAGCCTAATTCATTCAATTTTGCCATCGTTTTCATCGATGTGTGACACGGTGCATTGTCTTGGTGAAACAATACTTTTTTCTTTTTCAAATGTGGCCGTTTCTTTGCGATTCAGCCTTCAATCGATCTAAAAGTGCACAGTAATAGTCGCTGTTGATGGTGGTTCCTTTTTGGAGATAGTCAATGAATATTATTCCGTTCGCATTCCAAAATACAGACGCCATCACCTTCACCTACGCCGACTGTTGCGTCTTTGCTCGCTTTGATTCGGTTTGTCGACTGCTGTCCACTCAGCTGACTGTCTTTTGGATTCTGGTGTGTAATAATGAAGCCATGTCTCATCCATTGTCACATATCGACGATAGAATTCCATTTGATTGCGGTTTAACAGCGCCAAACACTCCTCTGAAGCATCGATTCGTTGTTGTTTTTGGTCTACTGTGAGCTCACGCGGCACCCCCAGAGCTTTCGCATACCCAAATATTCGTGTAAAATGGTAAAAACACTACATCTAATATCTTTACAATGTCAGCTAGTTCGTGCACCTTCACTTTGCGATCGTTCATAACCAATTTGTGGATTTTTTTTATGTTTTCTGGAATAACAGCCTCATTTGGGCGCCCTCTGCGCTCTGCATCATTTGTTCTGGTACAACCACGTTTAAATTCTGAAATCCACTTCTCTACCATTTGTCTCGATGGAGCAGAGTTAGGATAATGTTTATCAAGCCATTGTTTGGTTTCCACTGTATTTTTTTTCATCAAAAAGCAATGCTTTATTAAAACTCGAAATTCACTTTTTTCCATCTTTTTTTCAATAACAAAAGTTGCTTCACTCAAAATGCTATAACTCACGAATCAATAGTCAGATTGCTGTCAAATTTATACACTTATCGTTTGAAGGTTAGTACTAAATAAAAATCATATGGAAAAATTCTAGTAACGTCATCTATGTGTCATCCTACGGACTTATTGAATGACCTAGTATTGTGACGTCACATTAGTGATTTTGCTAAAAATTGCTTGCTTACAATTTTTGTCTAGATTTAACATTTTCAGATTGTAATATCAATAACCTGAAATCTAAAAAAATACACTCAACAACAACAAAAAAACCCCGGAAATTGGATAATTTTTTTTCTTTTTTTTGATAAAATTAATTAAAATAAATTTTCTTATAAAATAACCCCACCAAAATATATTGAATAATAATAGACATAATTTAAAATGTTAACACTTTCGATTAATTCATGGAAACTTAATATTATATCGAAAAAAATTTTTTTATTGGAAATCGATTATTTATTTTTTGTCTTCGAAACTGTTCATACGTTCATCGTATAAAAACTCTTATATGAGACATTACGAGTCATTTTTTTATTCAATCATTTTTTTTTAATAAATAGCTGTTACAATTTTCTAATTTTTAAAATCATATTTATTAAGTCAGAAAAAGTTATAATGCCATTTTAGCTTTAGAAATAATTTTTTTAATGACCTATTTAGTCAAAATATGGAAATATATTTTTTAATATTTTATTTATTCATTTTATCTAAAAATTATCAAGTGTCCGGTTTTTTGTTGTTGAGTGTATATTTGAAATCTTTTAAATTTGACTTTTTTAACATCACAATTTTTAAGATCCCCGGGTCCCCCTGTCAAAATTTGTCACAAATTTGAGATGCCCCAACCCCCCTTACCTGTGACGTAATTTATGGACGGCCCCTAAAAGACCATTATCAAGGCCTGAAAAATAATATCAGTACAAGTGTCAGATTTTAAAAGTACTTTAATTTTATTTTTAAAAGCAAGAAGACAATAAAGAGTGTGTCTTCTGCTGGAATTATAAATTTTATTTATAACGAGACTGTAGTTTCGAGGGCTTTGCCCTCTTCATCAGTCTATTACAATTGATTGACAGAAATTAATGTATGGTAAAATTCTGCTACCCTCAACAAAAAAAACTTTCAATTTGATTTAAATACAATACAATACATTGTTTCCAAACTTTTTCAAAAAACGAGAGTTCATCCCGGCAACACAAAAAAGTTTGGAAACAATTGAAATCGAGATAATAATATATTTATATTAAAAAGTAAATCTTGTAATGGTCCGGGGGTGGGGGTGCTAGGTGGATTTCGGGTGGTGTGGTGGGTGGGAGTGGCGGGTTCGTGGGCTGGGGGTCCAGGGGTGTGACCCTGGCTATATATATATACTATATAAAATTAAGGTTTTGTCTGTACATTGATCCAAATCCCGCCAAATTTTGGTTACTCACGTTTTAAAGCAAAGTTATGAACGAAAACACCCTCAACAAAATTCAACAAAAGCGTTATTAAAATAAAAGCTTTTCGTGCGTGCCTTCGGCACGCCCTCGAAGCTCGGCCCTCCGGGCTGGTGCCCTGGCGAGCGGCGTCTGGGTCCAAAAATTTTATTCCTCTTAAAAAACCACACTCCAAATGTATACCTGTAAACTCCCGAAAATACATACTCTCTTAAAAGTTTCGCCTCATTTTCGTCCTGACACAGCTACAGAAATGAGAATCTAGATATAAATCTGGGACTATTTCTTATTTCTATAATCTACAGCATTGTGATATTTTTTGTGTGGAAATATGTAGATTTATTTAAATAAGTGGGATCGTGTGAGGAGGAGAATTATATTATATCATTTTTTAAATTTGGGATCGATAATCGATATAAGGCTCCAAATATTTAAAAGAGATCAGGTGTTGTTTGTATGACAGGCTGCTCCCTCCAGTATTGCCATGAGAAACTCGGGCGTGCGCTCTTTCTGTGCGCAAAGAAAAGCAAATTGAATATTTAATTTTTGAGTGGTGAGGGGGCGGGGAGGAGGAATAATTATCAATATATTTAATGTTTCTTAATTTAAAATCAATTGGAGTGTTTCATTTCAAAATTCGAGTCCAAATTACGATTATATTTCAAATTTGCCGCAAATATACCGAGGGCGCTCCCTGTCGGCAGCATTACGTCAGCGTTGTTACAAATTAATCTGGACTAATCTATATAGTATATTCAAATTTATCTAATATATTGTAGGGGTCTAGTGCCCTAAACTCAATGGGAGAAGAGCTCGCTTTCTCAATTTTCAACACCCCCCCGCCCCTCCCCAGAAATTTAAATGACGCACTCTGCGTCTTAACTACCACCTGTGGGCACCTCTGTATATATGTTTATTCGAATCAAGCAGAGGACAACCTCAGTGATTTCTCTTTATGCAAGTCAAGTAATTTGCAATATCATTAAATTTTTCTTTTATCTTCTTCTTGCCCCGGTGATGGCTAAATAAAATAAAAATGCCATGTTGGCTTTAGAAACATATAATAATATTAAAAAGATATAAAAAAATATATAACAATTTCATTTTTAATCCTATTTGCGCGGTTATATACTTTTCACATAATAATTAAACATTTTTTTATCATCCTTTAAATTACTTTTTTTCACTCGCAACTAAAGACTTATAAATAATTAGATTTTTCTTTTTGTGAAAACTTCATTTAACTTTTTATTATAAAAGATTTAAGACAAGCCTTAATTTGATTTTTTTAATCCAAAAGTATAAAAAAAAAAAAAGGGAAAAAAAAATTTAGAAATTTGTTATTCAATTCCGTAGAGAAATCAAAATACAAATTAGAATGAAATATATATTAAATAGAATAAATCAATAAGTTATATATAGGTATAAAATATATTTGCATATAATATACACATTTTCTATTCGTAAGGTCAAATGTAATTGACCTTTTCACATAGCAAAATAAATATTTCTTTAAACATGACACGGAAAAGCTTTTACCTATTTAGTCCCAAGAATTATTATTAATCCTTTCATAACCCACATCTTTGATTGATTTATTATTGAATTTAAAATTTCGTTATACTTTAATATTAATAACAGGGTATGATTAATTAAATTTCGAGGATATGGTTATTTTATTTACAATTGGTGATGATGTCCAGTAGCATAGTCAGCCTTTGAACCGAAATCAAAGCTCGAAATAAATTATTTTAAGTTACCTATACAAATTTATATACGAGATCGTCTGCAAATCATCCTTTCATTTTAGGTTCTGAGGAAGGGGTTTTTCCTTTTATTAGTACCCCAAACGCTAACTATTGGTAACTGAAAATAGCAGATACGCCAACTGGTGGTGAAAGCTTGAACTCTTTCAAATGGGTCTTCTGACAGCTGATTGATCAGTGTTTAAAAGACATACATATGAACAGAAACCAAACCTATTTATTAAATAATATTCTATGAGTATGCATATGAGATTTGTGACAGCGACCCAATTGCGTTAGTTTCAATTTCTACTTCTTGGCGGTAACACTGTAATTATCATTTACCAATAAGCCAAATTTCAGCATTCAGAGGAAATACCTGTTCTAGAATTTTGATAGGTCAGTCAGTCAGTCAGTGACGAAAAAAAGACTATTTTTGGCTTGTTTTAACTTGAACGGTAAAGGTAATAGAAATATGAAATTTCGTAATTTAAGATTATAAGCTACTATCGAGGAAAAAATTTCGGCCATGTACAGGTTTCCAGTGTGAAGTTACAGATGCGTCAAAATCGAGTTGATTCCTGAAAACTGTAAAGGATAGTCCTTTAGTAAACGCCCGCTCGAATCGAATTGCACTACACTACTGTTCCCCCAGATTACTTCTAAATTTCAATTATCTATACTATTTATGGTACAGTGTTTTAGATATTATATTAGGGAGTACTGACTAGAATTTCATTCTGTATTTTCGAATATAGCTTCAAAAAGGTGTAAGAAACACTGCTCAAAATGACAGATCTTCTAGAAATTAAATTTAACCATTCTGAAATGACTTGATTTCATGTATTTTTGAAAACTTTAGGGGGTGATTACTTCTAAAAACGACTGGATTCGGCTGAGTGAGAATTTACTTTTGGGGGAGTGTGTATGAAAAATGTTATTTCTATTCTGAAATACTCGTCTAAAATGTTCACATGTTAGACTGATTATCTACTCTACTGATTATTATATTATTACTGAGTTTAATAAGGTTTCGTTAATGTATTATTATAGAACATTAAAAAAAAATTTAAATGTTGGTTTAATAATATCATATTACATAATAAAATCATTACGAACTCATTTCAGCTATTAGGGAATTTAATTGATGAACTTATTAAATAAATAATTCAAATATCGGTAGAAGGTTTATTATTTAAAGACTTTATTTTATTAAGGTTATTTGAGATGTCAAAAATCGATTAGAATATCTAATATCAAAATAATTTATAGACATTCCATTAGAGACATTAAGATATTATCCATAATATATTCATAATCGATTCCAAAGTAAATTATTAGATAAATCTTTACTTCAAAATGTCTTATTTCATCAGTGGTTTCCAACGTTATGATAAATAAATATTGGACTTATTAATAATGATGGGATTTTTATCAATATACATTACAATAAGTAATAATGATGGAAAATTTTCTGTACTTGTATACACCATTTGGCTTGCACTTAACCTGCTTAATTACCGTCTAACATAATCCCCCTAAGCTTTATTTGCAAGAAACTGGATTTTCGGACACTCAATAGCACTTCGGTAACGTATTGAAATAATGCATTCTCAAATTTATTTATCTCTATTAGCTTCTAGAGGGGGTCGGGTTAGGCTAGGGGTTAGCGTATCAGTCTGCTAACCAAGTGGACCCGGGTTCGAATCCGACTCGAGGCGTACGGCTAAAATTTGATCCCTGGGTAGAGTCAAATTAAAAAAAATAAAAATAAGTATCGTACTTTCAGACTTCGTCTTTCCCACGAAGAAATCGTGGACGAAAAAAAGGAATCCATCCATCCATCTATCCTTATGGATTAAATGAAAAATCGCACTTTTTGGCTCCTGGACGAGACCACATTTTTTTACTAAACCGTCACGTGCTAAAATTCAACCTAAATGAATACTACAATTTGTAACATTGATTGAGACCATGGGTTCCGTAGTCTTTATCTAAGGACCCTTTGAACTCGCACATGAGGGAAGACCGATTCCAATAATTTGCGCAAAAAATAAATTTAACAAAATATAATAAATTAAAAAAATAAATTATAAAAGCAATTTATGTTATGTTTTTTATATTATTTTTAAATTGAAAGGTTTTTTTATTCACAAAATAATAAAAGACAATAATCTTATTTAATTATTATTATTTATTTTATTAATCCATTAAACAGTTTCGGTCACCACTGGTTGACCATCTTCAGTAGTACCAAAATTTGAAAAATGAAACATTTTGTCAATTTTTTTAAAAACAATTACATAATGCAACAATTACTGAAGTTTGATAAAATGGCGACATATGTTATTTAACACTGATATAATAGCGTGTACACGAATGGCTATTTTAATATTAATCTCAATTAGGCTAGGCTAGTTTTTATTTAATAATTAATTAATAATTGACCATCTTTCTTGATTTTCGATATATTTTTAATTTCCTTTTTTTTAAGTCATAATCGCCACATGCTAAAATTAAACCTGATTGAATATTTCAATTTGTGGACTTTGAGTCGCTTGGGTTCCGTAGTCTTTACCTGAGGACCCTTTGAAATAATATGCCCATGCTTCGCATTGGATAAAGTAAAAAGCAAAATCTCATTAAAAAAATGGAATTGAGGCAGCAAATCGGGAAAATTCGAATGTTTATATAGTAAAATCTACCTTTTCTATTCTCGAAATATTTAAAGCTTATGTAAAAATTATTACTTGAGGACTTACATGCCAAAAGCTCTGAAGCATTCCATCAACGACTGGATTCGCCTAGCTCTTATGCAGCTTTCATGCTTCTACGCTCAATATGTTGCCTAAATAAAGGCGCACAACATTATAAATCAAGTTCAAATTCAGACCCCATTTTGAGGATTTTAATTAGTACAATTATTTATTTATATTTTATTATTTTCCCGAGGACCCTTTGAAGTCGTGCTTGCCTCGAGACCGATTCCAATACTCTAAGATCAACACAACTCAATTCCAATGTGATTAAAGAGGAATTGAACTCTGAGGTCAACACAACTCAATTAAAGAGGGAATTGAAATGTTGTTTTCTGAAAAGTCCACGGATAGAAGAATCCTTTCTTTCTATCAAATGACATCGAAGAAGCTGCAAAGATCAGAAAAACAAGCTCAGACAGGTTTTGTCAAAATAGAAATTATTTTTAAATTCTATTATTATGGGAAAGCCCATTTTTGAACAAGAACAATTCTTTTTAGGCATATATACGGAAAGGAAAGAAAAATAAATTATTATTTGGCTGAAATATGAACTAAATATTTAAAAAGAGAAATATCTATATACATGTATATAAAATTAAGGTTTTTTTGTCTGTACATTGCTCCAAATCACGCCAAACTTTGGCTGTTTCAAGCAAAGTTATAAACGAAAACACCGTGAAAATTCCTGTTTCCGTCGTTCCCGAAAAGTTGCTCACGATTCACTTAAAAACGGCTGAAGGGATTATTATGAAATTTCATATTTAGATCAGATGTGTTCTAACTTACGTTTTTAGCTATATAACGTTTTAATATTTTGACCCCTAAATGGGGGTTTGGGTGGTCCACGAATAAAAATTATCAAATAACTCCCAAACTATTAACTCTACGACAGATTTTATAATGATCAAAGTTGTAGGGGATGTGATTTCTGAAAAACTTTTGTTAAAAAAATTTCCCCAAAAAGAGGGAGGGGGGGAGGGTCAAAATATGAAAATTCTTGCTCTTTGATCAAACTCAACCAAATTTTGAATACATAATCGGTGGCTCTCTAGAAGTATAGAAATGAAAAAACTAACCACCCAAAATGGGAGGGGGGATCAAAAATAAAATTCTTACCCTTAGAGCCAACTTAACCAAATTTTGTATACATAAATCTGTGGGTCACTAGAAGGCTAGAAATGAAAAACTGGATGCGGGGGTGGTGGGAACGGAATGGGGGTAGGGGTGCAGGTTTGAGTGGAGGGTTTAGGTGAGGGTCCAGAGGCGTAATGGGGTGGTGGGGGGGTGCAGTGAGGAGTGAGGGTTTAGGTGAGGACCCAGAGGCTTAGTGGGGTGGTACGCGGGGTGGGTGGGGCTCTGGGTGGTGGTGTGGGGTGGAGGACGCGGGAGTGGGGTCCTGGGGGATGGTAGGGGTGGGGGCGGTGGTTGGGCATGGGTGCATAGTGCGGGGGGTGTGGAGGTGCTGGGTGGGGGTGGGAGTGGGGTATGAGGGTGGGGTTCATGGGTTGGTGGTCCAAGGGGCGCACCCCCTGGCCAGAAAGAGGGCCGCCGAAGGCGGGCCTTGCAGCTAGTATTTAATAAAATTTTATTTTATCTTCTTCTTCTTAATCTTCTCAATAGGCCTACGCCTGTTTCTCCAAATAAAGGATGTTGTTCCATTCGATTTTTATCCATGGTGTACATTTAGGCCTGTTTCCATCTTTTTTTTGGCCTTCCTCGGCTTCTTATTTACTGGGGATGACATACTTTTGCCAATCTATCCTCTCCTATACGATCTACATGGGCTGCCAATTAATAATTTAACATTAATCGGTACTCTAAGCGCGCATGATTCCGTGTGTGATCAGAATATTTTAACTTTACCATACAAGGTATGGTCAAGTATTTTAATCGTGAATGAAAAGAGTTTTTTTTGCTTAGTTTTTTCGAAGTATCTCAAAAACGGTTGAAGCTATTTTGATTAAAAATTTTAGAAAAGAGACATGCCGATTTACCTACAAAAAGCCTTAATGAGTGAAGATCGAAAAAATTATATTTTTTGAGATATTCATTATTTTGTCAAAATGTCTGTTAGTATGTTAATTAGTATGTTACCCAAACATTGCGCTCTAGCTCAAAAACTAGAGTGAATATCAAAACGAAATGTAGATTCTTTATACTTAGATTAAAAGTTGATTAGAATTTGGTTGAAATTAAACCAAAAATTAAGGGAAGGGAGGAGGAGAATTCTTGAAAAATTAAAATTTTAAAATTTTCAAGCTACAACTCCAAGATAAATAGAATTTAGTATAAAAATTTCATATAATAAAAAAGTCATCAATTTTCGGGAACCAAAATTAGGGGTGAGATGGTTCAAAAAATTGAAGAATCAGTCCTAGGCCTTTTGATCAATTTGTATGAAATTTCTGAGATGAAATTAATTCCCACTTAAAATTGTTTTTATGTTTTATATCCAAATTTCAAAAAGGGATTTAAAGTTTCCAAATGTAAAAGTGAATTAACGAGTTTCCATTATAATTGGAAAAGTAAAAGGCAGTTGCCGACGACTTTCCAGATAATATTTAATGCATATCGGAAGTTGGACTTTGACTCGTTTATGAATTAAAATTGGTGTACTAGAAATCAATATTTCTCCCTAAAAAACAAAAAAAGAATTCAAGTTTAATTATACTTTTACTCTTCAAATTCTTAACAAAAATACCAACAGTTAAGATTAAAATATCTGTTATAACTATTTATATAAGTGAGACATATAGTATCTTAGGGCATTTATTTAATTTATAAGAATGTTTCTTTCTACTCACATAATTATTTTTCTAATTATTTTCTTTTTTTTCAGGTAAGAGCACATCTAAATCGTTTATTGAATTTTAAGAAGAATCTCGAAAAATAGTACGAAAGGTATTTATGACAACTCAGTTTAAATTTATATTTACTTTTTTACTATACCATACGGTGTATGCTGAAGTATTATTGTAATAGTGCATGAAAAAATTGAATTTTTTTCCATCGTATTTTTGAAATTTCTCAAAAACAAGCTACCTTCTATAACTATTTCGATAAAAAAATGACAGATTTTACGGTTTTTTGGTCTATAATAAAATTTCATATAGTAAACATCAAAAAATTTAAATTTTTAGAGATATTAAATATTTTTCCAAAATACTGTTAACTACTGGATAGATAGTTTAGTGCTTGCGTTGCTAAATTTTGTGTAAACTCTAATTCGAAAATGGATGAATGTATCAAACCGAAATTTTATATTTAGATATTTTATTTAAATAAAACAATGCATGTTTGGTGGCCCTATTTTATTCCACTGAATTGGTTAAGGCGTCAGTGTGGTAGAAAAAATAATATAAAAAAATTATTTCTTATTTAAACCTTTAATTTAGGTTGATGTATATCTTAATTTTAACACGTTTAGAGATATTTTATATTAGGATTGAAATCTGATTAGATTTTAGATGGAATCGAACCAAATATTAGGAGAGTTTAAAAACTTGAGGCCTTTGTTCGATTTATACCAAATTTTGCACGGAAGGTCTTGAGAAACTATCAATGCAAAAATCACCATTTTAAAATGGCTTAGAGGGGAGTAAAATGTATGATAATGTCATGGGATGTTCATATCATATATTTATTTATTTTTAATATTGAAAATTAGTTTATTATTTATTTAATAATTTCTTACTAAAACCAAAAAGAGTTTAAATTAAACTGATATATGTATAAAAATAGATAGATACATTTATTTGAATGATTTTGCTCATTAGAGATTATTCCTCTTAGAATTTACATTTAACAAATACAAAAACACGAGTGGAAAGCAAATTAATTACTTAGATTAATTTAGTTATTAAGTGAGACAACTACATTCAACAAAAAGATCAGAAATACCTAAACCAAGCTATATTATGCTTTATTAAACTATAATTATTTGGATATATTAAAATTTCATCGTTTCAGTCAATACAATTTGCGACAATTTAATTCCTTTAAATCACTTGTACAAAATCATACGTTTGAAACTGTATACTAATTGGTAATATTGCCCTTTAAGTAGTCTCCTTGATCATCTATACACCGTCCTAGGCTATTCCATACTTGATATGGTATTATGTAATATATAGGCTTCTGAAATCCAGCAACGTAAAGACGATTGCATAAACCATAGGATTTAATGGATTATTAAGAAATAATTAATTTCAATTAATGCATAATAGATTATAAAGTTTTAAAAACACGGTTTTATTTAAAAATAGACTTTTTTCGTGGTGGAAACCCTTTTATAGGCGTTAGGTTTTGGTTCTTCCCTTCCCTAGTAGTGTGGGAGTCCATAATTACTTCCGATACCCACTAAAAACCTCCTCTTTCAATTTTTCTCCACATATAATAGACTAAAAAGTAGGGTTTATACAAAAACAGACTTTTAAAAACCGGTTTAAACCGGTTTCGGTCTTTTGCAGAAAAAAGACATATTTACAACTTAAAGTAGAAATTTTTATTTTTTTTTTATTTATAATAATACAAAAATACAAAAAAGGAAAACATAAGATACATAAATATATGTACGAACATACATAAAATTAATAAATTAAATAAGCTGACATGTTCTGATGTGGCCATACACTTGACTTTACCATACTACCTGGTCCCTAAAATTATTTATAATCATATAGGGGGGATTAGTTTGCTTTTATACTTCTGGGGTCCCACTGATTATGTATATTATAAAATTTGGTTGAGTTTGGTAAATGGCCAAGATTTTAATTTGTTTGACCCTGCATCCCCCCTCATTTTGGGCGGTCAGTTTTTGCATTTTTAGACTTCTGGGGTCCCACTGATTATGTATACAAAATTTGGTTGAGTTTGGTCAAATGGCCTAGATTTTTAATTTTTAACCCCCCCTCCACCCCCTTAATTTTGGGTCGATATGCAACCAAATCTAATCAGCTCTTAATCTTAATGGACCAAAACTACGTGCGAAATTTGGTTTCGATATTCACACTAGTTTTTGAGCTAGCTCTTCCACAAAATTTGCTAACGCACAGACTAAATGACTAACAGACATTTCGACAAAACAATTATTATCTCAAAAAATATCATTTTTTTGATGTTCACTTATTAGAGCTTTTTTATAGACCGAAATGCCATGGTTTCGCTCAATTTTTTTAATCAAAAGCCGTTTTTGAGATATTTCGAAAAAAAGAAGAAAAAAAAACACTTTTTTCATGCACGATTACAATACTTGACCATACCCTGTATGGTAAAGTAAAATTTTAATATTTTCTTTGTTTAATAAAATATGATTTCAAAACGCAAAGAACGTCAATGGATTTATTGTTTAGTCGTGTCCTTATTTTCAAAACAAAATTACCAGAAGTACAAAATTCTAATTCATTTATTACATTTAAATGTCTTTAAAGCATTGAATATAATTTATATTCAACATTTTGTGTTCATCTATTTGTAGCCTTTAAGACAAAAACTCCTTCTTTAATGTTTGAGGGCTAGAGAAAGTCACTTCTTCAGGTTTTTTCAGATATTTATTTATTGCTATTTCCGTAGCATTTTTCATTCTATATTTTTTTTTACTTTATTCTTCGTTAATTTTTCAACATTGCAGTCATCTTCTGTAGAACAATCTTTATATTGTCTTGATAATATCTGACTGAATAGCTTAAAAATGTCAGTTTTTGTAGCTAATGGAAGAAATTTGCTAGAAGATTTTTTGTCCAAACAGTCTGTGAATTTTGTAAATAACAAAAGAGGAGAAGTGTTACTAACCCGTATCTCTTCATTCTTCAATCCGAGTCTATTGCGTGTAATAATATGCAACTAATTTGGTTTATATACCTACCACACTCGGCTCTGACTTTAGTATCCGCAGTTAAAGGCTTAATATATAATAATTAATTTAAAACCAGTTTTTTTAATAAAAAAACAGTTTTCGAATTTCATAATTTTCTTTTCAAAACTGGTTTTTGAAAACCGACAAACCCTTAGAAAAAAGTATGAAAATAAATTTTTCTCTATTCAATTAAAAAGAAAAAACATTAGTATATATTTTTTTGTTTAAATTGTTGAGGAACTCCAGCTACCTTTTGGGCTAAATAAACCTCACGAATTTCCCAGGGAAATTTCTACAAAAATTGTTTTTATTATTAAAAAATGTGAAACTTCAAAAATAGATTTATTTCTTCATTATTCCTTATGATAATATTGATTTAATTAACAAAATGTTTCGTAAAATTTGAAATCACTATTGATTTTGTATATATTTGTGTATGTGTGTGTTTTAATTACAAAAACACGACTACAATTCAATCTTGTCATTTTATTTTATTTTTTCATTTGCTGCTCATTCGAGCAGCCCAGAAGTACAAACAATAATAGAAATTGACATTTCGATAAGATTTTCATTTCGTTCCATCGCTGATAATCAAATACCCATGAAAAAAGATATTATAGTAATGAAAAACAATATTCATATTGTCATATTAAAAAAAAAAATCAAAAAATAGAAGCAATCATTTTTTGTTGTTGATAAATTTGGTTCCGTTTTTGGAAAGGGAAAAATCAAACATTCTATGTCAAATTCGATTTATATAATAAAATTCATCGGATGTCTAACTCCATGATCGGGGATGGAATTTGAAAATTGATGGGGAATCAAAAAGCCAGTCCAAATAGGACAGTGGTAATCAAGCAAACGGGGGCTGAAATATACCTTCCAATAAACTGGACGAGTTTCATAAAATCAAATTTGCATTTCTATTAATGGTTTCATCAAAAATATAATGAATATTTGGCAAAGTCAACATATATAGAAGATAGAATTAAAGTTATTGCGAGAAATGTAATTGACAAATTTTATGACTCAATTACACTACATGCGATTGTAATGCCAAAGGATTCGATAAATATTTCTCTATATTATTAATGTTCCATATAAAATGGCTATTGAAATTTTATATTAAATATTTCGCATGCAATTCATTAAAATAGCTATCAAAAAATAATAATAAAAATTCCAGGCCAGAGCATTAAGTTCAATTAATTACTCGGGGTATGCCGAGAAGGCATAATACTTAATTATATTTAGTTTATTATTTACTAACTGAATCGGGCACGCCCTACTCATTTGTGCTTTCTGGGCAGGTGGCTCTAGCGGGCGGCGTCTCGGGACATTCAAAAGTTTAAATCTCAAAATATGCGATTCAAATACATTCTGAAATATCCGATACTTAAAAAAAGGACACAATTCATCATTATATGAGCGCAGACCGCACGTAGAACGCATGCGATCAGTCATGCTCTAAAGTTGCGTTTTTAGGTAATTTTTGTACGTGTTGGGGTTTAAAAAGAGCTTATCTTGAAATTCTGGAAATATACTCTTTCTTTTTTTAACGAGAAATAAGAATAAATTTAATATCACCAGTAATTTGGGAGTATATCGTGTTGAAACCTTGGTATGCGGTCTGACTCTCATTTGGCATTCTTATTTATAACTTCTTATCTTAAAATAAAAAAAAGTATTTTTTAAATACTAAATCTCTTTATCTATTGTATTAAAAAGTACTTTTTTGTATCTATTTCAATTCACTATTTATAAACTGCAATTCAACGTTATTTGATATTTTTCCCTTTGAATCCATTTAATAATAATTGATACAGTTCTATTTTGACCACTCTTTATTTAGAAAAACAACGTGAGGTGAATTAAAAATACCTTTTTTTCTCCTAAATATGGATTCTTTGTTTTAAATATAGAATCTATAATTAACGCTTTTATATTTTCCTCGTTAAAATGGTTATTTTTATGATAATTACTTTTACCCTTAATACATATTAACGTGTCTCATTTGATTAAAAATTCAATTCGATTTATAAAATTCCATTATTCTTTAAAGTATGAAAAAAACAAAGTTAGAATGACATAATAGAAAACTTTTAGAATAATTATATTTTGGGGGAGAAAAAAATGTTTAATTATTTAATAAGTTTACCTTTTTCGACATCGAGTTTTGAATGTGCCATTTACATTTCACTGAAAGATTAATTAATGTAGGTTTGTCTGTATATTGTATCCAAAGGATGTTTACTAAGAGTTTCAAATCAGAATTTTTCCGAAATCATTCAAAATGAAGATTACTCAATATTTTTCGTTGTTTGTGCCCCTTCATTTCTAATAGATAATTGCTTCAGAAGTAGGAACCCAAAAGTCATCATAATAATATTATCTTAACAATTAAACTTCTTCGTCGTGTGTCATACTGGTTTCCAAGTGTTAATGATTACTGTGAAATTGGGAACCTTAGTGTAATAGACCAAGTTAATAGTACGCTTATCATGGCCTTTTCGTCATCATGTTAGAAGAATTGGCTTGCTTCCAAACTTAAAATGACCACCCGAATTGGCGTGTTAGGTGATGGGGTCGTAGATCAAGCGACTAAACTAGTCACCCTTGTGTGTCTGTGCACATAGTAACACCGAGACATTGATGAATGGTATACGAACTTGTCAGACGTGGGTGGTTTGCAATCATCCCAGGCACCAATTGTGCCACGGCCGATCTCTAGCCAATGATCTTAGGAGGAAGAATTGAATCAAAATTTCGGGGTATGAAAATACGCAAGAAGGCAATAATAATCAAGGAAAACATTTTAAAATTAACAGAACTGCGAGGATTTGGGTAAGCCCAAAAAGACAGTTTTTGTCCCAATTCATTTGAGGTTGGACGGGCACATGGATTTCGCTGGTTAGCTATTAACTATCCAAATATTGGAGAAGTTTCTCCAAATATTGGAGAGGTGTGAACATAAGCATGTACCATTGTTTACGCTTCTCTTGAGCATGATACGTGAATTACGGCGCCATTCTTGGTGCCATGACTTTTGCCTATATACCTGATGTGCTCGACGGAGCAATGTGACCGCACTTTAAATAACTCGGGTGCTGTGAACTTTGTTATATTATGCTAATGATTACTATCAGGGCCGGATTTAAGCACAGGCCCCCACCACAAAGGGGCTACTTTTTTTATATATTTGACAAGGTTTCAATAAAGAGTCATGCACGTTTATTTTTAAGTTTTTAATTGGATAATTGTTCAAAATGCGGTTTTTGTAGGTTAATTAAAAAAAAAAATATTTTCCCCGGTAAGGCCCGCGCCACAGATCCAGCCTAGGGGCACATAGATCTTAAATCCGGCCCTGATTACTATAGAGAGGATTATCACCATAGTAATTTTTATACGGAAATATTAAATGTTGCCTTTATTTTTATTTGACGAGAAGACTTGAATTTTCGTTAGAAGAGCTAATTTTTTCCTGACTGAAACGGTATTCGATCACGATTAAACGCAATCGGAAATCACTACAGTAGCGGCCCTTATTAAAATAAATAAACAATGGGTCTACATATATCAAAATACAAATTCCAAATCATGAATATTTTTTGATTAATTGTTGAGTCTGAAATGTTCACTATCAGATATCTTTGACTGCCAGTTAAAACAGCTAACCATTAAATAAGAGTATAAACATTAAAGATACAATAATCTTAAAGCGAAAATGTCTGTATTTGACAGCTCTTTTGACTTTAGAGCTTACTTTAGGCCAAGTTTAGTCGAAGAGAGAGGCGCTTAGGTTTTAAGAAATTATTGAATATAATTATAATAAGAACGCAAGATGGTTAAATATGAGTTTTATGAAACTAAATCTGTTAGCGTTCTGAGTGAAAGTAAAAGATCGAATACGCGCATTGAAGGACCAATGAATTAAGGAGATTCTTTCGCGACAATCCACACAAAAAGTTTTATCCTCATAACCACTCTGTAAATATGGACGGTGTTGAAATTTTAGGTTAGTTTTTTTAACGTGACTGTACATTTTACACTACTACTTTCTATTTATGAATGGATCGTTTCCAAGCCATTGATATTTTATCCCTTCCACTAAAAATTATCGCCCAAATATGTTTTTTTTTTATTTTTTTTTTTCAAAACTACGTGGTAAATAATTTTAATTTTTTTTTAAGTTACTCCGAATATATTATTCTAACAAATATTAGTTATTCATCAAGATGGTGAAAGTCCTTCAATGAAAAAAAATAAAATAATGTGTGTGTATTATGCTTTTAATGACTAATATTTCAAGTTTCAAAGACTTCTTGAACTTTTGCATTTGTGAAAGAACTACCTTAAGTGAACAAAGCGGGTCGCTATTAATTCTTTTGCACCCTTCTAAGTTATATGGAGAAGTTTTACTGTTATTAGTAGTAAGTTCATTATTCAGTACACCCAAGAGTTCCGAGTATTAATTTCACTTATTTTTTTTTTAGTTAAGGTACTTCTTTCACTACAATCCACACAAAATATTTTAGCCTCGTAACCACTCTATACATATGAACGGTGCTAAAATTTTAGGTTATGTTTTTTTAACGTAACTGTACTTTTCACACTGCTATATTCTCTATGAATAGATCATTTCCAAGCTATTGATCTTATATCCCCTCCACTAAAAATAATCTCCCAAATATTTTTATTTTTTATCAAAACTACGAGTTAAATACGAGGTAAATAATTTTTTCATTAAATTGAAGGGTTGGTTTTGTCACAAATATAATAAAACAATAATTTTAATAACTATTAAATTATTTAATTGATAACTATACAGTTTCGGTCACCACTGGTCGACCATCCTCAGTAGTTCTAAAAATTGAAATGAAACATTTATTTACAATTTTTTCCTTTTATAGAAAATTATATAATACAAAATTTATTTTATTTTTTTATTTTTACAATAATTTGAAATCATACATACATCTCGTTCAAGAACCGGAATTTGTCATTTCACATGAAACATTCATTCTTAAATCTTCAATATAGACACATCACACAATTCATTACAATCACACACATACATATATATAGCAACAATTTATAAAAACGTTTATCACTGAGCTAGAAACTATTCTGAATTAATGATTATATTAAATATTATTTTCAATTTTATTTTTTCTAATTATCTCATTGCA
>JALMQS010000153.1:31597506-31708944 GCA_024734495.1 Forficula auricularia
GACACCGACTTCAAAAAGTAATTTCATGTTAATATTTCGTCGTTTAGTTGTAACTAAATAAGATAATAATTATTTTATACATTTTAGTGTATTTTATTTGTTGCATTTAATTTTTTTGAAGTCGGTTTTATTTTTTTCTTAAAAATTATTTTTATTTTTCTCTTTTTAGTGATGTTATTAATAGTGATCATATAATCAGAACTTGACCAAATTAATATGGCACCATCCCTAAAATACCCCCAATAAAAAATGAATCATCGAAATCGGTTAATAAACAAAGAAGTTACCGAAATTTGATATCTTTTAAACCGGAGGTCAAAAAATTTCAAAATTTACCAGGAAGAGTTTTTTGATGGGTACTAAAAAATGTCAAAAAATGAACGAAACCAAAAATTAATATTTTTCAAACCGTCCTATTTTGAAGTGGAATGCCCCATATATATTGTAATTAAAAAAAAACTTGTTAGAAAATGATGTCTACAATTTTAACTTAATAACATAATTTTAGAAAATAAATTCAATTGTCCGTGACAAGGAAAGAGGACATTTCAATTGTTAGCACTTGACAGGGCATAAAACACATTCTAATATAATTGTATTGTTATAAATTATATGCCCGAAGTAATTCAACGTAGGCTCAATAAAATTATCACACCGAGACGGCCTCATGTAATAAAGTCTTCATTGAGGCCTTCCTTTTTCAAGAGCGTCGAACACCATGTTAATATAAAATGTATTGTATTTTACGACGGATAAACAAAATCTGTTTGGATCGAATGTGTCGTTAAATCGGTAAATAAAAAATTGATTGTATTTTTAAGAAGAATTCACGTATCGTAAGAGTAACAAAAAAACACTTAGTTAAAGAAAAAAATCCACTCTTTCAGGGTATAAATTGAAAAGACCTATTAATTAGTTCCACAGTGATGGTCCATTTTCTTTTTGCAGAGTACAAACAGGTTTTAAGAGAAGTAAAGCACATATATATTTCAATAAAAAAGAAATAAAGTCAAGAGGATTTTAGGGTAATAAATCATTTGATGTTCTCTCATCTAAGCTAAATAAAAGAGAAACTACTTACATACATATTAATCGAGTATTAAAAAATTTAATTAAATAAAATTAAAAATATTGTTTATAGTGCCCGAAAGTGAGCTCCTAATAATATATACCTTCCTCATCAGAAAAACAGACTCAATAATTTTAAAATAAAATATGTGGTCGCTAACAAGAGACGAATTACCATTACAGGATGAATTTCAGACGATTTTAATATCTTATAGGATTTATCTAATAAAATTTCTTAAACAAATAATTTGCTAATTTTCATCCAAAATCCATTTATTAATTTAAATTCTTCTCTTTAGTACCTATAGGATGACATTTTTTTAACAACATGCATTTATCACGTGATATAAATGGATATATATTGTTTTATAGTACAAGATCTTAGGAATACCTTCACCTATCGAGTTTCCTAATGAAATTAATATTTTGATAATGTATTAATAAATAAAACTTGATAGCGTCGACATCCAATTTCCCTGCATATCTATTTATCTAATTTACTTATTAGATTTATTTATTTATTTTTAATTATCTACATTGTCATATATAACAATAAAGAAAACTCTATAACCACAAAATACTAATTCGAAGTTACCTGTTGATACCCTGTCTACCTGAACTTATGCAAGGAAAATAGATGCCGACCCAACTTTGGTATTTTATATACATATTTTACTCTCGATTGGTAATAATAATATTGATCCGGAAACTCGATAACTACATTTATGTCAAATATATGTATATATATATTATTTATTTGTTTGAGACTATAGTTTATTTATTTATTATTATTATTTATATAATATATCTAGACACACGGCAATGTGTCAGCCAAGTTTAGAAAAATGGGCGACGCACCGGCCATGTTTATATTTACACGAACCATTTCGAGCTACATTCGACCCCCAATAACTCAAAAACTATTAGGTCTACACACTTGAAATTTTGCATTCCTAATAAGGTCCATAAGAACATCTAGAATCATAAATTTCATGAATAAATCTATTATAATTATTGAGTGATTAAGCTCTGAAAAGTACCATTTTTAACACTGACTCACTGACTGGCATATCAAAAACCTAAGGTATATCCGCTAATCCTAGAATGCTGAAATTCCGGCTTCAATTAAAGGAAAAAATCGAAAAAGTGAAACTTTCCCTTTTTCAGGACCTAAAATGAAGGGGTAAAATTTATTATAGGCGTAATTAACATATAGTGAAAATACAATCATGCTAGAATGCTGAAATTTGACATACTGGTAAAGCTTGGCACATTAATAAATGAGAAAATTAAAAAGCCGGAAATTTACCGGCCCGAAATAAAGGGGTGAAATTTATGCAAAACCGACAGGGTTTTTAACATATAAAAAAAATATAAATCAATAACTGTTCTAATTAATATCTTTAAATGTAGAACTTGAACTTGATTTATGATGCTCCTGTATTTAGGCAACAAATTTGGCGCAGAAGAATGAAAGCTGCGTAAGAGCTAGGCGAGTCAAGTCGTTTTTTTATAATGATATTGATACAAGAAGAAGTTGCACCATAAAGGTACAACATCTTTAATCCGCGGTAGACCCTTGTATCGTGAAAATAAGAAGAGATTTAGGGATTGGGTAGGAGTGAAAGGTATCTGTGGATGAGGGCCTTGAAAGATTGAAGGTTATAAGTTGCTGGAAAGACGGTCGGGGGAACAGAGTTCCAGTCTCTAGATGTGATAGGGATAAACGAATTGGAGAATGCCTTTGTTTGATTAGTATTCAATTTAAGCGCGTAGGGGTGTTGAATCTTAGGAAAACGCATATTTCTCGCAAATGAAGTCTTTGGTGAAGTCGTTGATGGAATGCTCCAGAGCTTATGGTATGGAAGCCATCAGGTATGTATTTTATTATACATGTATATCATTGTTATTTATATAACATAGTCCAAATTTCTGCCATAGACCATTTCATTCCAGGTAATTTTTTGTATATTTTATAAAAATATAATATAAATTGCTTTTATAATTTATTTTCTATACCATTACATTTTGTTAAAATTATTTTTTAATTGAAAAATGGAAGAGTTATATTTAAACAAAATATTATCGAGCTGGAATTGACCTAAATGTAATTAAACCCCTGAATATTGTTTAAATATATATTATTTGTCTGCTTCTATTCTCGAATTCTTTATAAGTAGAGACCAATGCAATTGCATATTTTGTTCGCTGACACATAAGACCCATGAGATCAATTTTATCTATAAGAATCATGCATCTCGAATACTGTGGGTTAAATTTTATACTGCATATTTGATTAATATTGCATAAAATTGCATATTTGAAGGATTTTGTTGTCAAATTTTCAACATTTCGTGCTAAATACAGATGTTTTAAAAGTAACTTTTCGGAGAAAGAATGAAAAAAAATAAAAAATAAAACAAGAGGACACTTGTAAACATAAATCATTCACAATTGCAATCAAATTTTAATTATTTTTGAGATCATTTGTTAATTATTTCTTTATTTTTATTTTGTTTAACGGCCTTCGGGAACTATAGTCCATTTTAGACATTGAGTGTTCACGTGTGTGTGTATAGCCGATCAAATATTTGGATTATTTTATTATAATAGTTTATTTTATTTGTACGTCAATAAGAACAAATTGTTAATATATGTTAAAAAAATAAAAAGCAATACAATACAAAGGTGTCTTTTAAACTACCCCCCCCGTATTTTTTCGTTCACAGTTTTGAAACATAATTATATTTATTATGTTTATTTTATTCAAATGTACCTATTATTTCTTTGAGTTTAAAGATTTTTTAATAATATTATATTAAATGTAACGAGAATTTTGTGCAATATTTACCCAATAAAAGTAGATATTTAACACTTGGTGTCTATAGCTCACTTTATCATTTTATTCCTTTCATAGAACTCCTTCAAATATATAGTAATTTTAATCAGTAGAGATTGTGGTAGTTAGTGCAAGGTGAAACATCTTTAATAAAGATAAGAGTAAATAGATATTTATTTAATATGGATTTACTATGAGTTAAGATATGGTCACTTATTTCACATTAAAATTAAAAATTAAAAGATATAAAATTTTTTCTTTTTCAATATATACTTTCGGGCTATCAACCCATCGTCAGAAGGTAACTAAATAGAATTGCTAATATAATGATTGAACAGAGCGTATTATTTTAAAGGACACTTTCTCAAGCATTGAAAGAAATTGGCTGACTTATTTACATAGATTGTTTGAAAGGCAGTGTTGTGAGGTCATTGATTCACAAACTTGCCTTTTACCCAAACAATCCTATGTAAATAAAGGTCAACCCGAATTTCTTTCTGAATAACAGCTTAAGAGAAAGTGTCCTTTTAAAATAATTTGATAAATTCTGTCTCTCTGTTCAATAAACATATATAGCCTGTCATTCAATAAATTTTATTTAGTTACCTTCTGTATTTCCTGAAGATGGGTTGATAGCCCGAAATATATATATTGAAAAAGAAAAAAAATTTTATATCTTTTAATTTTTTAATTTTAATGTGAAATAAGTGACCCAGTATCCTTAACTCATAGTAAATCCATATTAAATAAAATATCTATTTACTCTTATCTTTATAGTAATTTTGTCTTCAATTTTAATTTTTTATTGAATAAAAAAAATTATTTTGCAATCTTTTACTGCAAATTTCAACGTATTCTACATATAACTAGCATATTTCCGCATTTTTAACTGCATAAATATCCGGTCTCTATTTATAAGAAACAACAGTCATTATTATTTCTTCTTTGTATATAATTTCAAAAGTCATCTACCTTTTTCTTTATCTCAAGAAATTCACAAGAGAATATGGCAAAGAGGTAGAGGAGATTTTATAAGAGGACTAGAAAGATAAAGTTGCTTGTAAGCAGGAGGCAATGTCGCATAATGCGTTCGCGTTCTTTGGCTCGAATGAAATCTTAACTTTCCTAGGACGTTATTATCTCCACTGCTAATAAGCCAAGATTCCCTCGTGCTGAAGACAGCAACCGTGCAAAGGAATGAATCCAACTTGGAATTTGCCAGCGAAAAGGGCTGCAAACTTAGCTAATCATCCATAAACGCCATCGCAAAGTCCCACACACCCCAACAGAATCTTTCCTAAACACCTTAGGGTAAATTACTATTACCGAGAGGGAAATTCGCTTAGAAATTAACTCCGTTTTACTCACATTTTTTTTTCATTTTTTAATATATTATGTCAAAGATAAATAATCATTATTTGTAAATATGCATGTATTTCAAGCGATAATTTAGATTACAAAAATAATTAAACTTAAAAATTAAAAGAAAATAAAAAAACTTTTTAAGACTCAGTACATTCTCTGGTTAGAGCTACCTAAAATATAATAAACTATTAAACATTTAAAACAGGAATAGCAGAGAATTGGATAATAAATAAAAAAACACAGTTTATATTAAATGGTGCTTGAGGTAAAATCCCATGGAACACACACTACATTTAAAAGGATTGACTCCTGTATGGATTCTTAAATGAGTTGTGAGATTAGATTTAAGTGAGAAGCGTTTTTCACAATGGGCACAGGCATAGAGTCTTTCTCCGGAATGGATCTGTAAATGACTATTAAGACTGTTCTTCTGTGCAAATCTTAACGGACACTGACTACATTTAAAAGGTCTTTCTCCTGTATGTATTCTTAATCATTCTCATTCCATTTTCGACACGTAAACATCTCATCAATTCTTTGATATTGCCAACCATGGACTATTGCTGCCTCGTGTATGGCGACGTCTCCGGTACCCGCGCGGGCTTACTTGATTGGGCTTTGAATGCATACGTTCGATTTATTTTTGACATTCCTAGACGTGATCATGTCTCCCCCTTTTATGTCAGACTTGGTTGGCTTAGGGCGACCCAGAGGCGTCTCTACATGCTTGGCAAATTCCTGCATCGTACCTTCATTTCACATCAGCCTGAATACATCTATAAAATGTTCACTTTTAAATCATCCATACATAATCGGGCTTTTCGGACTGATTCAAATCGTTTTCATATCCCGAGTCACCGGTCCGAGGTGGTAAATAGGTCATTCACTGTCACTGCTGCCCGACTGCGGAATTCATTACCATCATTCACCCGTTCATCTTCATCATCACTTATCTTCAATCGTGGTCTCTTGGCATGTATTCGCGGGGCGGGTCTCGGGAGTGAGCGTCTCTTTTTTGGCGTCTCTCTTTTATGCTGTATCTTTTCCCTCCTGCTGGCTCTCTCACCTTCCTCTCAACTTCCTTTCGCTGGAGCTTTCTTTCTTTCTTACTTTCTTTTTCGCACACACTTGTTTTTATTTTTCTCCTCTTTGTTTTATGTTAATTATTATTTTTTACTGCTCATATGAGGCAAACTGCCTCATAGCATTGTGTAAAGTTAAATTGTAAGAATTATGAATGAATAAATAAATAAATAAATAAATAAAATAAATGCCTTGAGAGAATAAATTTTTTTGAGAAGCGTTTTTCACAATGGGGCACCCAAATGGCCTTCCTCTGAATGTTCCAGCAAATGTTTATTGAGATCTGATTTTGAAGTGAATCTCTTTTGACATGTTGTACACTTGATGAATTTCTGACCTAAATGAATTACAAAGATGTTTCGTCGAATTATTTCGACTTTCTCAGTGGCCAATCTTGATCATTCTTTGTAAAAAGAATTTTTTTTTTATTAATTTTTTATGAATTTTTGATTTTTTAATTGTTAAAAGGAGGAAAAAGTTCAAGAGTAAGTTGAGTAATTGAGGCCAAGAATGTATTGTAGATATAATAAAAAAGATTAAGGATGTTTCCTTGCCTGGTAGAATTGTCTTTTGACAAAAAGTGAAAAGATGGGCCACTGAGGAAGTCGAAATAAATCGACGAAACGTCTGGTCCATTTAATAAAAACTCTTGATTTTTATTTATTGTGCAATTCCCTTCTATTCCTGTTTTAATTAATATTTAACATATTATGGATACGAATGATATACAATTAAACATTTATTTTTTAATTTAATTAAAAATTATTTATTAATTAGTTTAAGACATAATTATTTGTAAGGAAATAATATTGTAGGGCAGGTTATATAATAAGATTCAAAGATGAAAGATGGACTAAAATAAAAACAGAATGGTGGACTATAGAACGAAAAAAAAGGATGTCAACTCAAAAGATGGAACTCATTAGTGGACCAGAATTGCAACAAAAAGAAGATCAGTATGGAAGAAATTGGGAGAGGTCTATGACCAAAACGAGCCTGGCACAATTTAAACTTGTAAATAATGTAAATATTTATCTTTGTATAGAAACAATCTATCATAATTATAATTGTAAATAACTTTGTAAATTCACATAAATTTATTTATCAAAATTCTACTTCAAGACTTAAATAAATAAATAATTTTTAAAAGAATCGTAGGGAGTTGGACCAGAATTTTTTTTTTTTTTTATTTAATGTCAACGGGAACAAAGCCCATTAAGACAGCACATAAGTAAAGTGTTGGTAGGGTTAGTGAGGGAGCCGAGATTGTAGCCGGTAGAAATTTTCATTTACCAGCCAGGATCGAACCCCGGCCTCCCACTCCAACATCATCATAATCGATCGATGCCGAAGCGAGGCCAGTGCATTAGCCGACTGAGCCAACCCGACTCCCCGGACCAGAATTTAAATCAAATGCAAAGTTTTTTTAATTAAATGGGCAAAACGTTTCGTCACTGATTATCGACTTCCTCAGGGGCTGAAATAGTGAAAACAAGACAATTTTATTAATTATTTCATCCTTTTTACAGTAGTACAAATGTAGAGGTTAGGTTAGTTTTTACCTCACTTTATAAACTTGTTTGTCATAAGTTCTTACTACAAGAAAAAACATTCCAAAGAGTATGTCTTCACCGAATCATTCAATTTGTTATCAAGAAAATATAAAACATTAAAAAAGCTGACTGCTCGGAAAGCATGTTAGTTCTCAGGTTCGACTCCTGAAGGGATCAATCCCCTCTGACATCGCAATTTAATAATATTTCTACTAAAATCTTAGAATATGTCCTAAAGATTGATTGAATTCTTTCTCTTTTAAAATACATCTTGGTTAATCTGAACCCGAGCTGATTTTTTGAAAAACATTCGAACTATTTTCAAAAAAAAGATGCTCAAATCTTTAGTTTAATAATTAAAAAAAAAATTGTAATTGTTCTTCAATAAAATAATTATATAAAATAAAAAATTGAATAAAAATCTTTCATCACCCATTAAATCTATTTTCAAGAAACGGTTTATTTGACATTGAACCCAGTAGCTATCACTATTGTAGTAAGAACTCATGACAAATAAGTTTATAAAATGAGGTAAAAACTAACCTAACCTCTAATATTGTACTACTGTAAAATGCATGAAATAATTAATAAAATTGTCTTGTTTTCACTATTTTAGCCACTGAGGAAGTCGCTAATCAGTGACGAAACGTTTGGTCCATTTAATTGAAAAACTTTGCGTTTGATTTAAATTCTGGTCGAACTCCATACGATCGTTTTAAATATTTGATTATGGATGCGAACAATGAAATATTAAATAAATAATTTTATTTTGAAATAAAAATAAACAAATTAATTTAATTTGAAATTGAACAACACCTGTTTATTTGTCTTTATACATGAAAACACCTGAAAATATCAATAAAACTATTCACACAATGGTATTTTCTGAATTTTTGAACTGGATATTATGGAGCTAGGTATCTCCAAAACTACTCACTTCTTAGCATTGGAAATACAACCATTTTGTCACCGGAATCTACTTTTTACGAATTCTCATTATTATGAGATTTATTAAAAAGTAGATTCCAGAAATATAATCAGAAAAAAATGATTAAGTAAAGAAAATTAAAAAAATTAAAAACATTTTTTTAAATTTTTTAAAAATATAAAATTATAGGTAGGTTTCACAAAAAATAAAAGACAAGATGCTTCTTAGCATGATCCTATCGTATATATATTTTCGGGTATGATCTTCTTGAAGTCTTCTAATTTCAATAACAAATTCACACATTCATTATTTTGTAGTACTGTAAAGACTATTGAATAATCTAGATTAGTACTACAAAATAATGAAGTAGTGAATTTGTTATTGAAATTAGAAGACTTCAAGAAGTGAAGTCCAGGTAAGCCATTACGCTTCTTTTCACAGAGAACTTCTGAAGATTGACTTATACCCCGAAATATATATTATGTATGTCCGTCCCCTCAGTGTCTGTATGTCCGTCCCCTAAGGAGTTATCAAAAGGGTAGTTAATTGATAATTTTGCCTCCAGAAAAAAAACAACATTTTTGTTATTATAGATTCATTTTATAGTATATTTCATTTTTCTTGCTTTTTTAGTTTGAAAATATTATAATTTTAAATTAAACCCCCTCCCTCTTCAATTTTGGGTCGATATGAACTAAAATCTAATCAGCTCTTAACCCCAATACACAAAAACCACATTTGACATTTGGTTTTTATATTTACACTAGTATTTGAGCTAGCTCGTCCACAAAAATTTGATAATGCACAGACTAACTTACAGACTAACAGACATTTTGACAAAACAATTATTATCTCGAAAATTATAATTTTTTCGATGTTCACTTATAACGGCTTTTTTGTAGACCAAAATACCATGGTTTTGCCCAATTTTTTTAATCAAAATAGTTTCAGCGGTTTTTGAGATATTTCGAAAAAAAGAAGCAAAAAAAAACAACACTATTTTCATGCACGATTACAATACTTGACCATACCCTGTAAAGTAAAAAATGATTAAAGATAAAATTAAATAACTATTATATGAAATATTCATTTACTATGAGTTAAGATTTCTAGATCACTTGTTTCACATTAAATCTTAACTCATAGTAAATGAATATTTCATATAATATTTATTTACTTTTTTGCAACGAAATTTTCTCTGGAGAGAGACGGACTGGTAGAAACTTTAATTGAATGTAATGGAAGGCAGCCCAGAGGTAGTGAGGAAAGAAATAATTAGCACATGTCTAATAAGGTGTAATTTATTGGAATCCTTCCTCCTTTCCTTTCAAACCGACGTTTCGGAGGATTTTTCTCTCCTTCTTCAGGGTTTCAAAGGGTCAATGAATGAAACAAATAAAATTATTCCTTCTTTTCTCCACAGTAGTGAAGAAGGAAACATTTTATTTGTTTCATTCATTGACCCTTTGAAACCCTGAAAAAGGAGGGAAAAATCCTCCGAAACGTCGATTTGAAAAGAAACCAGGAAGGATTCCAATAAATTACACCTTTTTAGATATGTGTTAATTTTTTCTTTCCTCACTACCTCTGGGCTACCTTCCATTACATTCAATTAAATATTTATTTACTTTTATCTTTATTAAAGATGTTTCACCTTGCAACCAACACCACAATCCCTATTAGTTATAAAAAATGATTGTTGAAAATTACTTTTTATTAAATACCGCTGTATCCTTTGATTCGGTCTTGGCGCACTTGACCTGGCCTTTGAAATAGTGACGGTTCTAATATTTCAAAACTCCTTTCGTACATTCCCGCTAATGTTCAGGCTCTTTTTACTTAACGTATACCAACAACACCTTAAACAGATCATAAATCTAATAAAATCCTTGATTCCAGTCTTTCAATAAGAGATTAAATTGTTAATAAAACCACTCACTAAATTAAATTATGCGTTAAAGTTTTTCGTACAATAAATAATCAAAAAGTTATCAATTTTGAATAAAACGTTTATTCATTCATTTACTCGATAAATTAAATAAACGCTTTTAGTCATTTTTAAATAATGCCGATTCACAAAGCCCCCTATAGAAGTCACAATTCTGTCTCCGGGGTTAACTCCAATATTTATATAATTCTTGAAAAAAAAACATCTTTCTAAGATCGCACACACCTTTATTTTCTCCTTTGGAAGTTTTTCGAACGAGAATTCTCGATCCCATTCCTTTCTTTTCCTATGTTTCAATCACATATTTATTTTCTTTTATGTATATTTTCAGAACCCACCCTTTTACTTTATTGCTTTCTCAAGCATACTAGTGATATATATTGTTGAATATAAATCTCAGTATGGTGGATATTTTGTCGTATATTTTACTTTCCATCCTCATAAATATACTTTATTTCCATGGGACAATTCGTTAGCGACAATTTTTTATTGCAAATTCCCAATTTCTCTAAAAGATCCTATTGAGCCACTGTGTGTCCAGATGGCCGAGGATGATTTGTAGAAATTTTTCACAATAGCATTGGCCATTTTTACTTGTTTGATTTTGGGATTTCTTTTGGTCATATATTAAGTTCTTAAAGAAGATTGATTCGAATTCGAATGGAAATATAGAAGTCAACAATCAATTCTTGTTAAATAAACTGACCTAGGGTCTCTTTATGTTTAAGTTTAAATAGAATCTTGTAAATGAATTTCTCTACTATGCTTATTTTCTCCCTATTTTGTATACCCACCCATACCTTTTTGTGATGACCATATCAATTCCAGGGTTTAACAAAGAAAAATATAATTACTTGATACCCTGAGACTGACTTAAAGACAGCCTAAAGTATTTTTATGATCTTTTAGCTAGGATACCAATGGCCATTTTAAGTTAAGTTCAAATTGTAATATTAATAATTAAATAATTATTTAACTATTTTATAACGTTGTTTATGTAATTAAATAAAAAGTAGGTAAAATTTTAAGGTAGGGTTCACAAAATAAAACAAAGGTTGTACCTACCTTTTTGGTGAAACTTCTTCTTGTATCAATATCATTATACTAATTGGAGATATGGGATGCGAGACATTTATGGCCAGTTTTATGTCGGTTGGTAAACTCTTTTTAAGCTTTGGAAAAGGGTAAAACCTTAAAATTCGCCTTGTGCCCGATAGGATGGCCAATTAGATGAAAGTGTCTGTCATCTGATTGGCCATTCCACCGGGCACAAGGTGAATTTTAAGGTTTTACCCTTTGTTAACGTTTAAAAAGAGTTTACCAACTGACATACAACTGATCCTTAGAGAGGTTAAACAGCTGGCATGGGACAGAGCCGAGTGGAGACGGGTGGTTGAGTCAAACCAGTCTTAGGACTGTAAACTCAATGATGATGATATGTTTTGAGTTTTGAAATAAAATATAAAAGATATATTTGTTTTATTTTGTGAAACCTACGTTAAAATTTTACTTACTTTTTATTAAAATTGTTTCAACTTGAACCAACACTTAACTCTTTAAAAATTAGTAATTTAATTGGTTAAATAGGTATGAGAATTCACTTGAAATATTCTTAATTTTCTTAACATGTCTAGAAATGACCCAAACGTAGAGAAAAATTATTTCGACCCTGATTTCTTTCTGTCTGTGTTCTTGATTCACATTTCTACAATAATTCAAGAAGGGTTAAGTCTTAAAAAAGTTATTTCTGATGCTCGATATTTTTTATTTTAAAATAAGCCACTGATTAGATTTTGAGCTGACTAGCTTTAGAATTTCCGGCTTAGAAAATTAGTAAAAATTCCAATCGTCTTATGAGAAGTTATCGAAGAATGATTGTAACTGATGAACTGAAAAGTCCACTTTGTATTAATAAATTACATCGCAGCGTCAAGTAGGTATAAACTTTCTAGTTCAAACAAAAAATCGAGAGTTCACTAAAATAACATTGACTAAAAAACTTTACTACTCAGGTCATGTTTATCTCAACCAGCACCGTCCTAAGATATTTAGCGGCCATGAGCTACTAACAATTTTGCACCCCTCTTCATAAGAAACTATACACAGGAGGTTGAAGCGGTTGCTCGGTGAAGTTTTAGAAATGTTTCAGAGCTACAAAAAGTAATTATATTACCAACAAATAATGAAAATACAAAATACAAATATATGAACAAAAACAAACTAGATAAACAGAAGTAACTTATTATATATACCTATAACTTAAATATTTAGTTTCCTAGCTCCAGCCGCACAAGCAAAAATTGTCGTCCAAAAATACTGCCGTCCCCCGGGGCTATAGCCTATTTTGCCCTGTAGTTAAGGTGCCCCTGTCAACAACCGAGTTGACTTTAATTTAGGGAACTCTGTTCCTGTTATCGCTAAATCTAAAAGACCAGTTAAGAATCGTTTTTAGCCCGAGGATCAGTTCAAAGGCCACTGCAGACTATCTAATCAAACCTGGTTGGTTTAGTATTCAATTCATGTGTGTAATTTATTATTATTATCATCATTATATTGCTATCAGCCTGCGCTTTGATGTAACTAAATGCCGCTATCTTGGTTCTACCCAGTGTCTTTTACCACTCTAATACAACTAATAAACTTCACTATCCACTGAAAATATACCATAATCTAGATTTCATCATGTTTTTTTTCTTTATCTTAAACATCCATCGTAAAAGATATAACATTTCTTTGGAACTTTTTTCTTTAACCACTATTTTCTAACCGGCAGAGGCCTCCGTGTCAGTGAATAGCAAACAGGCATATTCTTATAGGAGAAAACTTTTGGCTGTTCGGAAAGAGATCTTAGGGGGTGGATCGGCGCTACCTTATTAATTTTATATATCTTGAATAGATGTCACTCCCATTGTGATTTTCGATAATAGCAATTTTTCCCTAAAATGTTTCAACATCTGATTCTCGCAAAAAAAGAAAAAAATTTTCTCAAAGTCATACTCAAAAAACATATAAGTACCTATTCTCTTTGTTCGGCTTTTTGATGATTTAGTGGTCAAGTTGATGAACTGGAAAATACTTTTGAGTTTGGCTACAATGAGAAAGTTAAAATAAATGTTGTATAGTTTATTCTGGACGTTATATATTGTTCGAGTCAACTGACCTTTGATCTGTTAAAATCGGGAAAGTATAAAATAGTTCAAGAACAAAAAATCATATTAAAGATTATCGGGTGCCAGAATTCATGTGTTACAAAAACAAAGAACTCATTAGATGCTTAGAAAAATGAATGGATTATTTTTAATTATATGTCAGAAGGGTTGTTTTTCACACCCTCGGAAATCGAACCCGAGTGCCAGTAACAGAAATCCGGGCTATCTGGCTACCCTGTGATGTGCCAATGCGTTGAATATTTTACTCAATCATTTAAATCTTAATTTGTAAAATTTCTCGATCTATTGATTCTGAATTTAGGTAAACACATAGCCCTCACAGGGTAGCCAAATGGCTCGGATTGCTGTTACTGGCACTCGAGTTCAATTTCCGAGGGGGTAAAAAACAGCCCTTCTGACATATAATAAAAAATAATCCATTACATCGGATATAATAAATGACAATATCTAATGATTTTCTAAGAAAATTTAAATCTATTACTATCGGCAACTTGAAATCTCCCAATTGACTATCCATGTTTAGATATTCCGATTAAAAAATCTAATACAAGTTGAAAAAATCGAATTGCCATATAAGGGTATTTCGAAGGGCTATAATAAATAAGCACTTTGTGTGAATAAGCTTTACCTTTGTGTCAAGATATAGATTTATATTTCAAACCATTTTTTCAGACTGTCTTCATTTTTCAATCTCTATCTATATCTAATGCAAAGGGATTTCTCATTTCCTTCACTTTAACCCATTTAATAAATGATGGTTTTTAATTAATAAATTTAAGAGGTCGGATAGGGAGATTTCCCTCGAAGCTGAAGTTTAAAAAATATTTATTTACCTATATTAGAGGCGACTGTGGGTCACTGGTTAGAGTGTCGGGCCGGTGACCTGAAGTATGCTGGTTCGAGACTGAGTCTCGGGAGATATTTGCAGCCGCCTCCTCTTGGAAAGCAATGGCAACCTACCAAGAGTATAATTGCCTAGTCAACTTCTCCAAACTAGCCGTTCGGAACCGGCGCTAAAAAAAGTAGGTCCCATATATCTGTGTAAAACAACTAATCACACTCAGCACAGGTATAAGTATGTAGAGAGGCGCTGGATCCAGTTTCGGGCATGGCACTCTAAGAAGAAGAAGGTACATAATTGATATTTTTCTTGTAAAAATATTTTTTAAACTGTTTAATAAAATATGTATTTATTATTAATAAATATTAAACTGTTAATCACGTGGCCTGAACTCAGGTCCCTCATAATATAAATAGGCAACTGAGATTGCTATACCTATGGCATCCATACTTTTTATTAAATATATTTTTTAAAAAATCATTGCAAATAATTTTTTTAATTATTTGAAAAGTACGGTGAGGGATGGGAGGGCCAAATGTATTAAAGAACATTCGAGAACAACCCAAACAAGGAGCAGCCTAATATATATACTTAAGCTAAGAGAAACTTTACAATATGTTAATCAATTTGAGCAACATTCGTAAATGCGAAATCCTTGTCGAATGTAATCTATCCATCTATAGTTATACTTCCGATCCCTTGTATTCATTCATTCGATAATAAACCTTCAACTCTGAAATCTACCTACTCGAAACAGTATTTCCTTAATAAGCTAACATGTTATGATTCTAATCCCTTAATGACTCACGTTCCCTTTCATAATTTTAATAATATAATTAATTTTATGAAATTCGTACAGAATTCTCATTAAGAACCTTGAATAAATTTATGTTCATCACCTAATTTGTCGAAATACTAGTGAAATATTATTTTCTATGAGAGCTTTCGTATTCTCAAAAAATCTATAAATCTCTCAATCTATTATATAAATTCATTAAAAAATAATTTTAATAATTAAGAGATAAATTAAAATGAATTTAAACTCGGCAGTCTTTCCTGTAAGCTTTTGTGATTCGGAAATTTTAATTGTCTGCATGGGGAATGAACTGAAAAGAGCATAAATATTCATCTAAGGGCCTGTTCACACGGAGCCTTTTCTCCTACTTGCTCCTAACTTTCCCGGCTAACTGTCAATTTGTAGGCATGGAGGGAGTCGAAATGACGTCACTCCTTACTGTCTTAATAGCATGCTTGCTTGATTCAAAAGATAGGGCATGTTCTAAAAAAAAAATTTAGCTACTTGGACCGGGCAGTGGCCAGCCAATCGGAAAGCATTATTTTATCACGTGGGTGACATGGGAATTGGCCAAATACATCAGCTGATATCACAGAACAGCTGATATTTTGTTTCTCACTGTTCAACTCTTTACTTCAACGAATAAAGAGAATATGCCTTCCAAATTCGTCTTTGATTGATAATTTCTGCAATAATATTATTCCCAGCCATTTTTGTTTGCATCTGAGATGAAACTGAAAGATGATAGACCAGCTGTTTGGCTCAAACCATGCTCGCGCAACCTAGTCGGCTAACTTGAAAATTTTCTGAAAAAGCCTCGTGTGAACCCAACAGGCGAAAAATCAGCCTGACTGAACTAGCTTCAAATTGCAAGTAGGGCGAACAAGTTAGGAGCAAGTAGCAGAAAAAGCCCCCTATGAACCGGCCTTTATTAATACAAGCTTTTCAAGCTCATAAGTCCAAACGTCCATCTCAATATAACGATTAGATTTATTTTTAATTTTTCTGAGTTTTTCAATTGGGAAAGCCCAAAACTAATTAGTACTTTTTCTTAAAATTAGAAAATTTTTGACATAGATATTAATAGGTATTAAGTTCTCGAATTATTGAAAGCCTCGTAATCCAGAAAAGCAGACATAAAATTTAAATCTGACGTTTTAAACATTTATAAACACGAATAAGCTCATCAAGCGTAGCGTCTAATTTTAATATTAATAAATAATTATTTTATTATTAATAAATAATTGATTTCATTATTATTAATAATAATAATAACAATGTTTATTCAATGAAACATACATAATAAATAAAAGAAAAAAATACAAACACATTTTTCTCATGGTCGACTCGACCGTTTGAATATTGATTTTATTATTATATATTATATTATATTTTACTTATTAATTAGGAAACATCTAAATAGGATAATTTTTATTTGAAGAATAGTGAAAAAGAAAAAATCAATGACTGATCAGAAATATTTCTCCTATATATGATAATACATCTTTTAAAACTACATACCTACTATATAATACAGTCGAGAGGTGAACCACGATTGGAATTAGGTGTACATGTCTTTGAAATTAAGTGGAATTATTTTGGAATTCACTAGAAAATGCCCCTTCATCTATTGTCTTTTACTTGAAAATAAAAGACCAAGTGGAAGTAGGTGTACACGATATTAGGTCGCGGTTCACCCCTGCAAATACTTCTTCTTCTTTAAGTGCCATATCAGGTTTCGGCACCTCTCCATATCGACAGTGTGTTTAGCTGTTTGTGCACAGATATACGGGACCTACTTTTTAATGCCGGTTCCGAACGGCTAGTTTAGAGAGGTTGACTAGGCAATTATACTCTTGGCAGTTTGTCATTGCTTTCCAAGAGGAGGCGGCTTAAAATATATGCCGAGACTTCGTCTCGAACCAGCGTACTTCAGGACAGCGGCCCGACGCTGTAACCACTGACCCACAGTCGCCTCCCCTCGAATACAGTATTAGAAAATATTTTGTCTAGGCTAGAATATTTTTTGAATTTTCTATATTATGTACAAGTATATCTACCTACAGCTTGTTAAAGAAAGAAATTTGTGTTTATTAAAATTAAAACCAACTTCTTACCAAACTGCTGAGTTGAAATTTTATAAATTTATAGATAAAGGATAATAATATAAGAAAGTTTAAAAATGTAAACGTTGATGAACATTGAGGTGGGGATGAATACACTTTTTTTATATTCAATGAAATGGGTGTACTCAAAAATCCCACGTAAATGAAACACAAATCATGCATCATCAACTTGAGATAGCATATCAAAACAAGATCATAGATATATAAATTTTAGTTGCGACGAATTTGCTATGATGAATTTTACCTATAAGCCCATTGGAACTGACAGAGGATTGGGGGGAGGGTCAAATGCAGCTCTCTCAATATTTTTTTGGGGAAGCTTGATTTGAATTGTAAATTTAAATTTTACTCGAAATACCTATTGATCGTAAATCCATAAAATCAAGGGATAACCATGCCAAAAATTCACTTGCCATAGGTCGCTGGATTTATTTTTATCTTTTTGACAACAATGATTCTTTTTCTAGGTACTGTAAGAGTAGGCAAACAGATTGGTGATAACTAGGTTGTTATTATTATAATGAAAAAAAAGCTGTAGGTTCAAAAGTATTTTATTTAAATGCTTTTGAAAGTAATTATAATTTTTACAAAATGTATTTATATTACAAATGAAGGGTACAGGGGATAAATGCACAATGTCAATTTTTTTTGTAAAAAATCCGATTCTCATGCAATCTAGAAGCGTTTGAAGGAAACTATTAATCTATAATTATTTGTTTCAATAAATAATTATAAATTAATCATGTGTGATTTAAATAAGAATTCAAACTTTAATCAAATTAATCACAAAAATAAAAGCTTCAACAGCTTCATTACTATTAATCTATAGTTTCATTTTTGGAATAAAGGCAATATAAGTATAAAGCTTAAAATGACCGGAAAAGTTTTGCCATACTGAGGAAGAGGGTGCAATTTCAACAGTAAAAAATTGTTTTTAACAGAATTGTTTGTTTATTCCCTGTATCCTAAATAAAATAGCAAGTAATCAATTTGAATTAATTATAAATTAGTTAAAATAATATATCTAATAATAACCTGTACTACAGATACTATCACGGTGTCTGTTCAGTCGAGCTGAAATCAATTATCCCTCCTAAAGCCCCCTTTACGAGAAACACGCGGTTTTCGAATGCTCAGCACTCCTTCGCTGTCAAATTGGATAAAAGTCGAACAAGCGCTTTCGCCAACTCTTTTATCCCTATGACCTTCAGAGACTGGAACTCGCTCCCTGCCACCATCTTTCCCACGACTTATAACCTTCAGCTATTTAAGACCCGTATCCACAGATACCTTCGACCCCCGCCCAACCCATAAAATTATTTCTTCTTCTTTTCACGATGGAGGGGCCAACCCAAGCCTTTAGGGGTTGCACCTTTTTGGTGTAACTCCTTCTCTCATCATTTTCATTAAAAAAAAACCGTAGGTATACATAAAATATCATCGAAATTATAATACTTTTTAAAAGAAGTTAAACGTAGAGAATAGAAAAATGAATCAACTAATCTTTAAAGGTTATAGGAAATAAACGCGTCATGTCAATTTTTTGTAAAAAATCTGATTCTTATGACATCTAGAAGCTTTTGAAGGAAACTATCAATCTGTGGTTTCATTTTTGGAATAAAGGTATTATAAGTATAAAGCTTAAAATGACGGGAAAAGTTTTGCTATACTGAGGAAAAGTGCGCAATTTCAACAGTAAAAAATTGTTTTTTTACATAATTGTTTGTTTATCCCCTGTATCCTAAATAAAATAGCAAGTAATCCATTTTAATTAATTAGAAATCAGTTAAAATAATATAAGAATAACTGTAGGTATACATATACTATCTTCGAAATTATAATACTTTTTAAAAGAAGTTAAACGTAGAGAATAGAAAAATGAATAAACTAATTTTTAATGGTTAACTTTTAGGCAGACAAATGTAAAAAATAAAAAAAATAATAATAAAAAAATTGGGTAGGAGAAACCGCTTCAGGGAAGGTTCACTGCGCAGAGGGGCAAATTGCGTTCATTTATTGATTATAACAAATATAAACCTAAATGGAACTGATGGAGCATTGACATTTCAAACATTTCCAACCTTTTCACTTTTAATTATCACTAAACAAAAAAAAATAATAAATAATAATAATCATCATCAATCCATCAACAAACAAAATCAATATCTAATTTATATTTCGTCGCTATTTATATCATCCCCCATAAAGATTGATTGTTGCTTTTAGCACATTTTACTGGATAGGGCGAATTTGATACGGTTTTCTTTTCATAGATCATTTCTACTTAGTGAACTCGATCTTCACTAACAATTGGAGAGCAATTAAAAACTGACCCGGTATACTCTATGCAAATTAGAACTTTTTAACTTTACCATATGTATGATCAAGTATTGTAATCGTCCATGTAAAAAGTGGGTTTTTTGCTTCTTTTTTTCGGAATATCTCAAAAACGCCTGAAACTATTTCGATTAAAAAATTGGGCGAAACCAAGACATTTCAGTCTACAAAAAAGCCCTAAAAAGTGAACACCGAAAAAAATTATATTTTTAGAGATAATAACTTTTTTGTCAACGTGTCTCTTAGTCTGTTAGTTGGTTAGTTAGTTAGTTAGTCTGTGAGTCTGTGAGTTAACAAATTTTTAGGGAAGAGCTAGCTCAAAAACTAGTGTGAATATCAAGTCGGTCTCCCTGGTGTAATGGACAGCATATCTGGCTGGCAACCCGGAGGTCTCGGGTTCAATTCCCGGCTATACCCAGACATTTTTTCTGTAAGTATAGGGTCTGGAAAAAATTAAGTGGGAGATAAATTTAACCTAATTTATCGAACGGAGAATTTACCACTGCTCGAAGCCCCTATAAACTTAGTAAATTGGATATTGGATTGTATCTAACTTTCTAAGCTTTTGCTCGTGATCTCGGCTTCTTTCCTTCTACTCTGTTCTTTTCACGATGGAGGGGCCAGCCCATAGAGGCCTTTATGGACCTTCTGATGTATCTCCTTCTCCCATCAATATCATATTAAAAAAAATCAAATTTCACGATCCATTCATAAAGAGGATATAGTAGTGTGAAAAGTACAGTCACGTTAAAAAAAACCCTAAAATTTTAGCACCGTTCATATTTATAGAGTGGTTAAGAGGCTAAAACTTTTTGTGTGGACTGTCGCGAAAGAACTACCTTAAATATTAAATAAAAGAGAGGGGCCAGGGTGTATTGTAAAGTCCAGTGGATGGTCACATCAGAACGTATCAATTTATTTTTGTCAGGGATTGTATAAGCTGGAGAGCTTAAGCTGGGCAAAAAGATGAGGGAGACTTTTTAAAACAAATTTCCTTTTCGAATTTCAATTTATTGTCACAAATATATATATAACATCATCATATATCGATTCGATGTATCATATTATATATAATTCATGTTTGAGACATATTTATACAATAGAGTGAGAAAAAATAAAAAAATTCCAGTAAATTCAATAACACACTCGCGCCACTTTCGTACCTGATGAGTGCTTTTTATTTATAAGTTCATTGTAGGTACTACCCGTATGTAAATTTAACATTTTGTTTTTATTTTTCTAAATTTTTATTAAAGCTTCTTGAATTTTCATCGAAAAAAGGAAAAAATAAATGTTGTTGAAAGAGCATTTAACATAAGAAAAAAAATTAATTTAAAAAATATTGCTTTATATTTTAATATGTTATACTCGTATCCGAGGGCTACTATGTAGATATTGAAAAAATAGTTTACTATAGAGCTATAAAACAAATGAAATTGATCAGTAATTTATAAAAATTTAATATGAAAGATATTAATTTGCCGATGGTAATAGATTCAAATTTACAAGAAATCATAAGTTGGTCTCATCTATTAAATTCGATGGAATGGAATATTTTTAATATTATTATCTATTTTAGCAAAGTCTATAGTTATATAGTTCTAGTACAAAGAGACAAGAAATTGGGATTTTCTAGAACAATCACAATTAATGGATAATTTCTCTCGGGACTAAAACTTGTCAGGACTTGTCTTTTAGATCTTTGCACGTTCTTACATGTCAATAGATAAATAATGGATAGTCAGGGATTATTATATCTGTGACCCTTTTGAAAAATAAATTACCATTCCTCATATCCTTCTTTAATCCCATTTGAATTAAATCTGTGGCCCAATATAAAGTCATAAATTCCTTAAAACATTGAGATTTATACTAGAAAAAACAACAATTTGGCATGATGGTGGCTTGGTAATTTTAAATTTTGAATCTGAAACTAGATTTCAAGATTTCCGAAAAAATAATCATCATTTTGGTTTATTTTCGACTACATTTTCATTAGAAATAAATTTTCTACTTGCAAACTTTCTGATTGAATGTTCTAGAACAACAATTAGATTAATACCTATCTGAATGAAAAATTGAATATTGTCTCTTTATTAGAAGTACCTGGAGCGATGCTCGGTAACTTTTTGACTCTAAATAGCTTAAGTTTCAAAATTCAAGGCTCTGCAACTTGCCGAAGACGATATATATGAACGATTAAACTATTTATTCTACACCCTTAATTTACACCCCTTCCTTTATTTCAATCGGATTAGAATTTATACACGACTAATAACTCATGACATTTAAGTACACCAATTTTAAACCAAATCGTTAAAGCCGTGTTTGAGAAAAAAAAAAAAAAAAAACGAAAAATCTTTCGTGTAAATGTCAACTTACGGTCTTCCAATTTAAACCAAAAGCTTGCAATATCTCCTTCTAGCCTATATTGAGATTAACTTTCGAATTTCGTAGCTCTGAAATTTATGGTTGCGAACGTAGGGGGTACATTCATACCTAAGTAAACATCAACTTCCGGTATTTCTATTTTAGCCAAAATCATGTGGTACTTCTCGTAGCCTCTAGATAGCTTAAGTTTCAAATTTCAAGCATCTGCGACTTACCCGAAGACGAGATATGAACGATTCAAATATTTATTTTGCGACATGACTAAATTACACCTCTTTCCTTTATTTCAATAGGATTAAAATTTATACATGACTAATAACTCATGACACTTGATAAATACACTAATTTTTAAAAAATTCGTTATAGTCGTTTTTGAAAAAATATAAAAAAAAACGAAATAAATGAAGGGGTGTAAATTAGTAGTATCGCGATAACTTCAAATAAATGAAAATGTGAAAGTTGTGTGGTGACCACACCAGTTGATTTGAATAACAAATGTCAATAGAATTATAATATTTTATCCGCGGTCTGGGACAATTTTTTTTCTTCGAATGTGAGCCGTCTAAAAACCAAAAGGTTAGACATCCCTGGTCTATATTTTTCTTTTTTGGTTCCCATCCTTTTCTCAGCAGGAGAGAGCTAAAGAGAAAGTCTTAATGTTCTTCCCTCTAATTCCATATCTCATTAACTTGTCAAGTGTTTGTTTTCTTCGTTCAGTCATTTTTCATACTAAAACAAATTGGATTATTATTGTTGATTAATTAATTGATTCATTAATGTTTAACATCCCAAGTATTTCACTCTCTTTTTTTTGTCAGAAAAATAATTTTTATTCTATATATATAAAATTAAGGCTTTGTCTGTACATTGCTCCAAATCACGCCAAATTTTGGCTGCACACATTTCAAGCAAAGCTATGAACGAAAACGCCCTCAACAAAATTCCTGTCTGTATGTCTGTCTGGATAAAATTACAAATGAAGAAGTTCTTGGAAGAATCGGAGAAAGAAGAACTTTGTGGAAGAGTCTGAAGAAGAGAAGAGGTCAGATGATGGGGCACACACTGAGACATGGGGGACTGCTTAGGGATATCTTGGAGGGGGAGATGGGAAAGAAAAGGGGAAGGGAAATGCCCAGATTAGAATATTTCAAATAATTGGGTATATGGGATGCCAGACATTTAGAGAGGTCAAACAGCTGGCGGGGGACAGAGTCAAGTGGAGACGGATTGTTGCATCAAACCAGTCTTAGGACTGTATACTCAATGATGGTGTCTGTCTGTATGTTTCCGTCGTTTCCGAAAAGTTGCTCACGATTCACGTAAAAACGGCTGAAGGGATTATTATGAAATTTCATATATACATCAGATGTCTTCTAACTTACATTCTTAGCTATATAACGTTTTGATATTTGGACCCCAGAAGGGGGTTTGGAGGGGCGCACGAATGAAAATTATCAAATAACTCCTAAACTATTAGAGTTCTACGGCAAATTTTATAATAAGCAAAGTTGTAGGGGATGTGATTTTTGACAACTTTTGTTTAAAAAAATTCCCCAAAAACCAGCCAAAAAGGGAGGAGGGTCAAAATATGAAAATTCCTGCTCTTTGACCAAACTCAACAAAATTTTGTATACATAATCTGTGGGTCACTAGAAGGCTAGAAATGCAAAAACTAAACATCCAAAATGGGGGGGGGGGGTCAAAAAATGGAAATTCTTACCCTTAGAGCCAACTTAACCAAATTTTGTATACATAATCTGAGGGTCAGTACAAGGCTAGAAATGAAAAAACTGGGTGCGGGGGAGGGGGTGGAGGGCACGGTGTGGGTGTGTGGGTGCAGGGTGGAGTGGAGGGTGTAGGTGAGGGTCCAGTGGCGTAATGGTGGGCTCAGGTGAGGGTCCAGAGGCGTAATGGGTGGTGAGGGGTGGGGCGGGGTGCTGGGAACGGGGATGGGGTGGGGCAGTGAGGAGTGAGGGTTCAGATGAGGATCCAGAGGCTTATTGGGGTGGAGTGGGTGGGGCGCGTGGTGGTGGTTCGGGGTGGAGGCGCGGAGGTAGGGTCCGGGGGATGGTGGGGGTGGGGTGGTGCAGGGTGGAGTGGGGGTTCAGGTGACGGTCCAGAGGCGTGGTGGGATAATGCGGGGGCTGGGGTGCGGTTGTTGGGCACGGGTGCATGGCGTGGGGGGTGGGACGTGCTGGGTGGAGCTCGCGGGTTTGGGGGTCCAGGGGGCGCGCCTCCTGGTTAGCAAGAGAGCCGCCGAAGGCGGGCCTTGCAGCTAGTATTAAATAAATTAAAAGTGTCTTTTATTTTATTTTATTTTGTTTTGTGCTTTGTATTGTTATCCTTATTTGAATAGTCGAGTTGGTGTCATATATTGGCTTCCGTAAAAGATATTTATACAACTTTTCATTTTACCTACGCGATTTGCGTATAAGCCATTTGTTTATTTTTATTTTCAACCAAAAAAAGCACGGGCATTTAATTAATGTTCTAAAAATTAAAAAAGTTTCGAATTGTTTCCCCTCTCTCTCTCCTGATATAACGCCCACACCATCTTTTAATCCTTTATCTAAACATGTGCACATTAACAATAATTTTTCTATACAATCATTGAATATTTTTTTTTGTAAAAGAAAAAAACATTTTACATTACATTACAGTGAATATTAAAAATTATCCAATTTCTCTGTTCGTATCGCCGATGCCATAAAATTTTAACAAGTATTGTTTTACGTTTCTATTCAATTAAAGTGACCACAATCCCCAGATTTTTTTGCATTTCTTCGTTTATTTCCAAAGTGAGTAGATTTTGATGAGGGAGTCCAAATTTCTGCAAAAGAGATAATTGAAACTTATCTTTTTTATTCAAAAACCGACGATTCGGAGATTTATTCCATCCTTCTTCAGGGTTTTGAAAGGAAAGTGAAAGAAATGCATGCAACATTAATTAATAATAATTCAATATCAACTTGAAAAACGGAAAAAAATTACTTTTTAACCCCTTAACCGATAGGGGAAAAACACCAAAGGATCCCCCCTTATAATCAATGATTAGAATTTATTAGAAAAATCAAAGTGATTTTGCTAAAATAAAATATATTTTTTTAATAGGGGATTCCATATTGATTAAAACAGGAAGACTGTCCCTTCTCTATGCCGCCAATGTCACATATAGTCAAAATAAGGATAAAAATAAATAATTGAGTGGATTTTGAAAAAGAAAGATAATTGAAACTATCTTTTTTATTCAAAAACCCATAAATAATCACAATTCCTAAATTCTCTATGAATTCTTTGACCAAACCCACTAAAATCCAAACATCATGAGTGAAATCAATATACTCTTATACAATAGTTGGTATAGTTTTATTAATTTACGATACAGGGTATGGTCAAGTATTGTAATCGTGCATGAAAAAAGTGGGTTTTTTCCTTCTTTTTTTGAAATATCTCAAAAACGGCTATCCCTCTACGAAAAAGCCCTAATAAGTGAACATCTAAAAAATTATATTTTTCGAGTTAATAATTGTTTTGTCAAAATGTCTGTTAGTTATTCTGTGCGTTACCAAATTTTGTGGACGAGCTAGCTCAAAAATAGTATGAATATCGAAACCAAATTTCACAGGTAGTTTTGGTCCATTGAGATTAAGAGCTGATTAGATTTTAGTGTATATCGACCCAAAATAAGGGGGGTGGAGGGGGGGTTAAAAACTAAAAATCTAGGCCATTTGAGCAAACTCAACCAAATTTTGAATACATAATCAGTGGACCCTCAGAAGTCTAAAAATGAAAAAACCAACCGCTCAAAATGGGGGGGGGGGTTAAAAATGAAAATCTTGGTTATTTAGCAATCTCAACCAAATTTTGTATACATAATCAGTGGGACGACAGAAATCTAAAAATGCAAAAACTAACCGCCCAAAATGGGGGTGGGTTGTAGGGTCAAAAAATGAAAATCTTGGCCATTTAGCAAATTCAACCAAATTTGTATAAATAATCAGTGGGACCCCAGAAGTATAAAAATACAAAATCTAACCCTCCTACATGATTATAAATAATTTTTAGGGGCCAAGTTTTATGGTAGAGTCAAATGGATGGCCACATCAGAACACGTTAGCTTATAGTCCTGTTCAAGTAAAATGATTGCAATTTTTAAATACATAAGCGAAATAGCTGGAATCAGTAAGGCCTGTAATAAGTAATAAAATAATTCCTTTAATTCATGAACGATTCGCACATATGAATCTAAATATTGAGTGAAAGAACTATATGAATATTTAATCAGCATCGTATCAGGTTGAGGCCACATCAATCAAAACAGTCAAAACTTAAAACTTTCGACCCTATTTTAAGGCATTCATCACTTTGATTATTTCCGAACTCGTGACATTAATCCAGAAAACTTATCACTATTTCCATTTGTATTTTTGAATTGCTTATATTCAAGAGAAAATCGAGAAATACATAAAACGATTTGCGAACCATGTTTTCAAAAGTGAGACTTGATTGTTGAATACTTACTTTCCGGAATAAGTAGGAGATCTTAATAAAAGAAAAGTAAAAATATTTTTGGCAAAATTATTATTTACTATAAGTTAATCACTAGGTCACTTGTTTCATGTGTAAGAAATAAAGGAGAGAGTATTTTCTCGATATATATATTTCGGACTGTCAATCCATCATCAGGAGATACAGAAACTAACTTTTAGAATGCCATAGTATATTAGTGTACAGAAGACACACATATATTTACAAGTGAAAGAATATTTTTAACAGGTCAATTTGGAGAAGTTCGACTATAGATAATATTTATTATGATTTTTTTTATAAAGAGTTTGGTAATTTTATCCTTATACATCCTTCTTTTTCCTACAAATGGGTACATCTCCACATTCAATGATTTTTTTATGATATCAAGAGCCACACCAAGAATTATGTATTTTGGAAGAATTAAATTATAGACTTTAAAATATTTACTGATGAAGGATTTAAAATCAGGCCGAAAGCTATGAAGATGGGGTATGTGTTTTGATAGATATGGCCTTAAACTTGATACATTGCATAGTTTTTAAGGAATTTGGAGTTGGTACTTGGTGAATTTTTTTTAAATTATTGGATAAAAAATACTTGGTAGGTTTCACATTAAGATATAAAAACAAAACGAATTTATTTTTGGAGAGTCTTTAATCTCGATATATATATTTAGTAACTTTCTGTTGCTCCTGAAAATGGGTTAGTCACCCGAAATATATATATCGAGATTAAAGACTCTCCACAAATAAATTCGTTTTATTTTTATATCTTAATGTGAAACCTACCAAGTATTTTTTATCCAATAATTTTGATACATTCCTCATTATATACAAGAAGAACGCTGATATTTTCCTGAATCAATATATCAATATTCAGACGTTTGATTGTAGTATTTATGGAGCCGGGTCTTTAAGAATTAAAGACAATAGAATTCTGGAAAGATAAGAGGAATTTATAGAAGTCAGTGAGATAATTTATGAATTGCTCTTAAGGGCAATAGCTTAGAAAGGTATAAAGTTGCAGAAGCCATATCTCCCTTAAATCAATATAAGTGTAAATCAAACAACATGACTAGAATCATAAAAGCTCTGTGATAAGCCAGTTGTAGGTACCCATTATTTTGATGGTAAAATAAGTGTGCAAAAGAACATAGGCAAACGTGCTTGATCTCTATGCACATCGTGATTTACATTTCGATGTTAAACAAGTAAATGAGCTCAATGAAATCTAGGTCTTCCTCTTTCCTTTTCTTCCCCACTTCACGTTCTAAAATATCCCATCCCAATCCCCCTGTGTCTTTTCGTGTCTCCTATCATCTCAGCTCTTGTAAAAAAGGTTAAAAAAAATTTTAAGAAACGAAATTCACTCACATAGTCCAGTCAAATTGTGTTTTCATCAGGAAAGTTTTGGGGTAGTTCTGATTTGTTGCATATAGTATATGTTTTTTGGGGCGCTTATCAAAAAATTGGCCCAAATAAACGTTTAAGTCAATAAAATTTCCTAGAGAATGAGATAGGAATCAAGTTTCTAGGATGAGTGGTTTTCATTTTATGAAGGAAAACTGCGATTTTTTTAAAAAAATTGCAGTGTTTCAAAACTGCATCCTCATTGCGGCACTAATTACCATTATCCAATTAAGATGAAACTTTGTTTGAATTGTAGAAAATTTAATCTAGTTTAAAAATGTGTAGAGTAGTTTTTGTCGGAAACGTGCTCCTTCATGGTTAAAATGGGAAATATCGAAAAAAGTGCGAGTTTTTGGGTGATCCGGCTGTCGAGGTCGAAAACTTGGATTTTCACATCGAAGAAAAAACCTAAATAATAAAATTTGTAGGAAATTTCATGAACTTTCATTTTAAATGGGAAGCTTATTTACGAAAAGTTGATAGTTTTCGAGTTATAAGCAAAAAACCGCCAAAAAATGAAAATCTTCACCTTTTTTTGCATTTTTTACAATGTTGGGTCACGAAATTTTGGTAGGAAACTTCAGATTTGGATTCACTGCCCCAAAACTAACATTAAAAAACTTGTTATTTGTGAAGAACAAAATGAGAACTGTTTTTATATGATAATTAATGATGCTCTTAAAAACCCTTGAAATAAAGTAGCTTCATCTTGCTAGTGGATCTAAATCACAACCTTGTTGTAAACTCCATGGTTTATAGCTAGCTTAAATTGAAAATGTCATTGCTCTATCCCTTTACTTTTCACATATACACAAAGCTTTTGAAACACAAAACGCAAAGTTTAGTTGAAAACTGAAATTCCAACTTTTAAAGTTCCTATTAGGTAAGAGAATGAAATTTAACAAGATGTTATTAATTAACTCTGTTGAACAAGCTAATAGAATACGCCGTAAAAACATTTTATTGAGGTTTCCCGTCAAATGGATGACCCCTTATTAAATCCAAATATGTATGTATCTTTATCGAATGGATCCCGGTCTGGTTATTAAATCTCTTGTGCATTGATGAGAACAAAAGATCAGAACCCCGGGTCTTGTTTTCATGCAAATAGCCCCCGAATCCATTAAATATAAACTCACTCATTAATTCTTTATTTACTAATTAAAGCTTTTGTCAATTTATCAACCGCAGAAAGTTCTATTTATTTTTGAAACATTGTTATTAGCAAAACATATCTCTAGGGATTTAAGAATGTTTAATTGATTGTGGATTGTAGCTAATGTATTATTTATTCAATACACTCAAATGAAAAACAACATACATTACTATTCTGGCATGTGGTTGGTTTTAATAACAAAATATGAAGTACACTAGTAGTATATGTAATCAAAACATAACTCATGACATTTTTAAACCCGATTAAGAAATGTATAAAAAATTCTTTTATATAGCTGCAATAAGAAGTCATATGCTCTTTCTCAGATTCTTTAAGAGTTAATTTGACATAAATGTTGCACCTATTTGCATTATTTTAATATAAAAAACAAAATAATAATAAAAAAATTGAAGGAAAAAGTTAAAACTTTTTCATGATCTATTTTATTAACCGACTTCAAAAAATGAGGAGGTTCTCTATTCGACTGATATTTTTTTGTGCCTATGTTACCTCATATCTCCGCCAATTGTGAACCGATTTTGAAAATTTTTTGCATTGGATTCAGCCCACTTTCCGATTGGTCTCATTTTTTTTCATAGGTATTAGACCTTTTTTATTAGGTTTTTTAGACCTAACTTCATTGTTTATGAACCGATTTCGATGGTTCTTTTTTTATCCGATAGGGGGTGTCTTAGGGATGGTGTCATATTAATTTGGTCAAGTTCTGATGATATCATCACTATTAATAACATCACTAAAAAGAGAACAATAAAAATAATTTTTAAGAAAAAAATAAAAACCGATTTCAAAAAATTAAATGCAACATTTTTTTTCTTAAAAATTATTTTTTATACCTATATTATGAAATGGGTTTAATAAATAATAATAAAATCAATAAACAAAAGTTTTCTTCATTTTTGAATTGGAAGTTCTAAAGCTAGAAAAAGCAAAATCTTTTTTTATTTTTAATGCAATCGAATGCAAGAAGGACCAGGAAGATCCAGCCCCTATAGATCTCGAAAGGCTCTTTTTTTCCGAAGATAAGGGGAGAATGATCTAACGAAAGGGTAGAGGCGTAGGTGTTAGTGCACTCGAGTTTTGAAGGTTTGAAGAATTTAAGTGTCTGGAAAGACGGAGGCCGCAAGAGAGTTCCAATTCCTTTAAATCATGGGGACAAAACCAAGTGATCCGGCACTTTTCCAATAATCAATTCTGTTTAATCAAAAGATATCTATTTAATTTGATTTTATGAGAGACTGCTACCCTCGGGATTTAACAACTTTATACTTTATAGTATTAATAATAATATTAGAAGAAATTTTCTCTTTGGAGAGACGGTTTGGTAGAATTTTTATTTTTTTAATTCTTTTGATGACTCTGTTGAGAAAGGGGTCATTTCACGTGAAGCGGACAACGAAAAAAATGTAAGGTTTTAAAATTCGTTCATATTTGGCCTAATTTTACTTCTAGAAGGTATGAATGTGAACTCACATTTTTTTTGGGGGCATGAGCTTTAGTTGTCAAGTTATGGACTTGGCGTTATTGAATTTCGCTTTATTTGGAGGGAATTTTTCGAATTAAGCAAATTTACAATAAAATATTAAACATGGTGGTTTATATAGAAAATATACTGTTCTTTTTAATTATGAAATCAGATTTGAAATTGAATTTTTTTCATGTACAATACCGGAAGTAAACATTTCAAAACGGAATCTTCATAACTCAGACCGTTTTTTATTTTAATTATTTTTTAATTTAAAAAAAGTCAGTGTTATGAAAATTCTGATTTGAAATGTTTACTTCCGGTATTGTAGATGAAAAAAAATTCAATTTCAAATCTGATTTAAATCAAAAAGAACAGTAAATTTTCTATATAAACCACCATGTTTATATTTTATTGTAAATTTGTTTAATTCGAAAAATTCCTTCCAAAAAATCCGAAATTCAATAACGTAAATTCTTTAGAAGTCCATAATTTGTCAACTAAATCTCATACCCCAAAAAATTGTGTGTTCAAATTCATACCTTCTAGAAGTACAATTGGGCCAAATATGAACGAATTTCAAAATCTCACATTTTTTTCGTTGTCCGCTTCACGTGAAATGCCCCACAAGACAAATTTCGAAGAGAGAATGTAGAAATATCTTATATTGTTCCCTCAAGACTCCTTTTAAACCATGAAGAAGGAGGGAGGTTTTTGAGTTATGAAAAAAATGAATATCCAATAAATCTACTTTATTCGAGATAAGGTTTTGACCAGGTTTCCTTAACAACTTATGGCAAATGTCGGGATGGCTAATGCGTCGTTTGCTCCTGGTATCAGGGTTTTGCGCGGAATTATTTAAATTTCGTTTTGTCTTTTGATGGAAATTTATGATCATGTTATTTGTTAATGAGCATAAATTTCTATTTTTTTCTTTTTCTCATTTGTTAATTGTTTATTTCTTTAAATTGATTTGTATTTATGTTTATTAATTTCTGTAGTTAATTTGTATTGATGTTTTGTTGACCTAGCCACCGAGGACTTGTGCCTCTAAGCAGGTCGAGTAATAAAGATTTATTTATAATTTTTTCACTATTCTTGGGCCCCCTTTCCATCACTTATCAAATAATAATAAAGATGATATAACTATGTTCATGCGGCATGTACTTAGGTACTCATTTGTGAAAAAATATTCCAAATTTCTCTACATTTTCTAAAAAAAATTAACAATCAATCAAAAATAGAAACATTCCCAGGGAATTATATGACCAACGGTTAAAAAAATACATAAAAAGAAATCTCAAAGGGAAGAAGAATTGAAGTTTGATTTAAAACGGCACATAATAAAACTCGACCACGAGTCTCATCGTAATGGGAGATGCGGGGTAGTCGAATATGCCGAATATATTTGCTCCCATGAGGATGAAAAGCTAATAAAGTATATTATAAAAAAAAAGGCAGGGTTGTATATTTAAAAATACCGATGGGTCGGCGAATGCCGATAAATCGCAACCGGAATCGAAGCACCGGCTATAACGACGACAAATTTAACGGATAAAATAGGGGGTGAACAGGGTGCGTGTATGATGAGCAGAGGATGAGTTTTAGGGTTAGGTTTTCTGGCAATAGAGCACACGGGTTAGCAATTAGCGAATAGCTATCGATATTGCTGGGTAGAGGAAGCAGCCTGGCGTCAAAACCCTGGCGAAACGATTTATTCACCGAGCAATTCCGAAACGTTTCTATTTCCGTTGAAGTAAATTACCTAGATCAATTCATTTGTGAATATTGAGCTGCTCGTTTGGATCATCCCTCTCTCTGTTTCATCCTTACTTTTCATTCCCTCGCCTGAATATATATATATATATTCATAATTTATTTCTTTTTTTAATTAAATTCCAAAACTACGAGCTGAGAAAATATGGCTTTCATAAACTTAAAAAAAAGAGAATATTTCAGTCAAAATTAAATGGCCATCCATTTATTTATTTTTTTGTTTTGTTTTTTTTATTTTTTGGAATTTAGAAGATTAGAGAGTTAATGAATGAGCATGTGACCAATTAAGTGTTTGGAGTTTAGTTAATTTGCCACGGGGGGTTTGTAGAATAAATAGATGGGCTTTGATGGGCCTAGGGTGTAAAAAATAAAAAAAAATAAAATAAAAAATTAGCATTTTATTCAAATCCTCGTATTCGACTTGATACATTCAACGGGAAATGCGCACATTAAAAAAAAAATAATATTAGTTATTTTGATTATTTATGTCCATCGATTAAATTAATAAAGTTGTTGTAGGGAAATAAGGACAATAGCTTATGCAAATAATTTTTATTTTTTGCCAACGTTTCGTCAACTTTGTTGACTTCCTCAGGACAGGAATAAATTAACTTCCTTGCATATTTGTCATTTTATCAATATTCCTTCTTAGCAAACATTTCAGGCCAGTCATCAAACAGATTGAAAATAATCAAATCTAAAGATATTAAAAAAGAAAATATTTTCAATCTGTTTGATGACTGACCTGATATGTTTGCTAAGAAGGAATATTGATAAAATGACAAATATTCAAGGAAGTTAATTTATTTGAGCCCTACAGGAAGTCAACAAAGTTGACGAAACTTTGGCAAAAAATAAAAAATTATTTGTATAAGCTGTTGTCCTTATTTCCCTACAACTTTATTAATTAATACTACTTATGGTCAGGTTGGTCAAGTTATCCACTTAACATCATATATGCCTTCTAATCAGCGGGCGTTCAAGCCCGACTCGCTGCAAATCAACTTTAATCTGACCCCTACATAATTGAAAAAAAAATTTTAATATATAATATTGTAAAATGGCTAATGGATAATGCCGAGAAAGCCAAAAAAAAAATATTAATTATATAAAAAAGTAGATATATTTTTTTATTTTTTATTTATAAATAAGTAGTATATATATATAGAATGTGAATTAATTAATCTGACTGATGTTCTTTTTAACCGACTTTTAAAAAGGGGAGGTTATCAATGTATCATATATTTTTATTAAGAACAGGTTCTACTTATTGAAACGCGTTTCACTGATTACCTTTGTAGGCAACTAGAATTTACTGATGTTGGTTGAGTTTGTTCCAAATGTCTAAAATTTTCATTTTTAACCTTCCCCTCATTTTGAGTGTTTATTTTTAAAATGTTATATACGAAAATGTCAAATATAGCAATTTTTGACATTTTCGCTTAACATTTTATGAAAATAAACATCCAAAATGAAGCGGAGGGTCAAAATAAAGGTTCTAGACCTTTGAACCAAACTCAACCAACATCAATAAATTTTAGTTGACACAAAGGTATTCAGTGAAACACGTTTTAACTAGTATGAACCCGTTTTTACTAAAAACTATTTCAACATATATATAATATATATGGTATATATACCATATGTATATTGAAATAAATACCTATGTAAATGGTTTTTGGAGGGAAGGACAGGGGTGTAATCATGGATGCTTTTTTATTATTATTTTAATAGGAAGTACCAAATGAATAAGAATTTTTTTGATAAGATAGATAAATTTTATTATAGTAGATTAATTGCTTTAAAATTGAAATGGATCTTTCCCGAATTTTGAAATTTCAAAATGTAAGAATCACAAATTAAAATTAATTGAAAAGTTTTTATTTTGCCGAAAGTAGCAGAGTTGTTGATTCATAAAGAGAAACAAAGAGGTTGTCCTCTGCTTGATGCAAATAAAAATACACTCATATTATATCAATACTTGACCTCATGAAAAATAATATTTATAATTAAAAAAAATTGATGATGAAGGCCAAGCCTTCGAAACTATAGTCTCTAACAAATAAATAACAAATATGTATTTTTTATTGTTAAAGGATAAGTTAAAGGAATTGCTTCTTTCCAGTAATTTATTTTATTATTCAAATGGTTAATCCAAATATTTCGAGAGCGCTTGCGGCATCTCTTCCTCAGTGGAAACTGTGGGACCATACAAGACAATACCATACAAAACGTAGACAATATTGTGGTCGTTGACCTTTCCTTGACTGATCATTAATATAAATTGGTTCACATTAAATTTAAACCAGCTCGAATACTAATTGTTTTAAATTCCATTCAAACTTCATTGTGAATAGATGTGCATAGTTGTATATACTCGTAAATGTTATCTCAGTTTGTGAATTTGTATATATATATGGTGTTTAATCAAGCTTTTATCAATGTTCTGTACAAACTGATGGGGTCGGCACATTGGTGGAAGAGTGGGTGAGTACCTTTGACATTTGTAATTAATAATAACTCACTGACTTTCCTCTTGTATGGTACCACAGTTTCTACTGAGGAAGAGATGCCGCAACCACTCTCGAAATATTTGGATTAACCATTTGAATAATAAAATAAATTACTGGAAAGAAGCAATTCAATTTATTTATCCTTTAACAATAAAAAATTAATATATTCAGTACCAACAAGCCAACAAAATTCTTATGAACAAATATATATGTCTGTGCAGAGGAAAACCTCTTTGTTTCTCTTTATAAAATTAATTTACTAAAAAGAGATTTGCTAACGTTTTATCTTAGATCTTTTTAGATATGATTGATAAGTTAATAGAGTAAAGGGTGTGTAGTTTCACAGTGAATGAAATAAAACTCAAAGAGGTTTATACAAACTCAATATATTTCGGATTATTAGTCCATCATCAGGAGTTTACAAGTTAATACTTCACCTAAAACCTACACCACTTTCCATAAGTAAAAATGATTGATAAGGTATATCAGAAGAGCTGTTCGCGTTCCAAACCTAAGAGACGCAATTTTAACCAGAAAACTGTAAATTCGTTTTTTTCGTATCTGATTGATGATTTTTTATGTAATTAGTATTTTGTATCTCGTTACCAAACATTTTAATTTAACAATCCCTATAAATGACGTTCTTTTATTTTATGAATACTTTTTTTAGTGATTTAGAAGATAAGAAACTTAATGAGTAAGTTGATTATTTGAGTGTTTCGTAGTAGTTAATTTGCCATGGTGGTGTTTGTAGAATAAATAGATAGCTGAGACGTGACTAGCATTCCATTATACTTTAAAAAAATCAAATCAGAGTAGTTGACTACGATGTACATTCAACGAGAAAAATAGCAGATTCGCTTTGCAGGAAAAAAATTTCGCTCACTTAAAAAATAATTACAAATGGGTTACAGTGAAAATGGATCATAAAATATTCTTTCACATATATAAAAAATAAAAAAAAAATAAAAGAAGGTAATTATACTTGGAGTTTTATTGTGTGTGCAGGTGGCAAAACTCTACATAGCAGGGGTAGTTAGTAGTAAGTTAGGGAGCACAGAAATGCGGGCCGGTTACGTATAGTGTATGGTCAAAAAAAATGCAAAATATGTGAAAGGCATTTTTAAAATATTCAATTTAATTTTATTTGCAACGAAATTTTCTCTGGAGAGAGATGGACTGGTAGAGCTTTTAATTGAATGTAATGGAAGGCAGCCCAGTGGTAGTGAGGAAAGAAAAGATTAACACATATAAAATAAGGTGTAATTTATTGGAATCCTTCCTCCTTTCCTTTCAAACCGACGTTTCGGAGGATTCTTCCCTCAATCTACTTCCTTCTTCTTCCTATAATATAATTAAGAAAAGGAAGAAAAAAAATTGTTTTTCTATGCTTCTGCTAAGGAAGAGAAAATTTTAGACACTACTGTGGAGAGAGGAAGAAAGCATTTTATTTGTTTTCTTCATTGACCCCTTGAAACCCTGAAGAAGGAGGAAGAATACTCCGAAACGTCGTTTGTCGAAAGGAAAGGAGAATCTTTCGACAGGAATACGGCCGGATTCGACCGAATTGAAATTGATACCGGATTACAATCCACAGTTTTATCACCTGATAATATACAACAATTTGAGCAGATGTAGCTATCAAATACAAGTGTTTTTCTTCAATAAAAATGTTTACTTTATCCAATGCGAAGCATGAGGAAAGTATTGTAATTGTTTGGTAATTTTGATATACGAGATTTTGATATAACAGCGACGATATGATATTCGACCCGTATGGAAATAAATAGATTTTCGAAATATGTTTTTTAATATATTAAAAATATAACATTTTTGTGTTAAATTTATGAAAATTTATATTTACTTTATATTCTTAAATTATAATTATTTTTATGTCTCTCTAGTATAATAATTAGTAGAGATTGTGGTGTTGGTGAAGGTGAAACATCTTTAATAAAGATAAGAGTAAATAAATATTATATTTGTAGGGGCGAGATAAACTTTTTACAATTCATCCCGGCTTGAGCACTCATTTGTAGGGTGCTGGTTTCGCCCCCTTCGCTCATAGGGGTGAAATAATACACTTATTTATGATTTAATATATATTTATTTACAAAAAGGGGGGGTAATACATTTTCGTGTCTAGGGGGTCATCGTGAAAACATCTTAAAACATCGTTAATTAATACATCGTTATTGGTTACTTAAATCAACAACCATCTTTAAGCAAATCCCGTATTCAACTGCTATCAAATCGACAATCATGTCATCTTAAGCGGCTCTCGCTTTCAACTAACTGGCTTCCAGTTGCAACTCATACACATACACACATGCATATGAGTGGGGTGGGGGTGTGCATCCGACAGCCCTTGAACACAATGGCTCGCTAAAAAGAAAGAATGCGGCCAGCCAGCCTAGATAGACAGATGGCAAACACATGTATGATCTTAAACTGAAATTAAGAAAATTCACTTAATTAAATACTTAATTAAACAATTAATTTCCCACATATTTAATATTGATTTACTATGAGTTAAGGATTCTAGGTCACTTATTTCACATTAAAGTGAAATAAGTGACCTAGAATCCTTAACTCGTAGTAAATCAATATTAAATATAATATTTATTTACTCTTATCTTTATCTCTAGTATAAATTTTATATAAATTTAACACAAAAATTTTATATTTTTAATATATTTTCAAAAAACATATTTCGAAAATCTATTTATTCCCATACGCAGAATTCCTTCCGTGACTTCACTATCTCAGGGATATTTTTCACGAAACGGTATTATTATTTTTATTTTTATTTATGGTGCTTAAATCCATTTGGCAAATATATTAGCAGATAATGATTCCTTCTAATGTCCAAGGCAAATACTATGCACTAAATCATCTGAATTTTAATTTATTTGTTCTGAACCTGAAATTGTGAAGTAGAAATAAATATGGACAAATGTAATATCGTCGGCTTAGAGTGTAAATCTGCTAACTCCATTTTTTATCATATATGACATATTAATGCCGTTCGAAAGAAAAATAATTTTTAAGAAAAAATAAAACCGACCTCAAAAATTAAAAATAAAATAATATAACTAAGGTATAAAATAATTATTATCTTATTTAGTTACAACTAAACGACGAAATATTAACATGAAATTACTTTTTGAAGTCGGTGCCAAACATATACCTTTTATGAATCGTACTCGACGGATCTTAGTACGTTTGGCGGGTACGCTCGCTTATAGGTATAGTTTGTTTGGCACTCGACTTCAAAAAGTAATTTCATGTTAATATTTCGTCGTTTAGTTGTAACGAAATAAGATAATAATTATTTTATACCTTTTAGTGTATTTTATTTGTTGCATTTAATTTTTGAAGTCGGTTTTATTTTTTCTTAAAAATTATTTTTATTTTTCTCTTTTTTAGTGATGTTATTAATAGTGATCTATATCATCAGAACTTGACCAAATTAATATGACACCATCCCTAAGATACCCCTTTCCAATAAAAAAGGAATCATTGAAATCGGCTTATAAACAAAGAAGTTAGGCCTGAACAAACCTAACAAAAAAAGGTCTGATACCAATGAAAAAAAAACCGGACCAATCAGAAGCTAGAGTGAACCCGATGCAAAAAATTTCAAAATCGGTTCACAATTGGCGGAGATATGAGGTAACATAGACACAAAAAAAAATCAGTCGAATAGAGAACCTCCTCCTTTTTTGAAGTCGGTTAAAAAAGAGAGTCAGCATCGACCAATTAAAAATGCTACTTAAAATTACGATCGTAAGTTTTAGAAAAAAAATGTAAAAAATAATATGTTTCATAAACAACAATATTAAATTTTTTTGCAACGAAATTTTCTCTGGAGAGAGACGGCCTGGTAGAAATTTTAATTGAAAGTAATGGAAGGCAGCCCAGAGGTAGTGAGGAAAGAAAAAATTAACACATATAAAATAAGGTGTAATTTATTGGAATCCTTCCTCCTTTCCTTTCAAACCGACGTTTCGGAGGATTTTTCCCTCCTTCTTCAGGGTTTCAAAGGGTCAATGAATGAAACAAATTAGAATTAAGAAAAGAAGAAAAAAAAAAGGTTGTCTTTCTATGCATTTTGTTAAAAATGAAGAAAGTTTTTGAACACTACTGTGGAGAGATGAAGGAAACATTTTATTTGTTTCATTCATTGACCCTTTGAAACCCTGAAGAAGGAGGGAAAAATCCTCCGAAACGTCGGTTTGAAAGGAAAGGAGGAAGGATTCCAATAAATTACACCTTATTTTATATGTGTTAATTTTTTCTTTCCTCACTACCTCTGGGCTGCCTTCCATTACTTTCAATTAACAATATTAAATTTTGTTTGTTTTTTGTCTGCCCTGTAAAATATCCTTATAGTGAGTTAGCAGGTTTACACTCTATATGTACAACTGAAGAACACGTTACGTCCTTTCAACCTTTAAGATTTGTAATTTCCTAATTGTCCCTAATTCGTCATTATTCATAGCGGATAATTTTTTCCATCTTTTGCCGTTTTCAAAATCGAACTTTTTTACTATTTTTCTCACAACATAGGTATTCTAGAAAAGAAAACAGTGTGTCTAAATTTTTTTAGAAACAATAAACAATCTTTAATAAAAATGGTTGAAAAAACAAAACATTTATTTGATATTTGCTCGTATGATTTCTATCTTCGGCTGATCGATTCTAGTTATTTGTTTTAAAATTGAAGTATTGTTTTTTTTTGTTTGTTTCATTGTTGATTTTACGATAGGTTGTTTTTTTAACATTTTCCACAAACAATTTTTATTTATTTTGTTATTTTTTATTTTTATTTATTTGTTTTTTTAACTAGAAGTGCTCTCTTTTTCGGTATTTTAGTTAAGGATTGAAAATAATATTTGTGAATATCTGAAAAAAAAGTTTTAAACATAAAAATAAACAAAACGATATAATTTAAATCCAAATAGCACAATTAAAACTATTTTAATAGCTATTTTAAAATATTAAACTACTTCATAGCTATAGTTTAAATTCAAATTAGCAAAATAATTAAAAATTACAGAATGTTTTATTAACTCCAACAAAAAATTATACTTCTCAAAATCACCTGATTCTCATCCTTAAAGATTTATTATATGTATTATGCTGTAAAATTGTTTAATAAAAATAAAATTTATAAGAATTAAACACAAATTATTTATCAAAAAAATCAGTAAAACATTAATTCTTTCCTGAAAGATTTCGAGAAAATTTTCCTATTATTAATCAGAAAAATCTTAAGCGTATTAAATTTTCGTTTTTAATGAAAGTAAAATTTTTTGTCATAAACGTTTTGCTGATTTCTTATTTTTCGTTCTTAAGAAGAAATTGAGGAAATTCGTTTTTTAAAAATAATTTTAATTCAAGCTGTTTCTTTCTAATCTCCGACAGGTATATAAATCGCCCCAAAAATAAATTTAATAAAATTAAACCCAATTCTTCTTAAAGAATTCTTTACGGGGTCACCATTAAAATTTTAATACTATTTTTGATTTACGGGAAAATAAACAATTTCTAAATTTCAAGTATTTATCATATTTATTTATTTATTTATTTAAATGATGCTCTAAGGTAAATAAAAATAAGCTGACGTGCTCTGATGTGGCCATCCACATGACTTTACCATACAACCTGGCCTCTCACTTATATTTAATATTCAATAAAATTATTTATAATCATGTAGGTGGGGGTTACTTTTTGCATTTTTAGATTACTGTGTGCCCACTGATTATGTATACAAAATTTGGTTAAGTTTGGAACTAGAGCCTATATTTTCATTTTTTGACCCTACACCTCCCCCTCCCCACACCAATTTTGGGCGGTTAGTTTTTGCATTTTTAGACTTCTGGGGTCCCACTGATTATGTATAAAAAATTTGGTTGAGTTTGCTCAAATAGCTTAGATTTTTATTTGTTAACCCCCTCTACCCCCTTAATTTTGGGTCAATATGAACCAAAATCAGCTCTTAATCTCAATGGACAAAAACTACGTGTGTAATTTGGTTTTAATATTCAAACTAGTTTTTGAGCTAGCTCGTCCACAAAAATTTGGTAACGCACAGACTAACGGACAGACAACCAGACAGACTAACTAACTATCAGACATTTGACAAAACAATTATTATCTCGAAAAATATAATTTTTTCGATGTTCACTTATAAAAGCTTTTTTGTAGAGCAAAATGCCATGGTTTTGATCAATTTTTTTAATCAAAATAGTTTCAACTGTTTTTGAGAAATTTCGAAAAAAAGAAGAAAAAAAAACATTTTTTTCATGCCCGATTACAATACTTGACCATACCTTGTATGGTAAAGTAAAAGTTTAAGAGCTACAATCCTTTTACAGACAGGACATACAAACAGACAGATAATGTAGCGACACTTATAGTGTTGTTGGGCTTGCATAGCAAGAGTTATAGAGGTGAATTTATTTGTTTTTTGGCTGCACCTTTCGGCGACTTTTCTTGCTAAAATTAAAAAAAAAAATGAAAGCGTGTAAAATGATCACTTCTTGCTTTTTTAAGTGTCGAACCTAAGCTGATTGGTGAATTTGGGACTAATCGGTTCGGGAGTGACGTTGGCCATTATTGCATCTACACTTCAATATCGTGGAATGTCACAAAACCCATAGGAATTATAAAATTAACGTCGGTAGTTAGTTTTGCTTAGCAATATTTGCTAGATATTTGTATATATTTGTTTTTTGGTTGAGCATTTCGGAGTGTTATTTGCTGTCTTTGGGTGAAGACATCTCAGAATCATAAGTTTGCTGCATTTGATTCGAATCGAAAGCAGGTGATTTTTGTCAAATATTAAGTGAAAATAATATCCGAATTTATATATTTCTAACTTGAAATAATGAAGTTAAATAAATTTATAATTTTCTCATTAATATATCAAAGAATAATTGACATATTAACGAGAACACATCTTTTTTATTTTCTCTTGATCCAGGCGTAAGACTCAGCAGACTCCAATAGCCTCGACCAGCAGTAGTCTCGCGATATAAATCTTGTTTAAAAAGCGCGATCAAAAACAATTCTCGTTAATATGTCAATTATTATTTGATATATTAATGAGAAAATTATAAATTTATATCTCGGAATGTTGTAGTCCGGGAGTAACTTGGATTGAGTAATTGACGATTCTACTCTCACCGACTACCTCGACTTACTAGCTCATCGAAGAAATGTCTCTGCCCTTTCCCTTTTCTATAGATACTATCACGGCAGGTGCTCTGATGAGATAAAATCAATAATTCCCCTCAAAGCATGCTTTGCACGTAACACGCGTTTTGCCGACTCCCAACACTCTTTCGCGGTCAAATTAGAAAAGTGCCGGACTACTTCATTCGCCAATACGTATATCCCCATGACTTCAAGGAACTGGAACTCCTTCCAGCCTCCATCTTTCCCAGCACTTATAATCTTCAAACCTTCAAAGCCCGAGTGCATAAACACCTACGTCTCCACCCTCTCACTTAATCAACTTTCCATTCTCTTCGGTAATGCAAGGGTCTTTCGAGATCCATAGGGGCTGCATCTTTACTGGTGCACCCCTTCATGCATTCGATTGCATTAAAAAAAATAATAATAATAATTATGGAAATTAATACTCTTTTGAGTTGAGTTTCGACTGTGCCATCTATTGGGCTGGACTTTTGTTGTGGCTTTGATCCTGTTTACTCTATAAATTGGAAATACTAAAAATTAAAAAAGAATTAATCAAACGTGGGTTAGATTACCTCTTTGATATTACAAATGTCAGATTATATATTATTTTATTTTTCAATTTTCCCTATTCATATTTCTTGTTGCATATTTGTCCAAGTACAATTGTTAACTTTATTCCTCAACAATATTTTTTCATTTTCCCCATTTAATACTTTGTATAATATACATATTACATACTTTTTCTCTTTTAAAGAAACCTCCCAATTGAGTGGAGGGTCATTAAGAGTGGAATATATAGATAGTGGATTGTACCAATGTTCTCAATTCAACCTTCCCTATTCAGAAATCGAATCGCTAATAACCGTGAAAAGGCTTTAAAAAAGGCTATTCAATGCATTCCATTAAAAATGATCTCTTAACATTTCTCGAAGAAATTATCCATTCCAATATTTGAATATTATGCAGGAAGAAATATAAGATAATTTTTACTTTTTTTTTTTTTTTTTTTTTTTCGGCATTTAAAGTAGTTGTTTCACCATGTGGGTTTTCTTAGGATTTTTTTGAAATTTACACAGATTATTATTTAAAAACTTCTTCATCGATTGGTGTAAAAACAAAATTGATTAACAATATAGTTCCGTAGATATTAAATTCCAAAGATAGAGTTTTTCAGACTCTTATATATTGAACTATACGGAATATCGAAAAGTTTACATACATATTTATTTAAATATTTGTTTGTATATTTGTATCTTAGTTCTATTTTGAAAACGGCTCTACCGATTTTGATGAAACCAACTCTATTAACAAGTTTTGAGGATGAGAAAACGATAATGTAGTTTATCTGAAATTTCTATGATAAAATATATTCAAGCTCAGACAGTGTTGCCAGATTTGTCAAACGAGCACAGGATTGGCTAGTAGTGGTACATAAACAACAAAAAGTTTTGGGTTTATGAATTATGAATCCTTATTGTCTGTTCTATATACTTTAGCATTAACTTTTTGCTAGTATTTTATACCTTAAATGTGTATAATTCTTTATTTGAAAAATATAGTTTATTTGAATTTCAATAAAAATAAATAACAATTTTATTTGGTAAATAAGTTTTATATATTTTCAATTGACTTCTTTTCGAGGGGCTGTTAATTTTAAATAAAAATATTTTTTTCTCCAAGGCTATGGGATAGGTATCGTCTTAAAAAACTACTTATAAAATAAGGGTGTATTTTTTAAAATTTTATTCAATGTCAACAATGGCGCAGAAGGGGTTGCAAGAGAGGTATCGATTCTCTGGAGTCAATCTTGGGAGCCGTCGCGAAAATAAAATATTCTTGCGTTTAGAAAAATAAAATTCCATTTTAATTTTCAAAAAAAACTAGCATTAAAGAATTATTTTTGTGATTTATTGAATTTTACGTTTTAAAAATAATATTTATACAAAATTTAAAAATATTAGCCCCCAATAATAGCTAATGAAAAAGGATGAAAAATTTGAATTTAGAAGTTTTTATTTATTTCAATCCTTTATAATTGCGATTTAAAAAACTAGCTTAGTCTTAAAATTAACCACTATATATCAAAATTCAAGCTATTGGCTCTAATAAATCGTGAAAATGAATCCATAATTGTCTAATTTATATTTCTAACTTTTTTACATTTTTTTTCATAAACTCTTCATAGAATTACATAGATTACTATGTTCTGGGCGCTATTTAGCCTCGTTACGATCCTGAATTTAAAATTTAAAAAATGAAAAATTATCAAGGCTCAATACGCTCACTGCAAATTTTGATTATAGTAATTTTTTGTCATCGAACTGTTGGATCTAGAAATCTGGAATTTCTTAATTAAAGTTCATTTTATTAATATAAACTTGTCTGTTTATAGGTGGGTGCACTGTTAAATTCTCTTAGCATTATTAATTCATTGAACTACAAAATTTGAAACTTAAGCTAGGAATCAGCTAGCAACCTTATGGATATTCTGTTAGTCAGAATCGACCTTCTGAGGAATTTCGGTTGGGATGGTTTTTATTTATTAATTTTTCTTTTAAAGGGCCTCCAAATTTTCTCTTATAACCTTCCGATCTCCCACATATGATCAGGATGAGTGGCTGAGAATGTGGCCACAGCAGAATGGTGTATAAACAAACCTATATATTTTTCTCAAAAACTATTCCTATAATTTTTTTACTTTATCCAATGCGAAGCATGGGAGAAAGTATTGGAATCGCTCTCGCGGCAAGCGCGACTTCAAAGGGTCCTCAGGTAAAGACTACGGAACCCATGGACTCAATTAAGGTCACAAATTGAAGTATTCAATGAGATTGAATTTTAGCACGTGACGGTTTTGCCAAAAATTACCTGGGATCTCGCCGAGAGGCCAAAAAGTGCCATTTTTTTTGGAAGTGCGTGCGGATGGATGTATGTGTGTTATCGTTTTTTTCGTCCACGAATTTTTCCACACCGTTGCACCGAATGAATTGAAATTGAAAACCTACCAGTATTTTAACAAAATGAAGCGCTGATTAGTTTTTGGTACATATCGGTCCACAAACATTAGTACTTTATTTCAGTACTTTTTAGTTTTTTCTAAACTATCTTGAAAATGACTTAACCAATTTTGATGAAATTTAATATCCTAATTAAGTACCTTGGGACCCACTTAAAAGGTTAAATAAAGTTTTTAGTAAAATTATATTTTAAAGTACTTTACTCTAGAACATATTAATATTTCAAATGAATTTGGATAAAGTTTAGCAACGATCCGTTGCAGTTTATTTTATTGCTGACCTTAGCAAGTCTCACAAGTTGATGTGTACTTTTATTTAGATAAAAATTTCTCACTGTCAATTTATTGAGTTTACGGTGGATTAATTTGAAAGAGGGAAATTAGTAGGGTGATTTCAAAGGAGAGGTTTAAGTGAAAGCCGAGGGGTGAACTGCGATTGGAATTAGGTGTACACCGTCTTTGGAATTATTTGGAGTTAATTTGGAATTCATTAAATAATCTATTGTCATCTATTCTCTTCTACTTGGGAATGAAAGTCGAAACGGAAGTAGGTGTACACGATTTTAGGTTGCAGTTCACCCCTCGGTGAAAGCCATGTGATGAATACACCAATTTATTAAAGGGAGAATGGTGTGGGTTCTTGGTGAAACATTTTAAATAAAGTAAAGAAAATTTTTAAATTGTTTTTTGAAACTTTTTAAAATTTAAAATACTAAGTAGGTTTCACATAAATTTATGTGAAACCTACCTATAATTTTTATATTTTAAATTTTAAAAAGTTTCAAAATTTTCTTTACTTTACACCTATTTGTTTATTTTTTTGTCTCATTAAAAATTCGCAAACAAGGTTTTTATCATAAATAACTCCATATAAAGAACGAATGTTCACTAGAAATCCCCTAATGTATTTTTCCATTCAACATCAGAGAGTTAGTTAGAGAGGAAGTGAAACCATCATGATGAACAATTTCCCATCCAAGTAGTAGGTATGCCGAGAACATTCTCGAAAGTAATTGAGAACATTCAACGAACCACTAGATACAATTACATTTGCCATTTACAAGCATAACTCACCATTTGATTTGGAATTGCTGGATTATCGAATATTCAGGTTAACGAACACTCCTCGATGACACTTATCTCCTAACACAAATTTAACCAGCAGATCACCTCGGTTTAAATTTCACTCTGTGAGCATACCCTCTCTCAATTGAATCAAATAATAATTTAACTGGAGATGAAATTTTTTAATGGTTGTTTTTTTCTGACGCTTTAAAAAACGAATAAAAATGTAAAAGCTATCTTCTTTAAAAGAGTTTAATGCTCACTCTGGTTCAGCCCTCTGCCCCTCTGCTCCGACACCACCGCATCAAAACCGTCCTTATCTTTCAAAGCCATAACCGCATACTTACCGTTTATATATAGCTTTTAAATGTTACTTTCTTTATTCTATTGTTTTTTTTTCAAGGTAATTTCATAATAATTTTTTTCTCATCATTTTTTTTTAATTGGGAAAATTTTATCAAATTTTTGGAGGTTAATTAAAACAAGAAATAAATATAATTAATGTTTTATCTGTCTTTATTTTAAAGATTACAATCATTCATAAATCAGTATTTATTGTTTAAATTGAAAATATTTAGATTTTCTAGAGTAGCAGAATTTTTGAATCTTAACGAGAAATTGTTTATAAAGTGACCACTTTTCTATATTGCCATAACAAAACGAATTTACTTAAATCGGAACCCAAAAGAAACAACAGATAGAATATTTTTAATTAAAAATAATTGAAAATTTGAAACTATAGTCTCTAGCAATTAAATGATATAAATCTATATATCGTCGCCTTAGGGCTTTCAGTGCCTGTCATCTGATTGGCCATCACAGTGCCTCCATTTACCATCTACCGTTTGTTAGTGGTAAAAAGCATTTACTTTGCGACATACAACCGGCCCTTAGTGTATAAACTTGCTAAATCCATTTTTTTATCATATATGAGATATTAATACTGTTTGAAAGAAAAAGAAACTCAGTAAAATTGCTACATAAAATTACGATCGTAAGTTGTAGAAAAAAATGTGAAAAATAGTTTATTTCCTAAACAACAAAATTAAATTTTGTTTGCTTTTTCTCTGCCCTGTAAAATTTCCTTGTTGTGAGTTAGCAGGTTTACACTCTAAGGAGACGATATGATTATTTGCATTAAAAAAAACCAGTGGAAAACCTAATTAATTTCTCCTTATTTATACTCTTACATTCTGAAAAGAAAGAGGAAACAATTCAGGGGTTTGAATGAGTTTCTTTTTATCAAAATTGCATTTTTATTTTAAACATCTATTTAATAAAACAGAGCTTTTGAATGTTTTTTGACAAAATTTTTTAAAGTGATTTATAAATAAAATATTTAAAGTGAACGTTTCTTTTTACCGAGAGTAGCAGAAGTTTTATAAATTAAAGGAGACAATAGAAGAGTGTGTTCCTGCTGGAATTATACATTTTTAATTTATTTATAACGAGTCGTTATAAATAATTTAAAAATTTATAATTCCAGCAAAAGACATCACTCTTTTATTGTCTCTTTCAATAAAATATTTATTATTATTATTTATTATAACAGCAAGAATCTTTGTTTTTATTATTTCTGAAAAAAATATGTTATGTTGCCATCTCATAAATTTTTACTATGTTACTGCCCTTCTAGGGCCAGTTGTATGTCGGTTTGTAATATCTTTGTTAAGCTGACAAACGGTCAAACCTTAGTATTCATCTTGCACCAGATGGCCAATCAGATGACACGCACTTTCATCTGATTAACCATCCGGCTAGGCACAATTTGAATACTAAGGTTTGATCGTTTGTCAACTTAACAAAGACTTTACAAACCGACATACAACTGGCCCTAAGTGTCCTGAAGATCATTTGTTGAAAATTTGGTACAATCAGAAAAAGGTTAACAGCATTTTTATAAATCCTCCCCCTAATTTTTGATCCGATTTCAACCATAATATAAACAGCTCTTAAGCTCAATATAAAATATCTACATATGAAATTTCACTTTGATATCTTAATAGGTTTTTGAGATAGATAGAGCGTACACAAATTTGTTAAGAGATCATAGGTTTTGTAGTCTTTAACTAAGTACCCTTTGAAGTTGCGCTTTGCTTGAGACCGATTCCAATACTTTACCTATGCTTCGCAGTAAAAAGCAAAGTCAGATTAATAAAATGGAACTGAGGAACAAATCTGGAAAACTCGAATGCTTATATGGTAACTTCTACCTTTTCTATTCAAAGCTTATTTAAAAATTATCCTTTCATACATAACTTGATGGCTTCCATACCATAAGCTCTTGAGCATTCTAACTTATCAAGGACTCGCCTAGCTCTTACGCAGCTTTCATTCTTCTGCGCCCGGCTTGTTGCCTAAATACAGGCGCACAACGTCGTAATTTAATTTTTTATCTGCTTCGCATCGATAAAATAAAAAAATAATTTTGATTCCACATAAAGTCCCCCTTCCCAAAAAAAATTCAATACAATTTTTGATTTTCAAGAAAGTGAATAATACATATTACTTTTTATCTTATATTATTAAATGAGCAATTCTTGGGCATATATATATATATAGAATCGGTTTCTCGAAAAAGGCTTTTACGATTTCGCTAAACATTGGTGTAGAAGTCTCATGAGTTATTATTCGTGTATAAATTTTAATCCGATTGAAATAAAGGAAGGGGTGTAAGTTAGTTATGTCGTAAAATAAATATTTTAATCGTTCATGCCTCGTCTTCGGTAAGTCGCAGAGTCTTGAAATTTCAAACTTAAGCTATTTAGAGGCTACAAGAAGTACCACTAAAATAGAAGTACCGTAAGTTGATGTTTACGTACGTAAGAATGTGCCCCCTGTGTTTCACAACCATAAATCTCAGAGCTACCAAATTCGAAACCTAAGCTCGATATAGGCTAGAAGGGGTACAGGAAGTTTTCGGTTGAAATCAGAACACCGTAAGTGGACATTTACATAAAAGATTTGTTTTTATTAAAAACGGCACTAACGATTTTTTTTTTTTAAATTGGTGTACTTATCAAGTGTCATGAGTTATTAGTCATGTATAGATTTTAAACCAATTAAAATAAATAAAGGGGGTGTAAATTAGGAGTATCGTTCATTCATTTATCGTCTTCGGTAAGTCGCAGAGCCTTGAAATTTGAAACTTAAGCTATTTAGAGGCAAAAAGTTACCGAGCATCGCTCGGTGCTCCAGGCACTTTAATTTGCGAGCCAAAATGTTCAGATAACCCGACATGTTATCGAAAATAATAGGATTCTGTTGTTCTTTTTAAACGGAACCCTAAAATTGTTGAGAATTTAATAGAAAATTATAATAAGAGAATAGGCAAACGAGGAATTTTCTAAATAATCAGTTGAATTTGAATTTTCGTTTATTTTAATATTCTGGCATGCTAAAATGGATTTCTAATATAGAATTTTAATCTAAATTCCAAAAGAAGGCCCATTCCCATTTTATACTTTTTATGGAAATCGTTTGGACTTTTATAAAAATGCGTGGTGAATTTCAATGGTCGCCGCCATTAGAGATAAAATATTTTCTCTTGCTTATACCCTCACCCTTCGCATACTCTATCTCTATCACTCTTGTTCTCTTTAGTGTCCATCTCAAAAAAATTTATTTTTCTAACATATTTTAAGAAATATAATCCAAAATATATAATATTAAACGCTTATGAAAATGGAAATTGATGAAATATTAAAAGTTTATGAAAACGACAGAGGCGGTTCGTGAAATAAAGCTTCTCCTCATTCAAAACCAAAATCGAAAGAAATTATGAAAATCAATAAAAATAAATTAATGTTTATAATATATCGAGTCTCCGCCAAATGGTTCGACTATTTTAAACATCTATATATATAAAATTAAGGTTTTGTCTGTACATTGGTCCAAATCACGCCAAATTTTGGTTGCACTCGTTTCAAGCAAAGTTATGAACGAAAACACCCTCAACAAAATTCCTGTCTGTCTGTCTGTCTGTATGTTTCCATGGGTTCCGCGAAAAGTTGCTCACGATTCACGTAAAAACGGCGGAAGGGATTATTATTAAATTTCATATTTACATCAGAGATGTCTTCTAACTTACGTTTTTAGCTATATAACGTTTTGATATTTTCACCACAGAAGGAGGTTTGGGGGGCGCACAAATGAAAATTATCAAATAACTCCTAAACTATTAACCCTACGGCAAATTTTATAATAAACAAAGTTATAGGGGATGTGATTTCTGACAACTTTTGTTTAAAAAAATTTTCCCAAAAAACCACCCGAAAAGAAGAGGAGGGTGAAAAAATATAAATTATTGCCCTTGGAGCAAACTCAACCAAATTTTGTATACATAATCTGTGGGTCACTAGAAGGCTAGATATGCAAAAACTAACCACCCAAAAGGGGAAGGGGGTCAAAAAATGAAAATTCTTACCCTTATAGCCAACTTAACCAAATTTTGTATACATAATCTGTGGGTCACTAGAAGACTAGAAATGAAAAAAACTGGGTTCGGGGGTGTGGTGCGGGAGGTGAAGGGCACGGGGTGGGGTCCGGGGGTTCAGGGTTTAGGTGAGGGTCCAGAGAGCCGTAGTGGGGTGGTGCACTGAGGATCCAGAGGCTTAGTGGGGTGGGTGGGGCGTGGGGTGGTGGTGCGGGGGCGGAGGACGCGGGTGTCGGGTCGTGGGTGGGGGTGGTGCAGGGTGGAGTGGGGGTTCAGATGAGGGTCCAGAGGCGTCGTGGGGTGGTGCGGGGCTGGGGTGGGTGAGGTGCTGGGTGGGGTTCGGAGGGTGTGGTGGGTGGGAGTGGGGTATGAGGGTGGGGTTCGTGGGTTGGGGTCCAGGGGGCGTGCCCCTGGCCAGCAAGAGGGCCGCCGAAGGCGGGCCTTGCAGCTAGTTTTATATAAATTTTATAAAAGTAAATACCTACCTCCATATCTAAAGCCGCATTCACACTACACTGACGATACGTGTTAACACGAGAGCTGACATTTTCTTCAGGGCGTGTTAACCCTTCAGTGTCAGGCGGGGTGTGCACACTACGCTGACGTATTAACTCGTCAGCTCTTCTTTGGTTGCTTATACAGACCGGAATACATCGCTGCGGAATGGATTTGAAACTTTTGGATGGCTAATCCAAAAATGGAATTTACTATAAATGATAATTGACTTCTTTATTAAATTTGATCTCCTATAGGTAGATAATAAAATGGAAATCTTAAATTCATTATTATCAAATATATTATTTGAATTCTTAAATTTGATACTCCATATTATTAATTATGAAAACTAAAATTCATAGATAATTAATATCTTTTAATATGAATATTATAATAAATATGAAATTTTATGTTATTCAAAAAAAATTGACTGAATATCGTTATCGTTCAGGGTATGTACTCAAATAAATAAATTACAAAAATATTTCTTGTCAAAGAGATGATTCTCTTTTATAAATTATATTTTTACTATTTAAAAAACGGAAATTGGAACTAAAGAGAGGGTACGAACACCTGTTTCCAATCTTACATTAGCCCTTTTCACCCCTCATTTTACAAGATGAGTAGCCAACAATTGCCACCAGTACCATAAAAACATAATTTGTAAAACTTAATAATTTCAAAGAAACAAATTTTTTTCTATTAAAATTTATATGAAACACTAAATTTATAAAAATGTTTATAAGTATTTAAAATATTGATTAAATAAATAAAACGGCATATCCTTGAAATATATAAGTAAATAAATGTAAATTACTGATATTTCCAGGAGTCCTCCAATCTCCTCCCACGCTTCATTTCGTACATTTTTATTTCTATATTCCTTTTCGTATTGATCATATAAAATTGGGAATTATTTGACATGCTCGATGCTCTTCTTCCGTGTTCATCATTGCTGACGACCTGACGAGTTCTGGGAATTCATATTTAAAGCTGACGCGTCAGCTAGCGAGTTATGGAGCGACCCAACACAACACGACACGTCAGCCTAATGTGCACACTCCCAATTAAATTAATTGATTTTTTTCACTCGCCAGCTCTCGTGTTAACCTGTGTCGTCAGCCTAGTGTGAATGTGGCTTAAGAATACCAAGGTTAGGAGTTTTTAGACCTTAAAGTGATGGGTCGTAAATGGCAGCAATCCAATAAATACGAATTTTGATTTCGGGGAAAATAAATACATTTAAATTGTGAATTCTGTTCTTATTTAGATTGTTTATTTAGATTATATGGCATAATATTCTCACACTCGGACAGACAAGGATTGAAGCAACACTAATATAGTCCCGTTTAACTTTGAACGGAACCCTAAAAAGGAGAGGAGCAATAAAACATAAAATTATTAATAAAGTATTGTGGATTTTTCACCAATAAGCGGTTGTCATTTTGAACAGGAATTTATTTTCGAGACACATGTACCTATTTAGACAAGGAGATTAAAATACTAGGCACTAGCTATAATGATAATTATTTTTAATATGCTATCTTAAAAGTGAAAAAAATTATTTTATAGTTTTTTTTATGATCTTTGAAAAGAATCCATTTAGCCAGCTTGCTCCGCATAAATTACAATTATAATGATTTCCCATTATTGTGTTTACAATTAAATGTATAGTTTGGATGCTATTAAGAAGTTTAGAAATTCTAATTTCCTGTATCCCAGTAACCAGTGCCGGATTTACCCCTCTGGGACCCGGTGGGAGAATTTTCCGATGCCCCCCCCCAGGCAGAAGGAGCTATCAATATGGCATATAATTGTTATGAATTCATTCGATTCAATTCAATCATTATTATGTTATAATGAAATGCAGTATTTAATTTAAAATATATAATCTCAGTTAGGAATTCTGAAACAAAACTAGCATGTGACAGTAGAATAATTTTGTATTTAAAATGCAAAAATACAGATATGGGTTGGTGGAAAGGGCCCATTCAGAGGAGGGTCCCCATGCCTAAATCCGGTACTGGCAGTAACATGGCAGGATGGATTAAAAAATGTTAAAATTATTATTTTTAGCAATGCTAATTCACTACAGGGCCTTTTGTATAATGTGTCGATTGTTTTTTTATTTTTAGGACATATCAGAAAGACATGATTGACATCTTCAATCTGGATGCTGTCACAGCCACAAAATGGTTTTCTGGGTGCTGCAGCAATACTGTTGCTAAGGTAGATGGTCCATTCTCAAGTGAACATTTAACCCAATGATCTTACGGTGTAACTGTCTTCCATGAAACCAAAATTCAAATCCAATAATATGTTTTATAGATTGAAAATGGAATCCTCTAGTGGTTCTCAACTTAGGTCCGCGTATCAGTACCGGTTAGCGGACATGCAGTTACTGGTACGCAAATGATTTTACAATTTAAAACAAAATTCTATTTAAAATCTGTATTACGAAAAAAGAAATGAAATGACTATAATAACTAATAATCCATACATTTTAATATTTTAGTTTGGAATTTCTTATCCATTGTTTGTGTTCTAATACTTTGATGGGATTGTTGAGTTTGCAAGGAGTTAACAATTCTGTGTTCGACTTGTATGACAAAATAAGTGCATTCCAGAGAAAATTGGAACAGCAAATTGAAAAACAAAATGTTACCATGTTTCCTTCCCTCTGTAAATTTATCGAAGAAAATAATTTGTCAATAAAAGACGATGTGATGAGCGACATTAGAAAACACAAAGAGAAACAAAGAGGTTGTCCCCTGCTTGATGCAAATAAACATACACATTTATATATCAAGATGATATATCTGTATATATAGTATTTATTTGTTTGAGTTTCGAAGACTTGGTCTTCATCATCAGTCTTTCCTCAATTATAAATGTTTTTTCATGGAGTCAATATCATATGGATATTGAAAACTTGGTGTTCTTTCCAAAACCAAATATAATGCTTTGCTGAACATTGAAATAAATAACCTGACAAACATTGAGCCGGAAATTACTTCTTTAGTTAATAATAAACAGGCCCAACCTTCTCACTAATTATATATTTTTAAAGTGATTATTATATTTTATGTATATTAGCAATAAAAATATATTCCATGTTAAAAAAATATATTCCATGTTACTTGTCTTTATTACATATGTCTCCATTGCATTTATTTCCCATTTCAAATTTCTACCGGTATTTCATCAAATTGTTTACAACTTACAGGTACGGTAATATAAAAAGGTTAGGAACCCCTGCTCTAGATTGTACTGAGGTGTCCCCAAAATTCCTGCCAAAGATCATAGTTTATTCTTTAGAGATATGTTATAAGACCTACGTAAATGAGGCTCATATTCAACGGCCCCATTATTAACCGACTTCAAAAAAGGAGGTGGTTCTCTATTAGACTGAATTTTTTTGTGTCTATGTTAGCTCATATCTCCGCCAATTGTGAACCGATTTTGAAATTTTTTTTGCATTGGGTTCAGTTTAGCTTGGTCCTGTTTTTTTCATTGGTATTAGACCTTTTTTGTTAGGTTTGTTCAGGCCTAACTTCTTTGTTAATGAACCGATTTCGATGGTTCTTTTTTTATTGGAAAGGGGGTATATTAGGGATGGTGCCATATTAATTTGGTCAAGTTCTGATGATATGATCAACGACGGAATAACGTAAATCTCCAATTCTTATGAGCTAATAATCAAAATTATGATAAATAAAATCTTTTATTAAAAAATTCTTATTAAGTCACTATTAATAACATCACTAAAAAGGAGAAAAATGAAAATAATTTTTATAAAAAAAATAAAACCGAATTCAAAAAAATTAAATTCAACAAATAAAATAATAAAACTCAAAAATAAAATGAAATACACTGAAAGGTATAAAGTTATTATCTAATTTAGTTGCAACTAAACGACGAAATATTTACATGAAATCACTTATTGAAGTAGGTGCCAAACAAAATATATAAGTGAGCCAATCGTACTAAGTAAAATCTGTCGCCTTTGATTCATAAAATGTATATGTTTAGCACCGACTTCAAAAAGTGATTTCATGTTAATATTTCGTCGTTTAGTTGTAACTAAATTAGATAATTATTTTATACCTTTTAGTGTATTTTATTTTATTTTTGAGTTTTATTATTTTATTTGTTGCATTTAATTTTTTTGAAGCCGGTTTTATTTTTTTATAAGTTAATTTATTATAAAATATTACATTCTATTGAAACGTCGTGCTTCTGAAAGAGTCTTATTAAAAATATTTAATTTAAGTGATTTTGGGCAAAATTTCATGAATTGTTTCTAAATTGCATTCATGATGCTTTTGGTTCTATTTTAGTTTTGTTCCTCAAATACAACTCGATTTCCAATGCAAATTAGTATTTGCTTGTTAATATTCTGTCAATATACTTAACAAAGACGGAGGTAATAGGTATTTGCTATCACTTATGCTTTCCATAAAATTCGCCTTCTGTTCCATTGACACGATTCAAGGCGAATTATCATTTTAATGCAGTATCGATTTTAGCTTTAAGATATATTTAGAATTCATTCATTAAACAAATATATTTCCAAGTCTTAAACTACTTGGTTCACTTTACCAGCAGTAGGTATAAAATTCTGTCAAATTTTTATTGTTATTTTTTTTAAGATTTTTTATTTTGAGAGCAGTAAAATTGTCGATTTTCAAAAGAAAGTCGTCAGTTCTCACGATTTTTTTACTTTATCCAATGCAAGGCATGGGGAAACTATTGTAATCGGTCTTGCGGGAAGCGTGGCTTCAAAGGGTCCTCAGGTAAAGACTACGGAACCCATGGACTCAATTAAGGTCACAAATTGTAGTATTCAATTAGGTTGAATTTTATCACGTGACGGTTTTGCCAAAAATTATATGGGGTCTCGTCTAGAGGCCAAAAAGTGTCATTTTTTTGGAAGTGCGTGTGGATGGATGGATGTTATCGTTTTTTTCGTCCACGATTTTTTCCACACCGTTGCACCGATTGAAATGAAATTGAAAACCTACCATTATTTTAACAAAATGAAGCGCTGATTAGTTTTTGGTACATATCGGCCTACAAACATTAGTACTTTATTTCAGTACTTTTTTAGTTTTTTCTAAATATCTTGAAAATGACTTAACCAATTTTGATGAAATTTAATATCCTAATTAAGTATCTTGGGGACAACAAAAAAGGTTAAATAAAGTTTTTAGTAAAATTATATTTTTAAAGTACTTTACTCTAAGTAAGATAGTACTTTTTTTAATTTTTATTTTAAAATTCTTTAAAATTTATTCATTTGATCGTTTTAATATAGCTCATTTAACCTTGTTTAAGTAAGAATGGATAGGCTTCTCGCTGTGAAATGCTAAAAATTTGGGAGGAAATTTTATAAGTAACCATAGCAACTGCGTTGTTTTCTTATCCGTTACCTTTGCTGAAGACATAGAGGAATCGACTTAAAACCAAAAATAGCGATTGATTCTCATCTAGTACTTGAGGAATAACCATTCTATATTGGATTTTTGACGTTTCGGTTTTTATTGGTAATCATTGCTGAAGACATAGAGGAATCGAGTTAAAATCAAAAATACGACGATCCGTTCCAGTTTATTTTTTATTTTTTGGATTATTTGTATTTAGTAAGATCAGAAAATTGAGGAAAAATTATTTTTAAGATCTATATTTTATTTTAATGAGTTGGCCAGTGATGGGAAAAAGTTAAAATAAAATATTTCGACTGCTGGTGATCAACTGTGCGCGTTTTTGTGAATTGGGTGACTACTAGATAAACCTCAATTCCACCAAAAAAATGTATTATAAAAAGTTTAAAACAAAAATTTAAAACATTCACTGATGTTTTTCAGCTGATGTGCACTGAAGAAGGGCAGCGGTGTAGCGCTCGAAACGTGTAATATATCGATTACGTATGCTTAAAATAAAGGATTAAATAAGAGATAACTTTTCTTTCAACTTTTTCCCATCACTGGGCCCTTAGCCAATTCATTAAAATCAAATATGGCCACCAAACAGGGTTCTATTTAATTATATTTTATTTCTGGTTTCCGATACCCACTTTAACTCAAAAACAAGGACACGTTGAATATACACGGTTGTGTCTAAATAATATTTGTATTTTTGAAATAATTTTTAAGTTTAAAAATTTGCCTGGAACAATTCAATAAATATGATTCTGTTTTAAATTCTGAGCATCTTTTGTACATATTTAGACTTTTGTTCAAAAATTAATCAAAAGTTTAAACATTGAATTTGTCACATAAAATAATAATAAAAAATACAGACATTCGGTAAGCATTATTACCGATATATTAATTTGCTGTTGTTTTCGTCGATGATTAATGTTAAATTTTTGAAATGTTGCTATGTTTCGGAGTATATTTTTCTGCTTCCTCAGGCAATCTACAACAATAATAACATTTGAAATCATATACAATCACTAATAAAAACATAAATAAAATTTACATTTGAACTTAACCTCCTCTTAAAAAGAAATTTTTTATAGATCTTTACACCGTATGTCGATCAAAATTTAGCAAAACAATTATATCCTTTTCTTTTTTTAATTTTTTTTTAAGAAAAACACAATCGTATTTTAAAGCCTAACTAATGCATATAATAATATTAATAAATATAAAGAATCTTGTCAATGATAATATTACATTAAAAATTAATCTCTGAATTGCTTGCCAGCAGCTGAAATGGAATTTTTTATATTTTTATTCAAATTATTTAAAGTTACTTTTAAAACAATAAATGATGCCACTATTCGCTTCGTGCGCAACCGCGCTTAGTGGCCAAAAAAACAACTTCAGGTCCAATAATATTGAATATAGTGAATTGATTTTACAGTTCGTCACAGAGCACTTGAGAACTTCTTTTTTACTTGAATTCATCATCAATTGATTCACTTTATAAGTTAAAGTAAAATAATTAAACACTTTTTGATTCAGTAAAATACACGTTAATATACACAGATGAATGATAAATAAGGAGGTAGATTGTACCCGAAGTTCTTAAAAGTGTCACATATGGCGCTGTCTCTGTTGCGCAAGGAGCGAATACTAAATGTTAATTTTTAGATGATATGATATAAAGAATAAAACATTGAACTGACCTAGTAAGCAAATCATGGTTTTTATTACTCTTTGCTAACTAGACAGACTACCGGTCTATTAGTGAATGAATGAATAAAAAAAAAATCAGTAAATTAAATTGAACATGTTTATAGGTACATTTCATTTTTATATTGGAAAATATTATCTTCTATTCCAAGGAGTGGATTCACAATACGAAGATATTATTAGATCTATTTATTACTTTTCAAGTTTCTCTCTCATCTAATAAGTTGTTAAAATATCAAAGAATTTAGCCAATAAGTTTGCAAAATGAGTTAAGTCGAAATGGAGAGGGAAGTAAGTGAGGAAGATGTAAATGGCGTTCTTCTTCAATGAGGCGAATATAGGTCTGGAAATTCAATTTCTCGACTGGAAGAGGACTTCCAATATCGAGAATCGTTTCGTTGAGCTGGCGAGGGGCCATGGGGTGTAGGGGTGGGGTACAGGGGTGAAGGAAAACGAGGGAGGAAGAATTGGGCCAAAGCCAGGGCACGTTGTTAGCCCTTTTGGCTCTAACCTACATCACTGCTCTGCAAGTACGTACGATTGTAAATGTGTAGATAACATAAGTGACCTAATTGCATCCCGAAGAAGTGCCAAAAATGCTACCCTATAAATGATTTGATTGCAATAACCAGACAATAGGGAAGGGAAAATTGATTTTGCTATTTCTTCCTCTTTTTTTGGTCTTTATATTGAGAAAAGATTACCAATATTTATTAAGTAAATATTTTTCTAATATATATTTTTTTCATTATTTTTTTTAGCTAGATAATAATAAATGTTTCTAAGACATTTGGTTCCTTCAAATAATGGTTTTTATATCATATTATAAAATTTTGTAATAATTGCTGAATTTTGCTTCGTTTTTTTAAATAATTTAAAAACAGTTAAAATCTTATTATATTAAACGAGCAAAGTTTGTATATATAATATCCGATCGGGTTCTCGAAAACGGCTCTAACGATTTGGATGAAATTCACTGGTTAGGAGGGTTTTGTGTTGGACATTCGATCTGTCACGGTCTCATCTTCGGCTAAGTTGTTTTTGATGGGTTTTTTGTTAATTGAAATAATTATTCACAGGTGGTTGTCTCGATAAAAATGTTTATTTACATTTTTATTCAATTTCCTTTTTAATAAATAATTGGTTTTTTAATTTTATATCCCACAATAAGATTATTACAATTATTATTATATATTAAAAATTGGGCAATTTAATTGATTGAGGATGGAGGGAGGAATTGGGAGGATTGAGATATGGAATTGGAATAATTATCGGAAAAGAGGTTTTTTTCTTTAATTAGTTTTTTCCTCTTATTAAAAACAAGGACTAAAAAGATGATCAAGGACACTCGATGGTGGAGAAGTAATCTCCGGAGTCGAAGCTAAAATACAATGTATACATTAATTCATGTAAAATAATTGGTTTAATAAATTTATTTAATTGATTAAAAATCGAGTTTTAAATCCCACAAATATTAATTTGACAATTTAATTGATGAACTCAAAAATTGTTATTTAATTAAAAAAAAAATAATTATACCGTATTTATTTATATACCTATATACACATAATCTGTGGACCACTGAAGGCTAGAAATGCAAAAACTGGGTGCGTGGGCGTGGGCAGGGGTAGATGTGGGGGTGCAGGAGGTGGGGTTCAGTGGTGGGGGACCGGGGGGAGGTACGGGGTTTCGGGGGCGGAGTGGGGGTGTAGGTGTGGGGTGGGAGGGTGCAGGAGGTGGGGTGAAGTGATGGGGGTCCGGGGGGCGAGGGGAGAGGGGTTTCGGGGATTAATATATAGCTATTAACTGAAGCAAAAATTTACCGAGCATCGCTCGGTGGCCAGGTACTTATTATAATAAAAGCCTTAAATAATTAAAATAGAAATAACAGTTCAAGACAATGTAGTTTAACGGAATCCCCCCAAGCTGAAGGGTATTCATGTTGAGTATTCTGGTGATTTGTATTGTGGTGGTATCCCAATGCCTTCCACATGACCTGCCGGTAGACGCTAGTTGTAAATTCACTAGATTTTTTTTTTTTTTTTTTATTTCTTAATGTCTGAAAGGCGAAGAAAATTATATTTTAACCATAATTTTATTTTTTCTGACTGCATGTTTTTCTGTTAGAATTTCGATCCTTATTAATAGGTAATAGAAGAAAATTTTTAAAAAAATTCGTTCTAGTGCTAAAATATTTATATTTGCAGTGTCGAGAGCTGAAGTTAGAGTTAAAAAATTTCATTATTATAAATAGATTATAGAATATATGTCTGTATTCAGTGGTGTCATGTTGCAGGAACGCCGTTCCGGCACTAGTTTTTTCCTAGATCCTCCAGGGCTCCCTGAATTTCAGCGTTCCGGTAGTGCTAAATTTTCGATTTTTTTTTTGTTAATTTCAAATTTTTTTTGTTTGAGATCACCATTGTTGAATTAAATACCTTAAAAATAAATAATTGTATCCCTTCGAATTAGTTACAGTGTAAAATATAATAATTTACACCATATTTTTTCATTCAACTAGTCTCTGCAATTTAATCAATCATTTCATATCAATTTTGGTATAAAGTATTATTATATTGTACAGTAGTACAGTATAAGTAGTTCAAAGGGATAAAATTTATTTTTAAGCTATTTAAATCATCTATCCTGATCTCAGAAAGAAAAAATACGATTTTATTTTTTTAATTAAGTTATTTGAATTCTTTCTTCGTTAATAGTTCAAAAAAATTGTATTTTAACGTTGAATTTTGTGAATTTAAAAAAAAAGCATTAAAATTTTTATTTTTTAATTTTTGAAATTTTTTTCAAAAATTACAGTATAAAACGAAAAAATGACCCCATATTAAGTTAGAATATCTTTATTCTTGTCAAAGTAATGAATATTTTAATAATACTTTGATCTATTTTCTTCAAAAATTGAAATTTCGTTATGGGTTAAAATAGAAAGCTAAAAATTTAGGTGGATACTTCTCTCTACATATATAATAAGTTAATAACATATCAGAAAATCAAAAAAATCAAATAGGGTCACCGACAAAAAGTTTTTGGATTGACATGCAAAATCTCAACGATAATATTCGAATCAAGTTTAATTGGAATAAATAAAAACGCAAATTGTAAAATAGTTATGGGATTTACATTTTTAATCCAATCTATAAATAATAGCTAAAACAGCAAAAGCATAAATCCAAAGGGCATATATTATAATATGGATAAAAGCTTTAAATGATAGCATTTTAAAACTTTTCATGCTAAATAACAGTTTAAAAGTTTATAATAATAATTTTTGAAAGTGAAAACATAACTTCTCGTTAAAATATTTAAATAGCGATTTACTGTATAAACAAGAAAATATATGAATTGTTTTATTTTATTTATTTATTTTTTTAGTAATTTCAATAATACTAATGTTTCTTTTTCTTTTGTTGCAGGTGAGTCATACCTACTCGTTATCTAATGCGCATCATATCAGCTAAGTAAGGGCTAATTCATTTAATATACTAATCCAATAATTAAGAATAATATTTACTATAATTTTATTAGTGCAATTAATAGAATTAGATAGAAATTGAACAGAACTTGATATTTATATTCAGAACTAAATTTATTTATCAAACCCTACCTAAAGTCTCGTAAGAAACACATAGTAATACTCGAATGATCAACTCCCCTTCGCTGGCAAATCGGATAAGAATCTAAGATCTAAGTCATTCACCAATTCGTTTCTCCCTATGACTTCTATAAACTAGAACTTGTATTCCGCCTCAGATTTTCCCACGACCTTTAACTTCAAGATTCAGTTACTCAATCCACAAGTAACTTCTACTCTGAATCAACACTTAAAATTGCTTATAGGGGCTGCAATTTCTTCTCACGTCAAAAAATACAATCGTTCACGGAAGGCTAGTTCTCTAAAAACATTTTAAACCTTTCTGATTTTTTACTTTACCATACAGGATATGGTCATGTATTGTAATCATGCATGAAAAAAGTGTTTTTTTTCTTCTTTTTTTAGAAATATCTCAAAAACGGCTGAAACTATTTTGATTAAAAAAATTGAGCGAAACCATGGCATTTTGTTCTACAAAAAAAGCTCCTAATAAGTGAATATCGAAAAAATTATATTTTTCGAGATAATAATTGTTTTGTCAAAATGTCTGTTAGTCTGGTTGTCTGGTTGTTAGTTAGTTAGTCTGTGCGTTACCAAATTTTTGTGGACGAGCTAGCTCAAAAACTAGTGTGAATATCGAAACCAAATTTCACACGTAGTTTTGGTCCATTGAGATTAAGAGCTGATTAGATTTTTGGTGCATATCGACAAAATTAAAGGGGGTGGAGGGGGGTTAAAAATTAAAAATCTAGGTCAGTTGAGCAAACTCAACCAAATTTTGTATACATAATCAGTGGGACCCCAGAAGTCTAAAAATGCAAAAACTAACTCCCAAAATTATGGTGGGGGGAGGGTCAAAAAATGAAAATCTAGGCCCTTATATCAAACTCAACCAAATTTTGTATACATAATCAGTGGGACCCCAGAAGTCTAAAAATTCAATAACTAACAGCCCAAAATTGGGGGGAGGATCAAAAAATGAAAATATAGGTTCTTGTACCAAACTCAACCAAATTTTGTATACATAATCATTGGGACCTTATGTTGTATGGTAAAGTCAAGTGGATGGGCACATCAGAACAAGTCACCTTATTTTTTCTATTTTTGAATATCATATGACCAAATAATTATTTTACTATATTCATTTCTATTCAACAAATAGAATCTAGGGCTCTATTCTAAAAGTAACGTAACAGTATCTTATAGAGCAACGAAATTTGAAACTTAAGCTAGGAAACAGCTAGCACGGAATGGAAAGTATTGATCCAAATTCACTTTACTTGAAAGAGGGGTGGTTTTTAATTTTTTCTCAAAAACATTTCTCAAAAAAAATCGCTGTACTTGACAGGTATCACAAGTTTTGTTATTAATATTTTTCTTTAACTTAATTGATACACCAAGAGGACATATGATTAGGTTTACAGCGTGTGGATAATGTGAAATGGGAAAATTGAATCTCAACTTTTTCATTAGGAAAACAAACGTCGAATCTCCGAAATTTGCAAAAAGTATAAATCGACTCTAGAAAAAGTTTTCACCTTTTCTTCGGATCTCATATTTAAATAATTAGTTTATTTTTCTAATTTCTTATTTCAATAAGTTTTTTTTTTAACTTTGTTAACTCATATCTCCGCCAATTGTGATCCGATTTTGAAAAAAATATGTTGCATTGGGTTCAGTCTAGCTTCCGATTGGTCCCGTTTTTTTCATTGGTATTAGACCTTTTTTGTTAGGTTTGTTCAGGCCTAACTTCTTTGTTTATGAACCGATTTTGATGATTCTTTTTTTGTTGGAAATGGGGTATCTTAGGGATGGTGCCATATTAATTTGGTCAAGTTTTAATGATATGATCAACGACGAAATGACAAAAATCTCCAATTCTTATGAGCAAATAATCGAAATTATGATAAATAAAATCTTATAACATTCATTTAAAACCCGCAAACGTTTCGAGATAATTTCTATATTTATGAATTGAATTTTATTATCATTTTATGATTCATTCGCCTGACGCTTTCTTATACGAGATGCATGCAAGGTATTCTATTAAGTCACTATTAATAACAACACTAAAAAGAGAAAAATAAAAATAATTTTTATAAAAAATAAATAAAACCGACTTCAAAAAACTTAAATGCAACAAATAAAATAATAATAACTTAAAAATAAAATGAAATCCACTAAAAAGGTTTCAGTGGGTATAATGATAATCTGGTTGTGGTTTTTGATTTTATTTAGTTGGTGGTGGGTGTTAACTCAGGGTATCTCTCTTGATGCTTAAAATCTGAAATTATTGACTGAATTTACTATGAATTTGTTTACTGTTTTACTGTGAAATTAAATAAAAAAATGGATTAAGGAAATTGATTATAAAAAAAAATGAAAAAAACAAAGGAAATTGAATGGACGAGCAGGATTTAGAAATTTTCAATAATAATAGAGATAATATTTAGAATCATTTAATATTTATAATGTAAATTTATTTGTTCGCTGCCTGATATCAACAGATAGAGAAATTTGTTAATGAGAATAATAACAATATGGTGGTTACGCTCTTGGTGGTGAAGGCTGTATGATCGTTTCTTGCAATCTGCTGGATTTCAGGAATTCCTCTCTTGGTAACCAATCCCTTTGATAGCAATTCTCCTTCCTTCTGGCCGTCTTCTTTGAGCCCGAAGTTAGCTTCTGCCCGATTATTGACAAGCAGTGCCCTTGGAAGCAGAGTTCTCGGTGTATGAAAATATAAAATTCAATGAGTGGTATTTTCCCCAAATGAGTAGTGTTCCTGGATGTCTGTCTCGAGGTGTGTTATCAAGGACAGCTTAAAAAAAATTGTTCTGTGCTCCTTCAATGCGTAGTGAGATGTATTATGAATGTTTATAGAGAGGTGTGTCATCAATGACCGCCTATTGAGATGTGTTATATGTATATAGTGAGGTATCATCATGGACTGTCTAGTGAGATCTGTTGTTCTCTATCGATGCTTAAAGAAGAGTAATTTCTCTCCTCCTCTCTCTCTCTGATTTCTCCTGTTTCCTTCAAACAACGAATTTTAAACAATTTACATTATTATTTGTTTTTATAAAAAAAGAAAATACGCTCAAATAATTCCTAAGAGGTTCATCCCCCGCCCGTATTGCACCCTGTTCTCTGCGTGAATTCAAATCTCAATTTTATTATTTATTATTAAACTTGCTAAGATTTAATTTTAACCTAATCTATAAACAAAAGAAATTATATTAATTTTTTTTTTTTACAATTTATTTTTAAATGAAATTTATATTTAACCAGAATTAATAAAATACTATTTTTATCCTTCTTATCTCCAATCCGCCTCTCTTTGCAATTTCTTTGTGCAATGTATCATTGGATACATTGTAAGGTATAAAATAATTATCTTATTTAGTTACAACTAAACGACGAAATATTAACATGAAATTACTTTTTGAAGTCGATGCCAAACATATATATTTTATGAATCGCACTTGACGGATCTTACTTAGTACGTTTGGCGGGTACGCTCGCTTATAGGTATAGTTTGTTTGGCACCTACTTCAAAAAGTAATTTCATGTTAATATCTCGTCGTTTAGTTGTAACTAAATAAGATAATTATATTATACCTTTTAGTGGATTTTATTTTATTTTTAAGTTATTATTATTTTATTTGTTGCATTTAAGTTTTTTGAAGTCGGTTTTATTTTTTTATAAAAATTATCAAGTATAATATTTAAGAAAAGTAAAATTAGAAGATCACTACGAGCTAAAAAATAATAAGGTTATTATTTCTACATTATTAACTATCTTTGTTGAATAACAAATATCAATAGAATTATAATATTTTATCCGCGGTCCTAAACAATTTTTTTCTTCAAATGTCGCCCGTATAAGCCAAAAGGTTGGACACCCCTGGTTTAGAAGGTAGCAGAAAATCTGAATGAAATTTAATTTTTTTATATGAGGAGTTTTTGATCTGTTATTAATATAGCTAATGATCTGAAATATGACACAAGTATGTATCAATTCAATCAATCAACAAATTTGTATCAATAAAGTACCACTTCGTGTCAAGTACCAGTTTTCTAGCTCAATTCGTTGTCTGTCAAAAAACATCGTCAAATCACTGAAATTGGCAAAGACCGTACCGAGTTGTTAAAATGATTTCATTTTTTTTTTCAATTCTATCCTTTCATTGAAAATATAAAAACATTATGTGCTTCATTTAAAAATATTAAATTAGGTAATTTTTCCCAAAGCCAAACAAATAATATTAAAAGATATACTTAAAAAATATGCCTATTAAAAACCTTTACTGGGTAGATTTATATATTTTTGTTTGAAAAAAAATTATTTATTAAAAATAATTTTTTAACTAAAGGAAAATAAAAGGTATTCATTAGTACAAGCTTTCTCTTGCAATATTTACATTCCCTTGGAACTTATTAAACCCTTGATATAATAAGATCATTCATTATTCTATTATATTAATTCAAAAAAAATAAAATAAAAACTTTCCACTTAACTAGAAACTCACTATAGGGAATTTCAAAGCATTTTTTTTTTAATATTTCCCAAATGTATTTAAGTATTTATATAAATAGAGTTTTTAATATTTTTCTCAAAAATTTAATTTTAAAAGTTCACTTTTACCCTCGTTCATTTTTTTATCTCATATTCAGTTTAATCGTGAGGTTAAAAAATCCAACTTTTTTTCATACTAAATCGAATAAGAAAAACAAAACAAAATCTAATGGCCAAGTACGAATCAGATTTGTATACTGAGGATCCAATGTATACACTATACAATGATGAGGATTAAAGATATTTTTATTTCAATAAATTTAGATTATTATTGTTATTATTTTTTTTTAACAAAGATGTTATAAACGTTACCAGAAAAAATGACGTAAAGTTAAAGGACTGTCTTTACTCCCATTTCAAAATACGAGCCCCGTCCCATCTCAATTGGCCCACTAATATTTTTTCTTTTTAAATAAAATTATGCTAATTCACGGTAAATTTAATTTAAATATTTATTTTTATTATCATTTGGAACAACATTTTAAACAATTTAAAACATTTTATTGTAACATTTAACTTAAACTTATTTTTTAATTGTTAAAAATATAATTTAAAATAAAATAAAACCTCAGTTATTATTTGTGTAAAAGAATATTGATTTACAAGCTTATAGCAATTGTCAAAAAGGACTAGGTAGTTGGTTATAAAAGGATGTTATATAAAAGTGTTATGTGAGTCGTTAACACTCCGAAGTCGACTGATGTACTCTCAAAGTGACATAGATTCGTTCCCGCCGTGCGAGCAGCTTAAGGCTCCTTATATAATCGAAAATGTGTTTGTGTGAGTGTGAAGAAAATATCACTTAATTTGTTTAATTATAATGAGCTTGGAAATCTCGTCCCTAAACAGTTATCTCTTCAATGACTGGCTGGTCTTTTTAATCTGTTGTCTGGTAACTTTGGCTAAGTCCAAGAGGACTGATTATATCCATATCTGCCGTATATCCTTGTCTGGAAAAGGGCTGGTTACATAAACAATCGCCGTCTGGCTTTGCTTGTTGTTATTATTTAATACATGAGCACCCACGATTTTTTATTAAGTTCCAAGACAATATCTTCTAGACATCTTAAAAACGTCTTGTTGATCTCTCTAGAATACTTGAAGCTTTTGAAGACTTCTTAAATTCTTAAGAGGCCTAGAAGAAATCTAAAAAAGCCTTGACTCTCCGCCTATTCTACATCTTCTATATTCAAGAACTCTATAACATGCTCTTCTAGATATTTCTAGACCTTATGAGATGTCTTGAGAGGTCTTCTAGAAGTCGATCTTGTCTGTTATAAAATTTTTTGGCTACTGAAGAAAGATCTATTTTTTTTTTTTAGATTTTTTTTTCTAGGTTACCATTTAAGCAATGTAGGCCTATATCATTGCTTCTGGGTCCAGAAATTTTTTTTATTTTCTACTGACGCTAAATAAGATCGCAATCAGCACACTCTAATCAAGATTTCAGTCAACACAAAGTAGTAAGGGACAATCCAAGGGAAATTCGAATTATCGAGATTTCGAATTATCAAGAAGTTTGAATTATCAAGAGGAAAGAAAAAAAAATCGAATTTTTAAGAGTTTATATTATATTTTTGAAAATATGTCTGCGCTTACATAAATTTTATATATAACCTCAAGTAAAAAAGTAAAAATAATGAAAACGACAAAAAAGAACAAAAATTTCATATGTATTAACATTGCAATAGATAATAACATACCTAATTAAAAAAATGAGTAAACATTGCTAGGAAAATTCGAATTATAAAGAGGGTAAGTGACATATTTCGGATTATAGAACGTTCTCTCCCCCTCTTGTTACGAAAAGGATTTCGAAGTATCGAGCGTATCAAAATACACAGCATTTTTTTGATTTACCGAAGTTAATAGCTGAAGAGTTCAAATTATCGAAAAATTCGAATTATCGAGGTTCGAATTATTGAGAGTCGACTGTATCTATATTTTTATTTGATACGTTTTAGTAGACTTTTCAATATCCATGCCACAACACTTTATTCAAAGAATATTAAAAAGATTTTGTTTCGCCGAGAGTAGCAGAGCTGTTAATTCATAAGGAGAAATCAATGAGCTTGTTTTCTGCTTCTAGATATCGGAAATGGGTGAATTTGTATTGAATTTGCGCGATGCTGTGTGAATATTTGATTACAAGAATCTACCCATTTAGATAAAGAAACAGCGTTAAAAAAAAGCATTTGAGAACAAAAATCACCATGTAAAATAATAAATAATTAATTTATCGGCAGTTTTGATAATGTTTCTAAAAGAATTAAAATATTATTTCGAAAAGTTTTGCCTTTTTTTTTATTTTTACTTTTTTTATATTTTTATTTGAAGAGATTAGAGTGAACAACTGAGAACTTGAAAAGGAGGGAATTTCACCACCTCAACCCCCTTCTTCACCGAACCCCTCTCAACCAGCACCAAAGAAAAACTTTTATTATAATTCTAATCGAGTTTTTCACTTGTTCTTAATTTAATCAACTCAACGCAGAATTGCCCTCATCCCCATCCCCATGGTTTTTTTCTTCACCCCCGTTTCCCTCGTCCCCAGCGCTTGGTCTCATTTTCAAAAGAGACTCGCCTTTATGTGGATCTTGGTGCCCTGGAATTCGGGTATTTTTTAATTATGTTCCGAGCTTATTAATCATTTGCCGCTGTCAATGATTTTCAATCAACGATTAATTCAGCCTGCTTCCTTTCTGCTAACAAAACGCACATTTCCCACCTCAGTTGGTTACCGGGGAGCACATTTTCACCCCTTCATTGCACATTTCCACCCCCTGTCGCACTTGTCTCGGTTGGGTTATGTATTGAATATTTATCATTTGAAGAAATTGATAGTGACACAGTGAACCAGCCATTTTTTTCCCTCTTGATGGAGGCGCGCGTTTTGTGAATTAATCGCCATTTGCCAACCCGTAGCAGCCATTAATCCTGGACAAGGACATCAGAGCCGATATTGGTACTATATTTTATTCCATTTTAAGGATGGTTAGTTTGTTAATACTGGTACTAGATCACGTCCAACTTAATAAGGTCCCCTCGCGATTGATTTGCTTTTTCGATGACGTCAATCGGCGATTTTTTTCTCATTTTACATTTATTTATTTATTTATTTAGACTAGATTTTCCTTTTCAATCTCGATATATTAGACCTTGTTCTTCTATAGTACATACAATATTAACAATACAAGAAAAAAATCCAGTAATACAGTGAAACCTATCAAATCCGCAACTAATGGGGCTGTAGCCTGTTCGAATTTCAATTTGTTCGGATTAGCCGAAAGCAGTTCTTCAACAATTGAAGATAACTCATATCATGTAAAAGATTAAATGATATTTTGTGTGTTTCTATTATTATCTCATTGTTTTTGCAAAGTGAATAACCTAAAGAATTTCAATAACCAACTTTTACAGTTTTTCAATCATGGATGGCATAAGTATGTAGACACATTTACACTTTGTTAATTTATCAACTAATTATGTAAAAGAAGTTTATAATGTAGAATATATACATAATTGTTTTATGACTAAATAAATGAGTTTCTCTTTTTTGCGTTCGGATGACCCAGGAATTCGGATTTCAGGGGTTTCATTGTAGTTACATATATTTCGTCATTAGAGGCCTTGATCGATCGGGGGTCGAAGGTATCTGTGGATACGGGTCTTAAATAGCTGAAAGTTATAAGTCGCGGGAAAGATGGTGGCAGGGAGTGAGTTCCACTCTCTGGAGATCATAGGGATAAAAGAGTTGGCGAAAGCGCTTGTTCGACTTGTATCCAATTTGACAGCGAAGGGGTGCTGAGCGTTCGAAAACCGCGTGTTTCTCGTAAAGAGGGCTTTAGGGGGATAATTTATTTCAGCTCAACTGAACAGACACCGTGATCTGTAATACAGGGAAAGGGCAGAAACGGTTCTTCGGTGAGCCAGGGAGTAGAGTGAGTTGGTTAGAGCCGGGTCTCCTATTAGTTTAATTGCTCGCTTCTGAATCGCATCTAGTGTAGCAAGAGAATGCTTGGAGCCACCCCTCCACAGATGAGAGCCATATTCGAGACAGGGACGAATTTGAGCCTTATACAGTATAAGAAGTTGACTGGGAGTATAACAGCGTCTAAACATAAATAGGAGACCAAGCTTGCGCGCTGCAGCTTTAGCAGTGGTTGAGATATGGTCATTCCATGATTTTGTTCATTAGACACATTTCTAATTTAACAAATTATAATTTAATAAATTTTAATTTACAAGGGATGATGAAAAATTAATGTAAATGACCACTAGAGCTTATCATTAATATTAATTGAAATACTCTTTATAATATATTTTTTGCCTTATTTTTTTATTTTTAAAAATTTTATTTAGTTATTTGATTTTTTAAAAAAGAGTGCTTAATTAATGCCGTTTGATTAGGTATAGCAGATATTTTTTAATTGCAGCAGTTAATTAATAATTTAATTAAAAACAGAAGAGTATATAATAGAAATTGCGTTTATTTATCATTACTATCTAGTACAGCTATTTAAACTTGTACATAAAATTGTTTATTTACAGGTATAAATTCAAATATCTAAATGATTCACTTTTTTAACCGGCCACTGCGTATAAATAATAAATATTCTAAGCGACTTGTTCCATTATCCAATGAAAAGTGTTCCATTTGGCCGGTGACTAATTTTCGCCCCCAGTGCTGCAGCGACATCATCTGCCCTCATTAACTTCGCGGATAGATAAATCACAGGTTAGTTAATTAATCAGCCAGATAATATTTCATTAACTTACACTGACATTTTGAAATGTATCTAGTAAATGCACTAGTGAATATCCAAAGGGACACGGCGCACCTGACAGGGTGAATCAATATTAAAGACGAGCAGCAATTCAGGTTGGAAATGACAAATATAGATTGCCTAGATCGAAACAAATCTAGCAGATAGGTAATCACTTTGCTTTCTTCGTCAGCTGACAAATGCCTTCTTGATGGTTCAAAGACAATAGTACTGGCGTTGGGGCATAGAGGGGTGTTTCATTTTGGAATATATACAATAATGGCTTCACAAAAGCCATTAGAATATTATCTGATCGATAGATATCGTTGATATTCCTTTTATGTCAAATAATAATTTTATGAAATGATTGAATATTCCATTAATGCTGGCGATTATTACTTTTTGGTCGTAAATCTTCTTTAGTTCAATTTTTTTCGAGTTAAAAGAAATGTAAAATGTAAGGATAAAGTGAAAACTTTTTATAAGACTCGTTATGCTTTTAAGGGTGATTTGGAAATTTGTTTATCAGCGATTGGTTGGAGCAAGAGAACAGAAGCTTTGCATTGAGGTGTGGTGTATTAATACAAATATATTATATTTTGTTAAGTGAGAATGATGTAGGTTTATTGTGAAACATATTTAAATAAAGTAAAGAAAATTTTAAAAATTTAAAAATATAGAATTCTAGGTAGGGTTCACAAAAATAGAAGACAATGATATGCTATAAAATAAAAAATAAAAATTTTCACTATACATCCCCATCACATTCCATTGTTTATTGCCCTCTTTGTGGTCCATACATAATTTTCGGCACCTTCCAAGTATAAATAGCTTTTCTTTATTCCCAACATAGTCCTCCATCTGTTCATTCGGCTCTCCTTCTTTAAGGCCATCCCATCCTCTGATAATTCTTTTATATTTACACTAAGTCATAAATAACTGCCCATCATATTAAAATAAATTCTGTTCATTATTTTATGTTATCTTCAGTCAATGTTCTCCTGACGATGAGTTAAGAGCTCGAAATATATAGAGTAAACTAAAAATATCTTTGTATATTTTAATTTTTCTTCATATTTCAAACAAAACCAAAACAAATAATTTTAAACTTCGAGCTAATTCAAAATAATTCAGCACGCCTGAGTGTACCGAATATTTTTTTTTTAATTGGGCGGTTATAATACACTCAAAATCACAGGCAATAAATAATATTAAAATAAAAAATTAATTTTGTTAAGGGAGAATTGTGAGGGTTCTTGGAGAAACATTTTAAATAGAATAAAGAAAATTTTAAGAAATTTTTTAAAATTTAAAATATAAAATACTAGGTAGGTTTCACAACACTTAACACAAAGAATGAACACACCTGGTCTAAGCTAGGAACCTAGACAAGATCAAATCTCCTAATAATTTTTTTCCAGTCTTTGGATGTCTAAAGATATTATGATCTTACGTACCTATTACGATCAGATGAAGGAGCCCGCTAAGAGGCTGAATTATTGAAATGACACAAAAACTTTCAATATTTATTTTACTTAATGGTGCCTATAGGTAGGGCAAATGTTCAAAAGCGGAAAGAAAAACATCCTAGCACGATTTCTTAAATAAATAAATAAATAAATATTTATTCCTGAACCTGCTTAGGCACAAGTCCTCGGTGGCTAGGTCCTCCAAACATCAATTCAATCTAGCTACAATACATTAACAAACATCAATACAAATTAACTACAACAATTTAACAAATAATAAACAATTAAAAAAAAAAAAAAATAGAAATGTATGCGCTTTAAGAAATTCTCAAATTTCTCCTGTCTTAGTGTCTAGATTTCATTATCCAAGCTAACACATTAACGCAAGAGGGGTAGAAAATTAATTTCTTGTATAAAAATATTTGTGTTTCAAAAACAAAGAACTGAATCAGTTGATCTTGCCTCTGAGCACTAAAATAAATAAGCTGACGTGTTCTGATGTGGCCATCCACTTGACTTTACCATACAACCTGGCCTCTCACTTATATTTAATATTTAATAAAATTATTTATAATCATGTAGGGGGGTGGTTAGTTTTTGCATTTTTAGATAACTGTGTGACCACTGATTATGTATACAAAATTTTGTTGAGTTTGGAACAAGACCCTATATTTTCATTTTTTTGACCCCCCCCCACCCATTTTCGGCCGTTAGTTTTTGCATTTTTAGACTTCTGGGGTTGCTATGATTATGTATAGAAAATTTGGTTGAGTTTGCTCAAATAGCCTAGATTTTTAATTTTTAACCCCCTTAATTTTGGGTCGATATGCACCAAAATCTAATCAGCTCTTAATCTCAATGGACCAAAATTACGTGTGTAATTTGGTTTCGATATTCCCACTAGTTTTTGAGCTAACTCGTCCACAAATAATTGGTAACGCACAGACTAACGGACAGACAACCAGACTTAACTAACAGAAATTTTGACAAAACAATTATTATCTCGAAAAATATAATTTTTTGGATGTTTACTTATTAGAGCTTTTTTGCATAGCGAAATGCCATGGTTTTGCTCAATTTTTTTAATCAAAATAGTTTCAGCCGTTTTTGAGATATTTCGAAAAAAAAGAAAAAAAAACACTTTTTTCATGCACGATTACAACAATATTTGACCATACCCTGTATGGTAAAGCAAAAATTAAGAGAAGATCTAGGACGTGTGTCTAGATATCATTATCCAAGTTAAGACAAGATGTAGATTGTAGATAATAATTAGTTGAAATTCGGGATACAAATTTGCATTAAATCAACTCCAGCTTTATGATAAGCATATTTTTATCTCAACTCTTTCATTAATAAAACAATTATTCTTGAAATTTCGAAATTTGCAAAAAATATAAATTGACTCTAGAAAAAGTTTTCACTTTTTTTTCCGATTTCATATTTAAATAATTAGTTTTTTTTCTAATTTTTTTATTTCAATAATAAGTTTTTACTTTAAGTATTGTAATCGTGCATGAAAAAAGTGGTTTTTTCCTTCTTTTTTTCAAAATATCTCTAAAAACGGCAGACACTATTTTAATTAAAAAAATTGAGCGAAACCATGGCATTTCGCTCTACAAAAATGCTCTTATAAGTGAACATTGAAAAAATGATATTTTTTGAGATAATAACTGTTTTGTCATAATGTTTGTTAGTTAGTCTGGTTGTCTGGTTGTTAGTCTGTGCGTTAACAAATTATTGTGTACAAGCTAGCTCAAAAACTAGTGTGAATATCAAAACCAAATTTCACACATAGTTTTGGTCCATTGAGATTAAGAATTGATTAGATTTTGGTGCATAACGACACAAAATTAAGGGGGAGTGGAGGGGGGGTTAAAAATTAAAAATCTAGGCTATTTGAGCAAACTCAACCAAATTTTCTATACATAATCAGTGCGACCCTAGAAGTCTAAAAATGCACATACTAACCACCCAAAGGGGGGGGGGTGTAGGTTCAAAAAATGAAAATCTTGGCTATTTACCAAACTCAACTAAATTTTGCATACATAATCAGTGGGTCCCCAGAAGTCTAAAAATGCAAAAACTAACCGCCCAAAATGGTGGGGGGGGTCAAAAAATGAAAATCTTGCCCAATTACCAAACTTAACCAAATTTTGTATATATAATCAGTGGGGCCTCAGAAGTATAAAAATGCAAAAACCAACCCCCCACATGATTATAAAAAATTTTAGAGCTCAGGTTCTATGGTAACGTCAAGTGTATGGCCAGATCAGACCACGTCACCTTATTTTTTATAAATTCAATAAATTACAATAACTATAACAAATAACAAAGCAACTAAATTTCTAAAATAGACAACTTTTGAATCTTCTTGGCGATAAAAACAACCCTTTAGCTAAAATGATATATATAGTACAAAGGAATACATACAATAACAGTATTATGTGACGGTATAAAAACTTTTTCAGTAGTCACCCGTGCAACTTGAGACAATCCAAAGCCGACCTGGATTATTTTTATTTGTCCTTTGTTTTTCGTTATGATAAACATTTTATCGATAATAAAATTTGAATTTAAATGCCCTTATTTCCATTCATATTTCAAAGTGGTATTTAGCTCTTTTAGATATTTTCTTTCTATGTTATACAAACAAAAACTCTTCTACACCCATATTATAAAAACAAATGTGGATAAAATAGTATTGTCGCTGTAATAATAACAAGTAAACATTCTAAATAGTTATTCTTATTATAATAATATAAGCTAGTTAACAAACAAAAATAGTAACTATTAAAATTCAAGCGATTTCAGTGACGTTTTGATGTAAAAAAATGGCCAGCTTCGGACTATACTGGCAATTTCATATCCTAGGGATGTCAACTTAGAATATTTACTGTGACATATATAAGTTCATTTTACTGATAGTAGTAGAATTGTATTTCTTTTGAATATCACAAGGCTTTCTTCTACTGAGTCCAATTTTAAATTCCAAAAATGTTGCATATTCTACCCTCTGGGAAAGTAATAAAAATTACCTATAACCACTCGAATTTAGAATTTTCCCAAGAAATATAATTCTACTACTTTTACTATGGGCAACATTAACTTTTATAAGTTTTATATTTTAACCAGCTGGGAAACCCGCATTTGACGGCCTCTTGTTAACTAAGAGGAGGTGTTCTTGCTTCTAAAAACTGTTCTTAGCAAGTACCTATTTACCTAGGTCTTAAAAGTAGCCTCCAGATCAAATTTTAAATTATCAGTTACAGTAGTTCCGGAGAAATCTTGACAAAACCGAAAGAAATGTATTTTTTTGTTTTCACGCCTTTGTAATTTTAATTGAATAGTTGAAATAGGCAAAAATAATTTGCCTAGTCAAACAGAAATTAAATAATTAAATAAAATTCTTAATTGAATATGAAATTTATAATCAGTGTTTCTTTGAGGAAATTTGCTACTGGGGGCCATTTTAAAGATTCGGGGGGGGGGGGGGTCAGGGAGTGATGTGGTTGCTTTATACATAGTTAGGTTTGTTTTAAGTACCTAAAAGAAACACTTTTATTAAGGGAGAATTGTGTAGGTTCTAGGTGAAACATGTTTTAATGTAAATAAGCTGACGTGTTCTGATGTGGCCATCCACTTGACTTTACCATACAACCTGGTCTTAAAATTATTTATAATCATGTAAGGGGGGGGGATTAGTTTTTGCATTTTTATACTTCTGGGGTCCCACTGATTATGTATACAAATTTTGGTTGAGTTTGATAAATGGCCAAGATTTTCATTTTTTCACCCTACACCCCCCCCCATTTCGGGAGGTGCGTTTTTGCATTTTTAGGCTTCTGGGGTCCCACCGATTATGTATACAAAATTTGGTTGAGTTTGCTCAAATGGCCTAGATTTTTAATTTTTAAATCCCCCTCCACCCTCCTTAATTTTGGGTCGATATCCACCAAAATCTAATCAGCTCTTAATCAATCTTATCTATGACCTTCAGGGCGATGAGGGGTTCTTTAATGAATTTTTACAGTTTCAACAGGAGAACTTATAAGGAAATCGCCATGCGCTAGAAATTGTATATAAAAAGAAAAAAAGAAAAAAAAATTGTAAATATATTATGTAAATGTTCTTATAATTATGTAAATACCCCTGTAATTAAATTCACCCGACTATGTAAATGTTTCTTGTTAGTGGAGGCCCCCACCTGCGTGGGCCAATAAACGAAAAATCAATGGACCAAAACTACGTGTGAAATTTGGTTTCGATATTCAAACTAGTTTTTGAGCTAGCTCGTCCACAAAAATTTGGTAACACACAGAATAACCAACAACTAGACAGACTAACAGACATTTTGACAAAACAATTATTATCTTGAAAAATATAATTTTTTCGATGTTCACTTATTAAAGCTTTTTTGTAGAGCAAAATGCCATCGTTTCGCTCAATTTTTTAAATAAAAATAGTTTTAGCTGTTTTTAAGATATTTCGAAAAAAAGAATGAAAAAACACTTTGTTCATGCACGATTACAATACTTGACCATACCCTGTATAGGTAATTTTACTACAATATATAATCATATTATACCTATAATTTTTATTGATAATATCTAAAAACTAAATCGATATTTACTAGTGAAGATAGTCAACCAGAGGTGATAGAAATTGTCTAATGAATTCATGTAAATAAAATCACAATTTATGGAAATTATCAAATCTATTTCTATTAATGTGTGACAAATACACCTTGAAGTTTAAAGAATTTAAAGCCATTTGTCTAAGACATCTTACGTGTTTGTATATTAAAGTGTTTATAAAACATGAAGAAAAGCTCCAAATTGAAAACATTCCAAATGGTTTCCCCCTATTTAAAATAATTTTATTAGTACTTTTATAGAACTCAGGTTGGCCGAGTGGTTATAGAGCATGCCTTATATTCAAGCTAACGTTCAAGCCCAACTCGCTGAAAATATGGGCAATGGGAAACCACCCCTGTGAAAAATTTCACCAGGAAAATTACAATTGAAGGGATAACCTCCATTGTAATAGGCAACGCTCGAAATCGAGTAATGGCACTTGAAGAAGAAGTACTTATGCCTACCTATAATATCTACAATTCTAAACAAAATAAGTTAAAATTAGACCACTAAGTAGGTTTTACAAATATATATTTTTTTTTATTTATTTTCTTAGTATTTAGGAATCCCGAAACCTACATGGTAGTCTAATTTAAATTGTGTTAAAGTTTTACTTTGAACCAACACCATGCTCCTTGAACAAAACAGTTCTAAACATTTTACGAATCAGTCCGTTCGGTTCTTTATTAATTTGTCCAAAACTGAATCGTTCCCTTGTATTTCTTTTTTATACTCATCCATTCAAATAAAACTAATTCGTTAACAGATTCATTTTTTCCCAAATGCTTGTTGGATATAAAAGAAAAAAAATCTTTTGAAGCGTCCAAACGCCCCCATTTAGGTGTATCTATATTTTATACAATTTCTTTCTGTGTCAGTGGTGTTAACATCAAAGGGAGTGAAGATATCAATTACTCGCATATGGAGAATGTGTGCACCCATTTGAGGTTATATATGGAGATACATGGTCACGTCTGAATATGCATGTTAGGATAATTATCTTTATAGTGATGGATGAACAGATGGAGAGCATGAAGCCCTCATTTCTCTTTGAAAATATATATGCCCAAATATATCTATCTTTATTTATCTACAATAGTAAAGCCTGGATTCAATGGAGCGATAAAGGGTGTTTGGTAATTCTGGGATATCAATGTAATCAACAAAGATAGGAAGAGGATTTTCTACTTTGTTGATTGGTTTTAATATTGAAATTGGAAAAAAATTGAAAACCTTTTCAATACTCGAGATACAAATTTTGGTGATTTGACAATTTTTTATCAGCTTATGGTTTGAGCTAGAAAGCTTAAACTTGACACCAAGATGAGGTTCGTAACATAAACTTTTCTACCAAATTCCAGTACAATAATTAACTACACCCGTTCCATAGCTGCCTTTATTAAAATTTGATTTTTTTATGTTAATTTTAATGTTATCTAAGTTTATTTATTAAATATTATTATAGCTTGGTCATATTATGTAGGTACTTATAGTCTAAGAGCTACTGACCATTTTGTGAGCTGATTTCAAAACCCTAATAACATATCCCAAACTGTAGTGTGATCAGCACACACCCCAAAAGTTAAATTCTTACTCGCCAACTCGAGTCGTTTTTCGACCCCTGAAAATGTCAAAAAATACTGTATAATCACGTCATTGATTACATATAATAGCTCCTAAACTGTTTACTCTAGGGCAAATTCCATTAGAATCAAAATTGTAGAGGATGTAATTTTTGACATTTTTGTTTAAAAAATTTTGAAAATAACCACCCAAAATGGGGAGAGGGGTGTAGGGCTCAAAAATCAAAATTCTAGCCCTTTCGGCCAAACTCAACCAAATTTCGTATACATAATCAGAGGGCCGCCAAAAGACTTGAAATGCAAAAACTAAGGATCCAAAATGGGAGGGAGGGTCAAAAAATGAAAATCTATGCCCTTGTACCAAACTTAACATGCTTTTGCATTTCTAGCCTTCTGGGAATCCACAGAATATGTACCTATACGAAATTTGGTTGAGTTTGGTCGAAAGTTCTAGAATTTTCAATATTGACCCTTTCCCCATTTTGGGTGGCTAGTTTTTGCATTTCTAGTTTTCTGGGGGTCTAGAGAATATGTATACAAAATTTGCTTGAGTTTAGTCGAAAGAGCTAGAAATTTCATTTTTGACCCTCCTCCCCACTTTGGGTGGTTATTTTCAAATTTTTTTTTAAAGAAAATAAGTCAAAAATTACATCCTCTTAATTTGCTTATCTCTTTTTTTATTATAGGTTCATTTTATAGTATATTTCATTTTTGTTGTTGTTTTTTTTTAGTTTGAAAATCTATATAATTTTGATTTTTAACCCCCCCCCCCCCCTTTAATTTTGAGTTTGATTTCAGCCAAAATCTAATCAGCTCTTTATCTCCATAAAAACTTTAAAAGTTCTATTTTTCCTAAAATCAGCTTGATTGATACCTATATATTTAATTGAATCCTTTGAAATATTTTTTGTTGAATGGTATGCAAACCTGCCGGCTGAATAGATTGGCAAAAAAAGCACTTGAAATTGTTTTCCTACGTTAGCCAACAGCAGAGCGGAGGTTTGCCTCTCAATTTCCTTTCTCTCATCTCATCTAGCCAATAGATCCGAAAACCAAAGCAACTGGAAACATTGCTTGGGAAATATTTATTTTCCAATCGATCAACAAGGAAGGTCCGTTCCAATTAATCCAATGTGTTATATATGAACGACCACCTGAGCACACACGGATTAACCCACACCCCACGCTTTATACATATAGATACACAGACACAATACAGCCCAAAGAAATAGATAGAACGAGGACCTACCCTATTAATTCTCTGGCGTTGTGGTGGATGTTGTTTAACTGTTTTTTGACGTTGTTGGCCATCGTTTGCAAGTATATTAATTATTCAACAAAATTATCAAACAGCACGCTCGGGTAGGCGTAAAAATACTCCAAATTTTTAGTTTTTTCATTTTTACTTTACCATACAGGGTATGGTCAATTATTGTAATAGTGCATGAAAAAAGTGTTTTTTTTTAATATCTCAAAAACGGGTGAAACTATTTGGATAAAAAAAAAAAAAATAATGGTGAAACCATGGCATTACGGTCTACAAAAAAGCTTCAATAAGTGAACATCGAAAAATTTATATTTTTCAAGATAATAACTGTTTTGTCAAAATGTCTGTTAGTAGGTTAGTCTGTGCATTACCAAATTTTGTGGACCAGGTTTCTCAAAAACTAGTTTGAATATCAAAACCAAATTTTACTCGTAGTTTTGGTGCATTGATTTTTCGTTTATTGGGCCACGCAGGTGGGGGCCTTCACTAACAAGAAATATTTACATAGTCGGGTGAATTTAATTACAGGAGTATTTACATAATTATAGGAACATTTACAAATATATTTACAAAAAAATTATTTTTTTCTTTTTATATATAATTTCTATCGCATGGTGATTTCCCTATAAGTTCTCCTGTTGAAGCTGTAAAAATTCATTAAAGAACCCCTCATCGCCCTGAAGGCCATATCGCATAAAGTTCTCTGGGAAATTACCAGGGCCACAAGGGGAGGCACCGCTTTATGCCACCACACTCCCTTCCACGAGAGTGTGATGGCTTCAACTCTCACAGAACCCGAGTCCACCCCAAACCTTACCGCAAGAGCTGATTAGATTTTTGGTTCATATCGACCCAAAATTAAGGGGGAGGGGTTAAAATTTTAAATTATAAAATTTTCTAACTAAAAAACAAGAAAAATGAAATATACTATAAATTGAACCTAAAATAACGAAAATATTTTTGGCGCCAAAATTAGGGGGGGGGGTCAAAAAATAAAAATCTAGGCAATTTGAGGAAATTCAACCAAATTTTGTATACATAATCAGTGGGCCCATAAAACACTACAAATGCAAAAATAAACCCCCTAAAATGGGGGTGGGGGAGCAAAAAATTAAAATCTAGGCCCTTGTACCAAACTCAACCAGAAGTCTATGTTAAAGTCAAGTGGACGGCCACATCAGAACGTGTCAATTTATTTACTTTACTATACACTATACGAGTAGATACTTTGTTTCTTGTGGGGTTTCTCATTTTCCGACAAATAATAATTCCTGGGAAACGAGAACATTCCGAAGCTATTCCCGGATTCCCGGGAAAACCAGGCTTTAATATTTGCTAATTAAAATAAATTTATTATTAATTTAAAAATACAATTAAAATATTAATTTATTTTTTCGTTAAAACAAAAAACTTAATTACTAATAGAACAAAAATGTTATTTATCAGAAGTTTTTAAAATGAGTTCTTAGATTCGTTAACCGATGTTCCATTGTATAGGATTGCCTACAGGGTATATAAATTATACATTTCTGAGAATTTTCGTTGCATAACTTTAAGGCGAAAGTATCTAATCAAAAATTGTATACATTAATTAAAGTTTATTGTAAAATTACTCATATAACCAAAACCACATTATTCGAAAATATTCCATTAACTAGTTAAGAATAATTTATGTCTATATATCTAGTATATAATTCTATATTTAGTGTTCGGAAAAGTTTTCACTTTTTTTCTCAATTTAACTATATATATTATAAAAAACATAAAAATTTTTTATAAAAAATCTTGACCACGTTTATTTTAAAAATAAACGTTTGGGGAGAATTTCTCCCTTCCTCAATGGTAAATATTAAAAAAAGTTGCTTCTACTAAGATTTAGAAATATTTAAAAACAATCAATATTTATTTTTTTATTTTTTATGTATTATATACAGGGTGAGGCATAAAGATCTACCACATTTTAAAGAGAAATAAAAAATGAAAAAAATAACTAGAAAAAAGAGTCGTCGAGTATGCATTGTCTAATATACAGGGTGGGGTATAAAGATCTACCACATTTTAAAGAGGTATAAAAAAATGAAAAAAATTAACTAGAATAAAACTTAATATATTCTTAAAAATAACATAAAATAATTTACCCCCCAGAAGGCTAGAAGTGCAAAAATTAACCACCCAAAATGAGGGCAGGGTCAAAAATGAAAATTCTAGGCCTTTCGACCAAGCTATGTATACAAAATTTGCTTAGTTTTTGAATTTCTAGCCTTCTGGGGGTCCACAGAATACGTATACAAAATTTAGTTGAGTTTGGTCGAAAGAGGTAGAATTTTCATTTTTGACCTTCCCAGCATTTTGGGTGGTTAGTTTTTGCATTTCTAGTCTTTTTGGGGCCCACAGAATATGTATACAAAATTCGGTTGAGTTTGGTCAAAAGGGCTAGAATTTTCGTTTTTGACCCCCCCTGCCCCCCTTTTGTCTAATAATGTTTAAAACAGATTAAAAAAAAATCATTTTATGTTCTTTTCAAAAATATATTAAGTTTTATTCTAGTTAATTTTTTTCATTTTTTATACCTCTTTAAAATGTGGTAGATCTTTATACCCCATCCTGTATATTAGACAATGCATACACTCGACGACTCTTTTTTTATTACTCTTCCCACCCCTGAGTGATACACATGTTTGGATTAATAATCTATGCCACCGAGTTTGTTTTTAGCCCAAACCGTTTGTTGACAAAATAATTGTCAAAGCAACAAGCATAGCGATTCTTGAGAATTTTTCAATATATATAGATATATATAGGGGGTGGGGGTCAAAAAATGAAAATTCTTTCCCTTTGGCCAAACTCAATCAAATTTTGTATACATAATCTGTGGGTCACTAGAAGGCTAGAAATGCAAAAACTGAGTGCGGAGGGTGGGTGCGGGGGTGGAATTGGGGTGGGGTGAGGAGCGAGGCGGAGTAGGGTGGGGTGCAGGGGGTGGTGCGGGTTGGAGTCCAGGGGCATAGCGGGGGTGTGGCGCGCAGTGTTGGAGGGCACGGGGTGGGGTCCGGGGTGGATGGGGTGCGGGATCCGAGGTGGTTGGGGTGCGGGTGGTGGTTGTGGGGGGGGGGGGTGCATGGTGCGGGGGTGGGGGGTGCTGGAGGGATTTTGGATGTGTGGTGAGGGGGTTAGTGGGTTAAGGGTGCGGAATGGAGTGTTGGTGGTGGGCGTGGTGCGGGGGTGGGGGTGTTGGGCATGGTGCGGGTGCTATATGGGTTTCGGGGGGTGCGGTGGGTGGGAGTGGGGGGTGGGGGTGGGGCTCGGGGGCTGGAGGTCCAGGGGGCGTGCCCCCTGGCTAGCAAGAGGGCCGCCGAAGGCGGGCCTTGCAGCTAGTATAGATTTTTATTTTGTTTTGAATTATTCTTAATCACAAAAATATATCTATTTAATGGGAAACTCTTTAATACATTTTTCTCTCGAATTATTCTCGCGTGTTGTGTAATCTAATCAGCCCTAACGGGATTCCTTCGCCTCGCCATGGCATTTTCTTTCAGTCGCAATTCTTTTCGAGTCCGCCAAACACTGGACAACCGTAATCTTTTCTCGTTGTTGTGTTGTGTGCACTCATACGATTTTTATTGTCTGCCGTTGTTGAGAAGAATTATTCAAGCCTTACACTACTTAAGGTAAATATATAGATTCAAATTATTTAAGAAATTGAATTTATTTGATTAAATATTGAGATTATTACATTGGTATAATATAACTATGTGGAAATCTACTCTTAGTAAACGAGCAAAAATTGTTTGTATATATATATTTGTATCTTGGTTCTATTTTGAAAACGACTCTACGGATTTTGATTAAACAAATTCTATTTACAAGTTTTGAGGATGAGAAAGCGATCTGGCCAGGTCTGGACCTCGGCAAATTTAATCTTAATTGATCTTTTCTTAATTAAAGTAATTATTGATAGATGAAAATCTCAATAAAAAAGTTTGTTTACATTTTTTCAATTATCTTTTATTTTTAATTGGATTTTTAATTTTAAAACCCACTAATGGGTTATAGCAAATATTAATATATTTAGACAGCACATAAGTAGAGTGTTAGTAGGGTTAGTGAGGGAGCCGAGTTTTCAGCCGGTAGAAATTTTTATTTGCCACCCAGGATCGAACCCCGGAACTCCTTCAACATCGTCATAATCGATCGATGCCGAAACGAAGCCAGTGCGTTAGCTGACTGAGCTACCCGGCTACCCAATTTCATGATTTACAGTATACTATTTTACAAAAATTATATCTGTAAAGGATTTTCTTTCCTTTTGGAGCTATTTTCAAGAGAGGGAGCGGGTGGTCCGCGTGGTCTTAGCCTCGTTGTCCAGAGCTCGTTTTGGGGAGTGTCTTCCGAGTATCCTCATTCAGATGACTGGGTGGATTGGGAGATTTAGGAGGTTTTGGGTGTTTTGTGGTTGATGGTGGATACTTATCAAGATTTATGAGTTATTAGTCGTGTATAAATTTTAATCCGATTGAAATAAAGGAAGTGTAAGTAAATTAGTCACGTCGCAAAATAAATATTTCAATCGTTCATATCTCGTCTTCGGTAAGTCCAGGGCCTTGAAATTTGAAACTTAGCTCTTTAGATGCTACAAGAAGTACCACAAGATTTTGGCTAAAATAGAAGTACCGGAACCCCCCTGCGTTTCGCAACCATAAGTCTCAGAGCTACGAAATTCGAAACTTAAATTGATTTAGGCTAGAAGGGATACAGCAAGTTTTTGCTTGAAATCGGGACACCGGAAGTTGACATTTACATAAAAGATTTTCTTTTTTTTTCTTTTCTCAAAAACAGCACTAACGATTTTTTTAAAATTGGTGTACTTATTAAGTGTCATGAGTTATTAAGCTATTAAGAGACAAAAAGTTACCGAGTATAGCTCGGTGCTCCAGGCACTCTATGTTTAGTACCCTATACCTAATATAAATAATAATTATCAATTAAAAATAAAGAGAAGAGTGAAAACTTTTTCCGAAAATCATAATTCTCGCTACAAATAATGTTTTGCCTACAACCTGTGTGAACTGAAAACTTGGTACAAAGCTAATTAATACCAAGTTTTTCTAGTGTTTTTGTGAAACAGTCACCCAAATAGATTTATATAAGAACTCTATTATCTTCAAAAAATACTCGTACTATGTTCTTGTATTTAACTCTTGACACTTGTTGAAACATTGGAATACATTTTTTTGATTCATTTGTTAGTATTAATTTCTAAATGATTATTTAAAATCGATGGATTTATTTTATAGCCGGATCGTAGCAATGAATAGAAAGGATCTTTTGGGATTCTTTTTGCCCTGACATGGCATGATAAATTATCTATCTATCCATCTCGATGAATGAAGGCCACAAATTGAATACGCCATTCACAAAGAGCTGTTTTAATTAGAATAAATGAATTCTATCCTCCCATTCACCAATACATTTTATTTATATTAAAATTTATTATAACGGTTTCTCTATACATAGATATAGATATACACTATGGGAAGATTTAAAGAAAGGGATAATTGTAACGTTGACAAACATAGAAAGTAATTTAAATTAATTGCCAACATTTAAAACTAAACCCTTGATTTGCAAATCAATATCCCTTTATAAGTGTAATTTACAAAGGGAACTTGTATCTGATTGCAGTTTTACGAATTGATCAGAATTTTTTGAATTTTCCAAACTTATGACACTTTTTAGGGTTGAGTTCAAGAGTAAATAATAACCGACGATATTCTTTTGTATGTATTGAAAAGTCATATTTTTTATAGGTTTGATCAATAATTAAAAAACTTAAATTATAATTGAATGTAATGGAAGGCAGCCCAGAGGTAGTGAGGAAAGAAAAAATTAGCACATCAAATAAGGTGTAATTTATTGGAATCCTTCCTCCTTTCCTTTCAAACCCACGTTTCGGAGGATTTTTCCTTCCTTCTTCAGGGTTTCAAAGTGTCAATGAAAGAAACAAATAAAATGTTTCCTTCTTCTCTCCACAGTAGTGTTCAAAACCTTCTTCTTTTTTAGCAAAGGCATAGAAAAACAATTTTTTTTTCTCATTTTCTTCTAATTAAGAAGCAAGAGGGTAGCAAGAGGGCCACCGAAGTCGGGCCTTGCAGCTAGTATTGTATATTATACCTAGGTATATAATAAATAATATAGATATATATATATTAGGGTGGTTCTTATTTTGGGTATTTTGGAATTTTTTATGCTGCCCGACTTAGTAACACTAAGATATAGCAGTATTTTATCTAGCTGTAACTCCAAAATTATAATAACTAAAAATCTGTAATAATTCTGATGGATAGCTAGTATTATAATGATAAAGTTTACAGAGCTTCACATTTTTTGAACCATTACTTTGGCTGCAATAAAAAATCGATATTTTAATGCCAAAAATCCCATATTTTTTAGATAAACTTACATCGCTGGGGACACAGGTTATATTTGAGATAGAGACTTGAAACTCAGGGGATATTTTTTTTATTTAGTTCAAACCATATGAAAATTTGAAAATACGCAAAACAAGTTCCACCCTAATATATAGATAGATGCAAGTTTGTTTATTTTCATAAAACAGAGGTCAAGATTATTGATTTTCTTTTAATTAATTATATTAACATTTTATTTTGGGGTCAGAGGTTGGCCCAGGAGTTATCGTACATGTTTTCTGATAAAGCTAGCCTTGGTTCAAGCCCGAGTCGGTGCAAACCGGTTTTAATCTGATCCCAACATAATAGAGAAATTAAGTGGGTTTTGATAAGGCAGCCAAAATAAAAAAAGAGAGATAATTTATACTATCTTTTTTTATTAAAAACCAACGTTTCGGAGGTTTTCCCTCCTTCTTCAGGGTTTTGAAAGGATAGTGAAGGAAAACCAAAGTAATCCTCCGAAACGTCGTTTTTTTTTTAATAAAAACAAGATATTTTAAAAATTTCTCTCTTTTTTTAATTTTGGACTGCCACATCAAAATCCACTCAATTCACTTATCAGTCCGTCTCTAAAAAGTATCTACTTCAATCTTATAATAGAGAAAAATTCAATTAATATAAAGTATCGTAAAATGACTAATGGGTAAACCCCAAAAAAAATACTGAACCACTAATATTAACCATAACCTTGCTGTAATATCTCCAGATGAAAAATAGACTAGTTTTTAAATTTTATTTCTCTAAAATAAATTGTTTTTTAGTTATCCGGGTACTAGACACTGTCATTATTTTGAATTTAGGGAAACTTAAAACATTTATTTTTTGTGCAAAATTAAATTCTAATTTTCGAAGCCATTTCAATAGCATTACTTGCTGTAATTGAAAGTTAAAAATTAAAATAATATTTTAACTAATACCTCATCTATCTCATCATCATTATTTATTAAATTTAATTACACTATGCAAATCCGATCATCTCTCTATATATTTTGTGATAGTTTAGTGTTCCTTCTATTAATTAATAATTTAGAGTTGATTAAAACAATGTTATTGTCGATTTCCAAACAATAGGTACATGGTTTTAATTAACCTAAATTGGATTTGCCTATATTCGCATAAACACATAAAAAATAAATAATTTAAATTGTACAAAATAATGATCCAATTTAAATAAAAACAGTTGAACAACTCAGTAAATGACTAGGAAAATTCTATTTGATATAGGACAGGAGATTTATAGAATCAAATTGGACAAAGTACTTGACCTAAATACTGTTGTTCTGTTTTTTGTGAACCTTATTTTATTTCGGTAGCCTATATATATTCTAAAATTGGCTTTAGGGGACCCACGAACGTGGCTTTTATTAACCGAAAACAACATTTTATATCAGCTCCGTCACCTCACGAATTTCATTCTGTTTTCTACTTTTATTACTTTACCTGAGTTAGCCTGGCGAAAATTACGTGACATCTTTTCGAGTTATTAGAATTAATAATTCCATTTCTTATAACAGCAAATTTACACGTCTAGCATCTACCGGCAAAATGTTATTGAGCAAACAATTATCTAGAGCCCCTGATTTTGGACAATATCGATTACCGGTTATTAATTTTTACTTTTACTTACATTAATGGAAGTCAAGTATTGTTATTCCTTTCAAAATCTTCACATATTGAGGTTTTCTAGTTCCAACTGAATCCATATTCATATACCTGAGACTCCAGTACATTTGCTTGAAAGACTTTCTAGCAAGAAACAGTATTTTGCCAATTTTGAATATTAATAAAAAAACAATTATTTAAAATAGAGAAATGCCGGAATTTTTCTTGGCTCCACAGCTATCGTTTAGATTTTGGAATATCTGGTTCAAAAGGCAGAAAATATTATTTTTGAATTATTCTATTGAGATTTCAAGATGTTATTATAGCCATAAATGAACAATTTATATTTAAGTTTATTAATAATTACTAGGGCAGCTCTAGTGTACCGAGTCTTGAAAAACTTATTACTTTTTTATTATTTAATTTGCGGGTGAGCGATTCTTTCATTAGAATCTGATCTAGGAAAATAACTAAAAAGAGCGCGGATAGAATGATATCTCTTTCTTTAGAGCTAAGGTATTGCAACGAGTCAAGTAGAAGTTCATACCTGATTAATACAAGTTCAGATCTGTTTCAGACTATTAGAGATTAATTTCTTAATTTCTATTATTCTAGAAATGGTCTTTTGCACTCGAAACAAAAAAAAACTCTAAATTAGAGAGAGAGAATATTCAATTGGACTTCATTAAAATTCAGACTTTAGGATTCTTACTTTAGAACTACCGGATGAAAAAACAATCAATTTAACAAAATTTTCTTTTAATTTTTAAAATAGCTTATTGTGTATTAACTTTTTTTACAACTAGACTTGAAAAAGCACTTTTTAAATAATTTTTTAAATTTTATTTTAGGATTGTTAATAAAACGTGTTATATGTCTTAGTGAGCACAAGTCAAGCCAAATTTATTTTAGTTAGCTCTTTCATATTTCCTAAAGCTTAATTATTATTATTTTTTACTTTATTTTCAATGAAATGGCAACGAGTAAATAAATAATTATTCTAAAATATTAATTAATTACGATTTAATGAAACAATACTTTTACTATCATAAAAATAATGACATTATTTTATTATAAAATGAATAATAACCATTTTCATGATTTATTTCATTTTTTTCGTCCGTTTCATGTTCATATACATATATATCTAAAACGGGCTTCGAATCGCAATGAATTTTTTGCCTTTCAATTAGGTGAACATCTGTCAATTTTTTTTAATCGATTTCGCCATTGGTTAGGCATTTCATTTATTTTATTTTGGTTAAATATATTTATGTGTATATTTATGACAAATAAATTATTATTATTATTTATTATATAAAAAGGAGTCAGGTTAGCCGAGTGGTTAAAGTGCATACGTTCTAATCAATCTAGCACGGGTTTTTAGCCTGACTCGCTGCACATATTTGACCGATTATAATCTGATTCAGGAGAAGGCAATGGAAAACCACCTCTGGAAAAATTTCCCCAGGAAAATTACATGGAGAGGATACTCTCCAAAATAATCGCCGACCCTCGGAATCGAGTATGGCACTTGCAGAAGATATCTAAATATTATTTCTACGAGCAGTGCCGGGCGTGCCGTTTGTGGCCCTGGCGGGAAGCGTCTCGAGATGTGATTATTTGCTGTCCGTAATTAAAATATTTTTTTGAATAAGGAATATTGATCAAAGAAAGATGAAAAAAATATCAGTAAATGCTTTATAAATACTTTATTAGAGCATGCAACTATTTGTCTCGCAGTTCCCGATTTGTCTACTAAAATTTCAAGAATTTATATTTTTCTTAAATTCAAAAAAAAAATTAATTTTATTATTAATTAAATTTTCGCGGTATGAATTATTTCCAAAAAATTAAATATATATTAATATATAATATATATTTTAAAATTAATAAATTTGTCTACTAAAATTTCAAATGAGACACCCAATCTAATATTCTAAGCTATATAGAGGAATATATTAATATATAGAGATAAATAAATATAATATAGAGAATAGAGATGTTTTATTTGAAAAATTTGACAATCTAACAACTGTCATTGAATATTAGTTGTTTTTTCTCCACATGTTCTCCTGACAGCGCCACGGGTACTGTCTTACAAGGGCTTTTATATATAAGATTATTTATTTTTATTTATTATATTTAACAATGGTTCTAATAAAGAGTCATACAGCTTTTTGGTATTTCTTTTATTTAAAAATTCCCTCTGACGTTTCGGCTATTGGGTATAGAGATCTTCGGAGCTTACAATAATAAACATATGATATTAGATTAGTCACGCCGAAGTAACTACATCGCAGCAATCAATCAATTACAGTCATCTACTCACCGGGAATTTGTCAATATCTTTATTTATTATTTATTACAAATTTCTAAGCATCAAGCCAAGTATAGTAGCTATAATATATTCTGTAAAAAAAAACTTGGGCCCACCCTCTAGAACCATTTATGTACTAAAATTTATTTTAAATAATTTAATATATTAAATATATATATATAAAATTGAGGTTTTGTCTATACATTGCTCCAAATCACGCCAAATTTTGGTTGCACACGTTTCAAGCAAAGTTATGAACGAAAACACCCTCAACAAAATTCCTGCCTGTCTGTCAGTCTGTCTGCATGTCCGCATGTCTGTATGTCTGTCTGTCTGTCTGTCCGTATGTCTATACATCTCTCTCTCTCTCTCTCTCTCTCTCTCTCTCTCTGTGTGTGTGTGTGTGTGTGTTTCCTTCGTTTCCGAAAAGTTGCTCACGATTCACGTCAAAACGGCTGAAGGGATTATTATGAAATTTCATATTTACATCAGATCTTTTCTAACTTACGTTTTTAGCTATATAACGTTTGGATATTTTGACCTCAGAAGGGGGTTTGGGGGGGGGGGGGGGCACGAATGAAAATTATCAAATAACTCCTAAACTATTGACTCTAAGGCAAATTTTATTATAAGCAAAGTTGTATGAATGTGATTTCTGACAACTTTTGTTTAAAAAAATCCCTCAAAAAAAACACCCAAAAAGGGGGAGGGTGAAAAATATGTAAATTCTTGCCCTTTGAGCAAACTCAACCAAATTTTGTATACATAATCTGTGGGCCTCTAGAGAGCTAGAAATTCAAAAACTAACCACCCAAAATGGGGGGGGAGGGTCAAAAAATGAAAATTCTTGCTCTTGGTCCAAACTCAACCAAATTTTGTATACATAATCTGAGGATCACTAGAAGGCTAGAAATGCGGAGGGTGGGTGCGGGTGGAATGGGGGTGGGTTAGGGCATGGGGTGCGCGGGGTGGAATGGGAGTGGAGTGAGGGAGTAAGGCGGAGTAGGGGTGCCGGGGATGAGGGGTCCAGGGGGCTAGGCGGGGGTGAAGGGTGCGGGGTGGTGGTGGAGGGTTGGTGGAGTGGGGGGTTCAGTTGAGGGTCCATTGGAGTAGTGGGGTGGTACGGGGGTGGGGGTCCGAGGTGGGTGGGGTGCGGGATCGAGTGTTGGGCTGGTGGTGTGGGGGCGGGGGTGGGAACGGGTGCATGGTGCGGGATGTAGGAGTGCTGGGTGGGTTTCGGGGGGTATGGTGGGTGGGAGTGGAGTGTGAGGGTGAGGTCCGTGGGTTGGGGGTCCAGGGGGCGTGTCCCCTGGTTGCAAGAGGGCCGCCGAAGGCGGGCCTTGCAGCTAGTATTAAATAATCTCACAGCTGACGGTTATATAATTGAAACGATTGACTTGTGTCCAATTTGTTTGTTAATTTCCGCTAAATGTATGAGATTAAGTAAATTGGAGTGTAATTATATCATATATCGAAATGCTATGTTCAAATCCAAGAACCTGAATAAGCTTGAATATAAAACGAAATTGATAGTGTGTGACACTTGAGATTTTTCTAATATTATATATTAGTATGTTTTATAAATTGTTCAGATATTTTTGGGATACTTACATTAAGGTAGCCCTTATTTTGGATATTTTCGAATTTTTATGCTCTTGGTTCGAAATTAATAAAAAAAATTTTCCCCAAGTTTCAAGTCTCTATCTCGTTTTTAACGCTTTGCCGAACAGTGATTCAAGTTTCCCATTTAAATGGGTTATTTGGCATTGAACGATCATTTTTTTATTCCATCCAAAGTAATGGTTAAAGTATTTTTTACTGATTTTTAGCTATTATAATTTTCGAGTCTATAACTACTAACGCTAAAATATAACAGTATTTTATCCAGCTGTAACTGCAAAATTATAATCTTAAAAATGTGTCAAAATTCTGAAGGCTAGATAGTATTATGAGAATAAAGTCTACATAGTTTCAAATTTTTCGAACCATTACCCGGCCGGAATAAAAAATTGATCGTCAAATGCCAAAAAACCCATGTTATTTAGATGAAAAACTTGCATCGCTGTTCGGAACAGATTAAAATTGAGATAGACTTGAAATTTGGGCGATTTTTTTATTTTTATTTTGACTCATATGAGCCTCTGAGAGAATAAAAATTCGAAAATGTCAAAATAAGAGCCACCTTAGCCTACATGCTTGGAAGCTACCAAAACTATTCTCTCTCCTTTATTGTTTCGATCAAAAGAGAAAGCATTTTAATCAAATCAGCCTAATTATTTATAACATTTTTTTAAAATTCAAATTTTAATCAAATTAATCACAAAAATAAAGCTTCAACAGCTTCATTTCTAATAAACATTTTTTGATTATCCTACCTACTTTATATATCACATTCTATATGCACATCTAGATACATTACTTTTTTGTAAATTTATTCACTAACAAACAAAAAAAGATGATATTTTTTCTATTTAAATCCACCACGTGAAAATAATTTCCGTATATGTTGGGTTGGCGGGCTTGATGGATTCATTTTAAACAAATAATATGCTGGTCATTTCGTTTGGAATTGAAGTAGCCTTATTTAAAAGGCCAATTTTGTTGTTAAACAAATTCATTAAAGCCAATTTAATCTAAAAAGTCATACTTTATGTTTGAATGTGATTAGATTAAGCCTTTGAACATTTATTCTGTTTTTATGCTCTATAAAGCGAGAGCGCCACGTTAAGCCGCAATGGTCCTTCAACACCGAGGCAAATCATTTTCCCCATTTACACCAGCTTGATAAAAATATCGCAATATCAATAACGAGGACCCTTTTCTTTTTTGAAATTGTTGTTTGATAAAAATGTAAGCTTGATTTTTGAAAACTGAATATTATTTAATAACTTATTTAATACAGCAGCAGGACTGGCGCTGAATTATAAATGACAGATATGCATTAATAGTGAATCTTAATATTAAACGAGGTAAATTTATCAATTCTCATGAGTTATTAGTCGTATATAAATTTTAATAGCCCTTTGTGATAAAACTCAGCTTTAAACTTACAAAAAGTCTAGTTTACTCCTAAAAATATTACTCCAAATTCACCTTTAGGCAAACTTTAATAGTGAATAGCATATTATATTGATAACTTACTTAATATAGTAGCAGGACGGGCTCTTAATTATAATCAGGACTTATACTTAATAATTAGTCATGTCGCAAAATAAATATTTTAATCGTTCGCATCTCGTCTTCGGTAAGTCGCAGAGCCTTGAAATTTGAAACTTAAGTTATTTAGAGGCAAAAAGTTACCGAGCATTGCTCTGTGTTCCAGGCATTAGCATATTAAACTCCAGATTTGGCAGCAATACGAATTTGAATATTTTCCCCCTTCTTCTGCTCCCCAGTGTTAATTTCGGGTAGATGAATTTCGAAACAATATTTTCTGATAATCTTAAAACCTATTTATACAAAATTTAATCTAGATCGGACAGAGTTTTAATTTTTTGCCCCCACTTACATTTTGGGTAGTTAGGGGTAGAATTTCAATATATCGAAAAATCACTATTTAGATATTTGTATGAAGAACTTTATTAAATAGTAAGATAGTAAATTAAAGAAGATAATAAAAGAGTGTGTCTTCTGCTGGAAAAAATTAATTTTTTAATAATTTCGAGGGCTTTGCCCTCTTCATCAACCTATCACAATTCATGTGAATCAATTTTAATAGATTGATGAAGAGGGCAAAGCACTCGAAACTATAGTCTCGTTATAAATAAATTAAAACATTTATTTTTCCAGCAGAAAACACTCTTTTATTGTCTCCTTCAATTTATAAAAATTCTGCTACTCTCGGCAAAAATAAACTTTCAATTTAAAAAGATAGTAAATATCTTACTTTCTTAATAAATAGTGTGCATAATCACTGTAAACTCATTGCAAAGAAATGTTGTCCCTTTTGACCCCATTAGGCGTAGAATTACAAAAAATGATGAAATTACTTTTTAGACATTTCTATATAGTATATTCTTAAGTAAATAGCACGTAGATATAACTTATCTTCCTTAATGACGTTCCCTAATATAGCGCAGTTCGTTCTTTCCCCAACTCTCGCATCCGCAGAAAGGCGAAAATATTTTCACTGCCTCGTTTCTCGGATCTGGCAACATTGCATTCGTACCGACGCTAAAAAACAAAAAAATCAAAAGAAAACACTTCATGAAACAGCTCAATGTCGAAATTTCAGATGTTAACAGTGTAGTTAGGATGAGAATCTCATTCAAAAATCTTAAATGCACCAGCTGCAGAAGTTTTTAGATATTGAAAAATTGAGTGATTTTAGTGCGACGTTGTCAAGTCGCCATCTCTCACTTGTCATGCCATGAGAGAAAAAATGAAAACCATCAAAAGTACCTAACTTTTAACATTTTTTAGACAAAACGAATACCACTTGTTACAATTATTTTAACGGAAAAATATTTTTTATATCTTCAGTTAATTATTCTCAGTTTTTCAAAATAATTTCAAATAAATTAAGTTTGTTATTTAATGAAACCGTTGCTTTAACACCAATCGGGATAGGGTTCGTGTGTTAATAATGCAATTTTCAATGGTCAATATTTACAAATTTAGTGTTGCAAGGAGTATTGAAAAACACAAAGAGAAACAAAGAGGTTGTCCTCTGCTTGATGAGGACAACCTAATTGTTGCTCTTTGTGAATCAACAACTCTGCTACTCTCGGAAAAAGAAAAACTTTTCAACTATTGAAAAAATTTATATTTATAAAGGACATTTATAAATATTTCAAAGTTTTAAAAGGATTACAAGAAAATCGATTTATTAGTTAACGTCCTTAAGAGATATTTCATAATCAGTGAAAACACATATTGCCCCCTTGGGTTTTCAAAAAAACTTTTTTTAATGAACTTATATAGGTATATCATAGATGTTATATCCTCGCCAAGTTTAATGTTTCTATGATCAGTGTCCGAATGAATTTGTGTATCGGGCATTTGTTTTTATATATAACATGTATGTACGCTTGTACACGTATAGATAAATTCCACTTCACGTATGACCAAAACCAAGAACTTAATAATTATTTATTATATTCCAAATATAATGTGAAATATATAAATAAATCATCCGCTCCTAGCTATGATGTAGGGAGAATACTTATAAATTTTAATAAAAACGTTTTGTTCTCGTCCCAGGAATAACTTCATCCATTCTATTAGACAAGTTTAGAATAGCCATATTTCAAATTAGTGTAACAAGAAAATTCAACAAAGCGCCATTATAAGCTCTTAAGCTTGTGGCTTTTGTTTTGTTTTCAGTCAGCGAAAATGCAAAAGATATTTTATCCCACCGTAGCTGGTTACTTTTAAATGTATAATTTATTTTCGCAATAAAAATTTTGTTTGTTTGTTATATCCATTTCAGTATTCAACTCATAGTTACTCTAGCAAAACGATTATTCTATTCATATTTTGTTTAGTAAACATGTTTAAAGAGATATTCACATATAAATCAACCCAAAAGATTTTTCTTTGAGAAAGAAAAAAATATTTGATTTCGAATGGCTATATGATATTTAACATATAATAATTCATGCTGTTTACCCCAAACAAATATTAAATAATGTATGAGAACTAAATCGTGATCTTAATCTTCTATCATAATTGGAAGAAATTATGAAAATTTTATTTATCGTGCCTTTTGGTACACCTTGTGTAAATTTTAGTGATCTCACAATTGTATCTACTCTTATTAAACGAGCAAAAATTGTATATTTATTTGTATATATATTTGTTTATATATTTGTATCTTGGTTATATTTTGAAAACGACTCTACCGATTTTGATGAAATTCACGGGTTAGGGGTTTTTGGGGTGACAATTCGATCTCTTCGGTCTCATCTTCGACAAAATTGTTTTTGATGGGTTTTTTAGTAATCAAATTGATTATTCTCAGGTAGACAAATCCCATTCTTAGGGTTTTAAAAAAGTTTCCCTGTTCCTTTTATACCCAGGCAGAATGTTTGTTTCAATGTTCTAAAAGGCCTTGAAGAAGTATTGTGGATTTTAACATATTTAGTTCTCCCTAAACGTTAGAAATATTAATAAACGTTTTATAATTGTTTTTATAAAGAACTTTATTTATTTAATAGAATAAAAAATAATCAAGAATTTATTTAAAAATATATTTCGCATAAGCAGGTCTCAATTTTCTGAAAAAACAACACATTTTGATAGGTTTTATTTATTAATTGGATGAATAAAAATGAATCATATGGTTGAATCAAAACAGGTGCAGAAGGTGGAACGCAGTGGTGGGGAATCCGGGGGTAGGGAGAGGTTTTGGGGGTGGGGTCGAGCGGGGTGGAGGTGGGGGTGGGGGGCTACATGGGCGACTATTATAAATTTTTGTATTTTTTTGAAAGCCGCTCTCAAATAAAAATCGATCTTTTTATCAGAATTTTAAATTAAAAATAATATTAAAATAAAGCTTTTAACTGAAGGAAGAAGTTACCGAACATCTCTCGGTGCCTCCAGGTACTATAATATTAAGGAAGCATTATGGTCCTTGTTTTTGAACAAAATATGAAAATTTTATTTTTTACTTTATGAATAATGTTTCGCAGCTAGTATAATAATTAGTACCTGGAGCCACCGAGCGATGCACAGTAACCCGAGACCCCCCGCGAACCACACACCTCTCCCCCCGCCACTGCACCCCCACTCCGCCCCCCACCCCAACCGCGCCTCCCCCGGGATCCCCCACAACTGCACCCCACCTCCTGCATCTCCCACATCACCCCACCCCGCACCCAGTTTTTGCATTTCTAGCTTTCTAGTGGTCCACATATTATGTGCATATTTGTTTATTCGTACACCCATTTGCCCACATTCGTTCATATTGATAAACATTGTAAAAAATAAATAGGAAAATAATAATAAAAAATAATCGTATAGGATCTGAAATAAAACCATATAATTAAATAAGATTTGTTTCCAAGTTATTTAAAAAAAGCCACTTCAACCACTTTATTTGTAAACACACCTGTTTTGTTATGATTTAGACACCTGTTAATTAAAAACAAACAAAAAATTCTTAATTTTAATATAATATATTAATATTTGCTATAACCTATTAGTGGGTTTTAAAATTAAAAAAACAATTAAAAATAAAAGATAATTGAAAAAAATGTAAACAAACTTTTTTATTGAGATTTTCATCTATTAATAATTACTTTAATTAAGAAAAGATCAATTAAGATTAAATTTTTCGAGGGCCAGACCTAGCCAGATCGTTTTCTCATCCTCAAAACTTGTTAATAGATTTTGTTTCATCAAAATCGGTAGAGACGTTTTCAAAATTTGTACCTACTGGCCCGAATCGCCCCAAATTTTGGATGTACACGTTTCAAGAAAAGTCATGAAATAAAACCCCCTCAATAAAATTCCTTTCTGTCTGTTTCTATGGTGTTTGCATAAATTTTGCCATCAATTGGCAAATAAACGGTTGGAGGTATTTTTATGAAATTTCGTATTTGGGTCAAATGTCTTCTAACTTAAAATGATTGCTATAGAACATTTTGATATTTTGGCCCCAAAAGGGGGTTTGAGTATTTTCAAATATTTATGCTGCCCGATGCTCATATGGTTCAAAATAAATTTAAAAAAAATATCCCCCAATTTTCTTTATATCAATTTTAACCTATGCCCCACAGCGATGCAAGTTTCCATTCTAAATAACATGGAATTTTTGGCATTGAACCACCAATTTTTTATTCAAACCAAAGTAATTGTTCAAAAAATGTAAAACTCTGTAGAGATTATCCTTATAATAGTAGCTCTCCTTCAGAATTTTTATAGATTTTCAGCTATTATAATTTTGAAGTTAGAGATAGATAAAATACTGCTATATCTTAGAGTTAGTAAGATATATACTCAAAAATTTTAAAAGCAAAAAAATCTGTAAAAATTCTGAATGAAAACTACTATTATAAGGATAAATCCTACAGAGTTTTAAATTTTTTGAACTCCTAATTTGGCCGGAATAAAAAATTGATAGTTCAATTCCAAAAACCCCATGTTATTTAGAATGGAAACTTGCATCGCTGTAGGGCACAGGTTAAAATTGAGATAGAAACTTGAAACTTCCGGGATATTTTCTTTTATTTATTTCGAACCATTGAGCCTCAGGCGGCGTAGAAATTCGAAAATACCCAAAATGAGGACCATCCTAGGGGATTTGAAATTATAAAATAACCCTTAAATTATTAACTCCATAGGTAATTGTGTTAGAAGCCAAGTTGTAGAGGATGAGGAACTTTTGTTTAAAGAAATTACGAAAAAAAATAAACACCCAAAAAGGGGAGGATCAAAAAATGAAAATCTTAGCCCTTTGATCCAAACTCATCGAAAATTTATATACATAATCTGTAGACCCCCTAGAAGACTAGGAATGCAAAAACGTTGCAAAAAGCTATGAATTATTATCTAGAAATATATATCTACGGGTTAGTTCAAGGGTTGGTTTATAGTGTGTCCATGAGTCTTAGCGATAAAGGGATTAACGTTGGATTGGTTTCGAATTATTGATCTCCTAATGGGACGCTAATGGCTGGTGAATGTTTAATTTCGTACAATATTTTTTTAAACATTTGTAATTACTAAAAAATATAATTTTGGGAGTATGGTCAGGGTCTAGGAATTTTTATAATTCTCTATAGATTTATATTAATTGAAATTATTTTTAAAACATCATCATAAAAGAGTACATAATATCTCGATAACACATTCATTTTTCTCTTTATCCAATCCATTTATTTAATGCACACACAATTGAATTGCGCGAAATAATCATTTTTAAAAAAATAATAATCAAAAATTTAAATAAAATTAATAAATAAAAACAATGAAAATTCCATCAACCCCGAAACGTATTTATTTATTTTTTCCTTGATTTGAATTAGAATAAAGAATAATAGAATAAAACGAATTTAATTATTTAATGCTATTAGCGTAGCTGATATATTGAATATGCCATATTTGTTTATTAGCGAGATGAGAAGAAGCATTGCAATGCATAATAATAAATGAATTTTAAAAAATTATTCGAATTCCATTGAATTGTATATTCAGAATAATAATTTTATATCAATAGATTTAATTGACCTTTATTTAATTGAATAATGAAGATTATATGGACCCTCTAAGCTTCTGTTATTCTTGACAATCGTATGAAATATGTAGTTAAATTACAAAATGGTAATATAATAAATCAATTAAACCAAAAAACTTTAGATTTAGTATATTTTTGTTTGTATTTTATAATAAGCCTACCAGGTGTGAGTCGGATCGCATACTGAATGAATATGCATACCTTATCACCCCCAAAATACTTGTAGAGATCAAATTCGTTCTTATTTATCGATAAGGGGTCGTCTATAAATTACGTCACAGGAATTTCAATATTTGTAGACCCCTCACCCTCCCCTGACATTCTGTCACATTTTCATTGAATATTGTGACGTCACACTATCACTTTTATACCCTATAATTTAATAATTATATAAATTTTTTGTATAAATTAAACTCAACTAAAAGGATTTGATATATTTTAAGTTTAACTTTATTTTTATTCATATCATTTAACACATTATTCACTATTACTATTATTATTATTCTTTAGGGAATGAACCATTAATTATAAGAAAAACGGTTTATTTATTTGAAAAAAAATTAAGTGTTTTTGCTAAAAATAAATCAATTTTTTGGTATGTATAAGAAAAATATTGAATTATAAAATCTAAATAAATAACTGTACCAATTAAAATCCTCAAAGTGTAGTCTGAATTTAAACTTGATTTATGAAAGTTGGTGCGCCTGTATTTAGGCAACATATTGCGCATAGAAGAATGAAAGCTGCGTAAGAGTCTCAGGCGAGTCCAATCGTTACAATTTTTTTTATCTATTTAGATTTACTATATTTTACCAACATTTTCAGGTTGGAATAATAACCTGAAATATCTAAAAAAATATTTTAAAAATATTTTAATTTTGGCTTTTATGACATCACAATCTTTAAGATCCCCGGGCCCCCTGTCATAGTCAAGTTTCCTTTATTGTTATACATGAAAATGTATATAATTTAAAAAATAAAATAAATAAATAATATATAAATAAAAATAAATAAATCTAATAAATTAAATAAAATAGCTATGCAGGAAAATTGGATGTCGACCCTATCATGTTTTGTTTATTAATACATTATATTATCAAAATATTAATTTTCATTAGGAAACTCGATAGGTGAATGTCGACCTAAGTCAGGATTTTGTACTTTAAGAATATTTTAGTGGCTGAAGTGGGAAAGAAACGGAATGAAGTATTTTTCCTAGATAATGAATGAAATGTATTCTGAGACTTTTAGAGAAGTGAAAGATTCATTTTGAGTTGAGAAGAGGCTGGTGGTTGAGACAAACTAGTCTTAAGACAGCATACTTGTGATGATTTTACTAAGAGGCCCTATCTACCTTACTTTCTTGACCTATTGTGGCTATCCGAAAGACGAAAGAATTCAAATTCGATTTACAATTTTAAGGTTAATTCAATCTTTTGGCAAGCTAAGACTCTGTCGAAAATAAAGATTAATTTACATTCAGGAAAATAAGGTTTAAGTCATCGAAATAAATCTTCCTAGAAAATATAAATTTACTAGCTCTACATTTTTGTCTACTAATCAATAAACAAATAAATTCTATTATAGTAATAATATCACTTGGTTTACGAAATAAATTAGCTTGGAAATATACAACACCAACATATATAAACATATGTATAAATAATATTTTGACAACACAAACTTTTCAATAGAAAGTTGGGTAAAATACGTTCCCGCAATAATTAATGTTGAAAACATTATTTTACACTTCACCACAATTTCATTTTGTGGTTAAATTATTTTCAATGGCTAAACAATATGGGAAAGTGAAATTATTCATACGAGGGTGATTATTTATCAAATATTTATTTACTTTTTTCTTAAAAGCATCCTCATGAATAATTTGCAATAACTTTACAATAAATAGAATTACACTAATTAATTATTTTGAAAATTCAAATTTTGCCATTAAAAAGTCTTTAGAGTGAAGTACAGCAAAATCCCTCAATCCGAAATCCCGGGAAATCTGAACGAGTTTTTTTTTGACAAATTTAATTTTGGGTAGGTGTTTTCTCGAACAGGAGGCTAGACCAAAGCTTCTTCCAAGATCTCCGCAGTAAGTTCACAGTTGTATTTTGCCACGATTCTGCAACCCAGTAATTAACGTCTTTTATTATAACTTTCTTCAGCTTCTCAAGGATCGATAGAGAAATATTTTCTTCAAGAGATATCCAAATCACCAGGTTTCGGCTAATCCGAACAGGCTACAGCCCCAATTAGTTCGGATTTGAGGGGTTTCACTGTATTATAAAAGTCGAAAATCACCAGATTATCTTCTTCTGAATCCGAGTTGCTTTGGAAAATAATATATACCAGAAGGGTTGATTCATCTCCTTGAAATGAAATATACATGTAATAAAAATCATCCATAACAGCTCAAATTCAGTAAAAGATATATGTGAATTTTATTGGATTCGGACAAAAGTGAAAGGAAACCCAATTATAGTGTTTCTCTACAACTTTTCCATGTCTGTTTATCTTTTCAAAAAAAGAAATGGAGGAAAAGTCTTTACCAAGGCTCTTTTATACCTATATGACATGACCTTAAATTCTAAATAAAATCAATAAGATTTTTGAACTGGAAGTTTTAAAAATTAGTAGAGATTGTGGTGTTGGTGCAAAATGAAACATCTTTAATAAAGATAAGAGTAAATAAATATTATATTTAATTTTAATTTACTATGAGTTAAGGATTCTTGGTCACTTGTTTCACATAACATAACATAATAACAAATCCAAAAATTTATTCCCAGCTTAGAGACATAAGTCAATGAACTTCTAACTTTCCTTTATTTATCCACACCTATGTCAATAAATCATTACCCAACCTGAAATTTTCACTTAACAATAGCCTAAGAGAAATTGTCCTTTAAAATAATTTAAACATTTTTTCCATCTGTTCAATAAACATATATATAACCTGGCATTCAATAAGTTGAATTAGTTATTTTCTGTACTTCCTGAAGATGGGTTGATAGCCCGAAATATATATATTGAAAAAGAAAAAAAATTTACATCTTTTAATTTTTTAATTTTAATTTGAAACAAGTGACCAAGAATCCTTAACTTATAGTAAATCAATATTAAATATAATTTATGTTGATTAATGTCCATTATAATTAGTAGATTAAAAATTCAAAGTTTATTGGACAAAGTTTTTTTATTGAAGCTCTTCTTCAATTTTTGTACAACGTTTCGTCTCTCTCGAGACTTTTTGAGTACTTGAAAAAGTCTCGAGAGAGACGAAACGTTGTACAAAAATTGAAGAAGAGCTTCAATAAAAAAACTTTGTCCAATAAACTTTGAATTTTTAATCAATTAAATATAATATTTATTTACTCTTATCTTTATGGAAGTTTTAAAGCTAAAGAGCTCAAAATATAATCAATTTTTTGCATTGAGAATATATACATTATTTTGGCACAAGAATAAACTTTCCATGACTTCCTCGCATTTCAGATATTTTTAAACATAATAGGCAAAAAACACTTGGTGTGAATTCAATACTTGTACCTGCCAAGACTACCGAGTTACACAATTTATGAACTCTGTTTATTTAAACAAACGATTACGACGTCATCTTTTAACGAATGATATCTTCGAAATTATTTCTCCTTATAAATCCATATCCTCTTAAGTAGTATAGAAAGCGTTTACGTTCTAAGTAAGATAGATGGATGGACTCAAGCCCCTCCCTAAGGCCTCCCCAATGAGATCTAAGCAAATGGGCTTGAAACTAACGCTGTAACTATTTGTGGAGAAGCTCACCCAATTTAAAACAAATCGGGCATCATGTTGCTTAACTTTGGCGATCCTTTAGAAACTGGTGCTTTAAACATGTCAAAGCTATTATCTCATAAAACAGTGGTTCCTAACCTGTGGGTTAATTACCTAAAATATCTACTTGAAGGAGATAATCAGACTAATTAATATATACCATCAAAGTTATACAAAATAGTAAACTAATAATCATAATACCTTTATAGTTTCAAGGGTTAAAAGACATGCTTGCTTGGTCATAGGAGTAACAAAACTGAAAAGGTTAGGAACCACTGTCCATATATTTTCTAGGAAAATATAGATAACTAGAATTATGAGAATATGTTCGAGAAGAATAGTGATTTAATCTCCTCGCCTTGGAGTGTAAACCAGCTAAATCTATTTTTTATAATATATGACATATGAATACCGTTCGAAAAAAGAGATGCAGCATCGTCCAAGTAAAACTGCTACTTAAAATTACGGCCCTATGTTGTATAAAAAATTATTTGCTATTATTTTCATTGAGTATACAAACAATCAAAAGACTGTTTTGTAATAATCACCTCTCTTGCATGGGCTTAGTTAAGGGGGTCAGTGCCCCACTCTAGAAAAATCTAAACTCTATTATTACAAGGCATCATCATGAAATTATTTCGTTTCTTCCAAAATTCGTCAATTCTATTAAAAAGTTAGTTGTTCTCTAATCCGATTACCGAAATTTAAATCTTGTGGTGGCTAATCAGCTGGCCGGCTGACCCACCTAGAAAAACTCCCTAACTACGCCAATGCTCTCTAGAATAGAAAATTGTCAATATTTTACGTTTTAAGTAACCTCTAGAAATTCTATCTGTATAAGTTTTTTTAGATATCGCCAAAAAATTTTGAAAATCTCAAAAAAGTTTAAAAAAAAATCATTTTTTTTTCTTTTTGCAAAATTTTTATTTTCTAAATGGAAATTCTTTCTATATGTAATAAAGTGAAAACTAGTTTCTTTCCTTAACAAAACAAATAATAAATTTTGTTTGTTTTTTTGTCTGCCCTGTAAAATATACTTATAGTGAGTTAGCCGGTTTACACTCAAATGCGACGATTTGTTTTCTTAAGATATTGATTTGGATTTTATTAACCGACTTCAAAAAAGGAGGAGGTTCTCTATTCGACTGATTTTTTTTTTTTTTTTTTATGTCTATGTTTGCCTCATATCTCCGCCAATTGTGAACCAGATTTTGATGCTTTTTTTGCATTGTGTTCAGTCTAGCTTCCAATTAATCGCGTTTTTTTCATTGGACCTTTTTTGATATGTTTGTTCAGGCATAACTTCTTTGTTTATAAACCGATTTTAATGATTCTTTTTGTAATGCAAAGGAGTACCTTAGTGGTAGTACCATATTAATTTGGTCAAGTTCTGATGATATGATCAATGACGAAATAACGTAAATCTCCAATTCTCATGACCAAATAATTGAAATTATAATAAATAAAATCTTTTATAAAAAAAATCTTAAAACATTCATTTAAAACCCGCAGACGTTTCGAGAGAATTTCAATATTAATGAATTGAGTTTTATTATCATTTTCTGATTCATTCGCCCGACGGTTTCTCTTTCTAGATGCATGCAAGGTGTTATATTAAGTCACTATTAATAACGTCACTAAATAGAGTAAAATAAAAATAATTTTTAGAAAAAAAATAAAACCAACTTCAAAAAAATTAAATGCAACAAATAAAATAATAAAAACTTAAAAATAAAATAAAATACACTAAAAGGTATAAAATAATTATCTTATTTAGGTACAATTAATCAACGAAATATTAACATGAAATTACTTTTTGAAGTCGGTGCCAAACAAACTATATTAGCCAAACGTACTAAGTAAGATCCGTCTAGTACGATTCATAAAATGTAGATATATGTTTGGCACCGACTTCAAAAAGTAATTTCATGTAAATATTTCGTCGTTTAATTGTAACTAAATAAGATAATTATTTTATACCTTTTAGTGTATTTTATTTTATTTTTAAGTTATTATTATTTTATTTGTTGCATTTAATTTTTTTGAAGTCGGTTTTATTTTTTTATTAAAAATTATTTTTAGTCCAGGTCGTTTACCCCATCTGATTGGATTACTCTATATGCATTTCGATCATTAAAAAAAAAAAAAAAAAACTATGTAAGCAATCATGGTTGATAAAAAACTGGCGAAAATCTTATTTGCCTCTCTAACGAGCGAATACCACCTGAGAACAGAGATCAGATGATATTCAAATGGTTTTTCTCCCCCATCGTAAGCTGTTTGTAGGCAAGTCAGGAAGTAGAAGGCTCGAATTGGATGTCAAGTTTACCCAAACCAACGATTATCGAGGGGCTGAGGAGGTTGCTCTGGCATTCCGGATTCTTCGCCAAGAGCATGACTTGAATATTACAGTGGCATTCTTTAGATAATTAAAAATAGAATTAAGAGCTATCCACTCGCTTTCAAGCGTGGTGTGATGAAAATTCGAATTATTAAGGGAAATTTATGTTAAAATTCTAAAAGATTGGGTGAAATGTGAAAATACACATACCTATTGGCAAATAAGCTGACGAGTTCTGATGTGGCCATTCACTTGACTTTACCAAACAACCTGGCCCCTAAAATTATTTATAATCATCTAGGGGGGTTAGTTTTTGCATTTTTATACTTCTGGGGTCCCACTGATTCTGAATACAAAATTTGGTTGAGTTTGGTAAATGGCCAAGATTTTCATTTTTTGACCTTACATCACCCACCCTCCCCCATTTTGGGGGACTCGTTTTTGCATTTTTAGACTTCTGGAGGTCCACTGATTATGTATACAAAATTTGGTTGAGTTTGCTCAAATGGCCTAGATTTTTAATTTTTAACCCCCCCCCCCATCCACCCCCCTTAATTTTGGGTCGATATGCACCAAAATCTAATCAGCTCTTAATCTCAATAGACCAAAACTACGTGTGAAATTTGGTTTCGACATTCACACTAGCTTTTGACCTAGCTCGTCCACAAAAATTTGGTAACGCACAGACTAACAGACTACCAGACAACCAGACTATCTAACAGACATTTTGACAAAACAATTATTATCTCAAAAAATATAATTTTTTCAATGTTCACTCATTAGAGCTTTTTTGTAGACCGAAATGTCATGGTTTCGCTCAATTTTTTTAATCAAAATAGTTTCAGCCGAGTTTTTAGATAATTGGAAAAAAAGAAGGAAAAAACCACTTTTTCATGCACGATTACAATACTTGACCATACCCTGTATGGTAAATTAAAAAAAGCCAGAAGCGCTAGATATGTTGATGAGGAAATGTATTATTTTCATTCAAGAATAAATTTTGTTTCCCCGATAGCTTTCTGCCTTTAGATCATGTGATGATGGGTGAATTCGCTTGATTTTATACGTAATCTATATATATCTTGACGAGATGTCACGCCTATCGTTATATGAGTTCCCATCTTTTTATCCGACTTCAAAAAAGGAGGAGGTTATCAATTCAACGGAATGTCTGTTTTTTTTTTTTGTGTTTGTACATTTATTTCTCTTTTTCATGTGGACCGATTTCGATGATTTTCTTTGCATTGGGTTCAGTATAGTTTCCGATTGGTCCAGTATAAATTTCATTGGTATTGGACCTTTTTAACCGACTTCAAAAAAAGGAGGAGTTTCTCTATTCGACTGAATTTTTTTTTTGTGCCTATCTTACCTCATATCTCCGCCAATTGTGAGCCGATTTTGAAAAAAAAAATTGCATTGGGTTCGGTCTACCTTCCGATTGGTCCTATTTTTTTCATAGGTATTAGACCTTTTTTGTTAGGTTTGCTCATGCCTAACTTCTTTGTTTTTGAACCGATTTCGATGATTCTTTTTTTATTGGAAAGGAGGTATCTTAGGGATTGTGTCATATTAATTTGGTCAAGTTTTGATGATATGATCACTATTAATAACATCACTAAAAAGAGAAAAATAAAAATAATTTTTAAGAAAAAAATAAAACCGACTTCAAAAAAATTAAATGCAACAAATAAAACACACTAAAAGGTATAAAATAATTATTAACTTATTTAGTTACAACCAAACTACGAAATATTAACATGAAATTACTCTTTTAAGTCGGTGCCAAACATATACCTTTTATGAATCGCATTGGCACCGAGTACAAAAAGTAATTTCATGTCAATATTTCGTAGTTTAGTTGTAACTAAATAAGATAATAATTATTTTATACCTTTTAGTGTATTTTATTTGTTGCATTTAATTTTTTTGAAGTCGGTTTTATTTTTTTCTTAAAAATTATTTTTTTTGTTATGTATGTTCACGCATAACTTCTTTCTTTATAAACTACAATGGTCTAGTTCTTTTATTCACCCGTTTTTAAGTTATATATAAATTAGTACCAAAGAAAACCCAAGTAAAGAATTTATTTCAAGATGCTAGGATGTTAAAAAAAATTTCAAAAATTCCAAAATCTCAAAGACAAATTATCTAAGACAGGGGTTTCTAACCCTTTGGATTACACATTACTTCGGATAAAATGTTATAATTCTATTGATATTTGTTATTCTAAAAAGATAGTTAATAATGTAGAAATAAAAAGTTTATTATTTTTTATGCTCCTAGGGAGCTTCTAATTTTAGTTTTCGTAAATTTTATACTTGAAAATACATACCTACATACTTACAAAAAGTGATATTGTGTATTAGTATTTGTTTATATTTTTTCCTGGCTAGATAATTAATATGAAATTCTAAAATAAATAATTTAGAAAATCAAAATATGAGAAGAGGAAGAATTTTTAAATATTCCAAACTTAATTATTTTTTATCTTAAATAGTTGAACTTATAATATTGCTTTTAGTGAATTTTATTCTTGAAAAAAGCTTCACGAATTGAACAAATGTACACCTAAGATGTTAATGATTTATATATATTTTTAAATTTATGTTTGGCCAAAATAATATTACCGATGTAATTTTTTCTAGATACGAATCTATTTTAAAAATATATTTAACTATTTTAAAATTAAAAATAAAAATTTTCGTTCATCCAAGAAAATAATTTAATTTAAAATACACCTATCAACCCAAGGTAACAAAAATCTTTTCTACGAACGGAAAGAAAATTTAAGTCTTTAACAGTGAGATTTCGGACAATTACTTAATATATCAAAAGAATAATTAACACATTAACGAGAATTGTTTTTGATCGAGCTTTTTAAACAATTCGTTAATGTGTTAATTATTATTTGATATATTAATGAGAAAATTAACTTCACTATTTCAAGTTAGAAATATATAAATTCGGATATTATTCGACCAAAATCATCTGCATTCGATTCGCTATCAAATCAAATACAGGAAAATTATGATTATCTACAATACTATAGCAGTGCTTTTTAACCTTTTTAAACCGCGAACCAAATTTCAGAAATATGTTCATGTCGCGACCCCACAATTTATTTTTCATTACCTTTTTTAGATCATATTTACATTTTCATTCATACTTATACATACATACTACTCATCAATATATTTCCTTCAATTTTACAATCATGACCTTTTTTAACCCACATATAAAAATGAAGTTTAACAATTAAGATAAACGAAGGTACTTTTACGATCCAAGGAAAATTTAATGAACGAGTACGTGTTTTAAATATTTTTACTTTTAATAGTATATTGAATAAATTAATATATTATATATTTTTAAAGTAGTTGAAAATAAATATAATAAAATATTTGGTTAACGAATATGCTTGGCGGCCCAATTTTGGGTCGCGACCCTTAGGTTAAGAACCACTGTACTATAGTACATTGTAATGGAAAAGTAAAAATTTATCTAGTAAATCAAAAAATATTAATAATAATACATTTATTGTAATATAAATCTGATTAAATTTGATGGGGTTATTTAATTAAAAGCTTGTTTTTTAATGTATATGTATATGTATATGTATATGTATATGTATGTTAATATAGATAATATATTTTTATCGGTTTCAATTTATGTTGTTAAACATTTTTTTTCTAGTAAGATAAAAATTTGATTTCATTTCCATACGTTTGCATAATGATCTTAAAATTATTATTAGACTTATATTTAGATGTTAGTCCGTATGAGTAATAGTAATGTTCTTTTATACCTATTATATTATTATCTTGATAGGGTTTGGCAAATGCGGGGCTATTATGCTAATTATACATTATAGTATTCATTCCTTTTCTAATAAAATAGCGAATAAGAAATCAGAGTCTTATTCATATACTTAGTATTATTACTTCTAGCCATAGTGATTATTAAAATAATTATTTCTAGAGATTTCTATAGGGTCGGAGGACTATAGATCCACAGGGTTGGTTCGTTGGTCGGCTGGTATCTCACAGCCCCAAGGGTAAAGTACAATGGGGAGAAATGAGAGGGGTTTGAAGTACTCTTTCATTTCTCTACGAACCCCATTACAAATCTAGGTTAACAATATTTACTCTCAGAATTTATTAAAATAAATCTATTCAGATTAATTGAAAGTAAGAGATAGAGTTTGTATATTGATGACTATATTATTTTGAAAAACATGTGGATAGTGAAGTGGTAGAAATAAGGTGGTCTAAGACACTGGTGCTTAACTGGAAGGGAAAATATTTTTTTCCTTTTTCTTTACCATAGAGGCCTCATCCACTGGGACTTGACGCCTTAAAAAATCATACTAAGGGGCCCCCTTTACCTATAACCTCTTTTATTTTTGTAAAACAATGTTTACTTTTCTCACAAAAAAAATATTTATCTTCGAAATTTTAATCGTCTCAAGCTACTTAAATATTGATCGGAGCTAATTATAGGTAATAAATATTCTTTTAGGAAATTAAAATATCAAAATGTTTCTTCATTAGAGTTTTTTATCATGTAGAATATCTATAAGGCGAGAGAGCGGTATTTAACTAATATTCCACATAAATTTCACCATTAATGCCTAACCCTTTGAGGTATACAAATTTATAAAATGACATTTATTAAAGAAGATTTAATTTCCAACAGAAAATTTAATATGAGTGAAATGTTTAAAATCGATAGTTTAAGAGTTAAAAGATATTCCAATATTGTACAGTCAATGGAATTGATGAATCATATAAAAATGTGTCTTGGATGGCGACACATCCTCTCAATCCCAGAGACCAAAAGAATTATAAATGAGAATCTTATTTTATCGATTTAATCAATCATTGAGGTTCATAGTAACTTTTTAATAAAAGAAAATAGCATTTTGATTAAGAATTTTGAAGATTAAAAGAAATTGTATGAAAAGATTCAATTTCTTCTCCGGGAAGCTAATCAACTAGAAATGGCAAAAAGTTTTATTTTTTTTCTCATTAGACATTTATTCAAATCTATTGAAATTTCATATCTGTGTGTTATTTTTATTTATATCTTATATCAAATAATTATTATTAGAAATTTGCATTTTAAAG
>JALMQS010000153.1:31709044-31839925 GCA_024734495.1 Forficula auricularia
AGTTTATAAATTCAAATAGTTATTTAGATTATAAAGATTTAGGGCATGAATGGTATTAATTTAAATAGGTCTGGTTCCTACAAGTTAGGGAAGGTGTGTATTGATAGTATACTGGAATATCAAAAAAACTAAAATGGAGGGGGTAAGAGGACAATTTTCAGAAATAGAAATCAGAGATTTAAGTTGTTAATAATAAATTAGAAGTATCTTGAATAAAATTTAAATTTTGGACACAACATGTGGATTTAATTAATCCAGATGTTGTTGGTACAGAATCTTGCCTAGGGAGGAGATTTCGAATAATGAGGTATTTCCTAAGGGTTATATAGTTCATAGAAGGGATAGGCAGTCTGTTAGAGGGGGTGTGAGTCTTTATAGCACATGATCAGTTTCCGAGTAGTTTAAATTTTTTAGATTTACAAGAGAGATGTGTTAGGGGTGAATGTGAAATTTGGACGTATAAGTAGGGTGATTAGTTGGTTATATAGATCTCCTAGTCAGACTTCAAAATTTAGAAACTTGATAATTTTTTAAATTGTACAACATCTATGCAAGTAAGGATATTTTAGTTTGTGGAGATTTAAATTTACTTAATGGAATTGGTCATCTGTTATTAAATAGTAATTCTCTTGCTCAAATTTTGGTTGATGATACTTTCAAAAGTGAAATTTTATCCAAATTGTTAGGGAGGGGACTAGGAAGAGGTCCAGTGGGCAAGCGTCTGTCCTCGATGTCTGTTTAACCAACTTTGATAGTGATAATATGAGAGCCACAATAGAAGATGGAATTAGTGATCAATATTCTGTGGTAATAGAATATTCGGGATCAAGGGTCAGTCTCTAACCTTCGAAAAGAAGCATTGGCTGTATAGATTAGGAGATAAAATGGGATTTAATACCTTTGAATCTAAATTTTTAGAATGGTCTGTAATTTGGGATGTAGATCAGCAATGGGATGGGCTTAAGAATCTTTTGGAAGAAGGAAAATATAAATTTATTCCTCTTAAATTAGTTAAAGTGGAGTAACGATCCTGTCTTACTATGATAGAACCATTAAGAATTTAAAAACGGAAATGTAGGATAGCATATTCTAATAGGAATAAGTCTTCGAATCATAAAAAGAAAATTCCGAGAGCTAAATAGGCTGTTAATTGAAAAAAGAATTTGACTAGAGTTAATTATTTGAATAATTATATAGATAGGAATAGTAGTAATAGAAATTGGTTTAATGTTTATTCGTTTCTTAAGGAATTAAATGTTTCGGCAAATGTCCCTGCGCTTTTAGGGGATGATGGTGAATTGGTTGAGGATAATGTGTTGAAGGCAAATTTATTAAATAGACAGTATTCGTCCGTTTTTGTAGTCTCGAGAGGAGGGTGAGTTAGTTGATGGAGGTTCTAGTGATAGTCAGATGATATCTTATCACTGAATCGACGTAGCATTAGGCTACAGTTGAAACCAGGAAAGGCCTCGGGGAGGATGAAATTAATAGTGATCTCTTGAAATTTGCAGTGGATAGTATTTCAAAATTTGCGTTTACTTTTTAATAGATGTTTGGATGAGGGAATCAAGTTCAGTTTGCTGGAAAAGAGCGTTAGTTATTCCTGTTTAGGAAGGGGGAGATAAGAGCTTAGCTTGTACTATAGGCCAGTGAGTTTTAACAAGTCTGGTGGGCAAAATTTTAGGAGGTTAAGAAGTCTCCGTATCCGCTCGTATTTGAAGGCAAAGGATTTGTTCTATCATAGGCAACATGGTTTTAGGAAAATTAGCTCTGCAATCTACAATTTAGTTTCTTTTATTCAGGAACTGGCAGGAAGCCGGGACAGCTAAGTGTGTAAGATGCAGTATCTCTGACTTTGCCAAGTGCTTTCTGATAAAGTCAGTCATAAAATTATTTTAGAAACAACTGAACCATTGTGGTTGTCATGTTGGGTTAATTGAATGGTACTGGGTGTTTGCTTAGGGATAGAACTCAAATTGTAAGAGTGGGTTATGATCTGTCTGATAGAGGATGTCATCGCTCTGGGGTGATTCATGGTAGTGTTCTAAGTCCTCTTCTTTTTTCTTATATGTAAATGATTTTGCCTTTCATCGTGCAATCATCTATTAGGCTTTTTGCAGATGATTGTGTCGTATATAGAGTAATTGATAATGATTGTGATAGGCTTACTTTACAGAATGACCTGGATCAAATTGAAGGATGGTGTAGATCCAATTCAATGGAACTAAACCATTCCAAGTCAAATTTGGTTAGATTTAGTACTAGAAATCTGGTTAGTCCTCAAAATTGTTACATTGGTGGAAATATATATCAATGAATCTAATTTTATAAATATTTGAGGCATACATATTCAGGCAAATTTAAAGTATAGGACATGCATATTAGTTATATAGTCAATAAAGGCTTAGAAATTGGGGATGTTTGGTAGAATTTTGAAGGGTACATCTAGAAAGTTAAGTCAAAAGTTTATTTAACTTATGTAAGACCTAATTTGGAAGTATTGTTCTGTGGCTTGGGACAGACATCCGCGACGATTGGAGAGAAAATTGATATGGCACAATTTGCGAGGGTTACTGAGTTTGTTTTTAGGCAAAATTTGATAGGTTTAGTGGTGTCACTTCAATGAATTAATGATTCTAGGATGAGTCTAGTTTGTTGGAGAGAAGGGAATTGGGCTGAAATTGAAAGTGATTTTCCCAAGCCTATAAGGTGTTTTAAGGAGTTGGGAGGAAATATACGAATAGAATTTCAAGGAACCAAGTTGTTTAGGTAGAGCTGATCATAGAAAGGATTCGTAAGCCAAGATTCTTGGAGAAAAGAAATATCGGCTTCACATTCATTTGTAGGATCTGGCATTGAGGTTGTGGAACAGTCTGTCTGTCTTCTTCTTGGGATTAGAGTCCTCTGCCCCCTATGATTCCGTCAATGAGTAAATTTTGTCAAGTCCTAATGTCCTAGAGTTGTGCAAAATTTTATTTAGTTCTCACAAGCAGAGATTAGCAGGAGGAGAGGCTCATACCATCCTCTTGTTAAGGTTTTGACCAGGTTTCCTTAACAGCTTATGGCAAATGCCGGGATGGCTAATGCGTCGCTGTTGCTCCTGGTATCGGGTTTTTGCGCGGAATTTTTAAATTACTTTTTGTCTTTTGATGGAAATCTATGGTCATGTTATTTGTTAATGAGCATACATTTCTATTTTTTTTTTTTTTTTTTTTTTTTTTTTTTTTTTTTACTTGTTTATTATTTGTTAAATTGTTGTAATTAATTTGTATTGATGTTTATTAATGTATTGTAGCTAGATTGTATTGATGTTTGGAGGACCTAGCCACCGAGGACTTGTGCCTCTAAGCAGGTCGAGAAATAAAGATTTATCATATTTATTTATTTATTTATAATAGCCATAAAGCATCACCCCTTCACCGTCAAATTAAATATAATCTATCAAAAACATCGACCAACTTGTCTATTCCTATAACTTTTAGAGACTTTTAGTTTCCATCTCTACCGCAAACTACAAATAAACTTCATTCAATTAAATTCCACTACAAGTACTTTCTGCTACGACCCCTCATAGATCTTCCTTTTCTATTTATCCCTCTATCTCGATTCAACGACTTATATTATAAAAAAATTATGGAGCCAGCAAGCAATTATGAACAAACGAATATTAATAAGATGAGTATTGTGGGAATTTGTACTTAGGGTTACAGAAAAAATATAAAATGAAAATCATTTATATCTTAAAAAACAAATTTAAATTTCAACAAGATTAAATGTGCCGTTTTAGAAGTAGGAAACTTTTAATCTGAGTAAATTAACACAGTCGGGTTAATATTAAAATATCATCTTTTTTTATCCCTTTAAGAAACTTGGAATAATTTTTTTTTTTTATTAATTATTTGTTGGAGAAATGTTAGGTTTTGCTCATAACTCATAAGATATATTATGTTAATTTACCTAAATCAAAACTTGTCTATCTAGAAAACGGTATAGTCTTGTTGAAATTTAAATGCATTTAAATACACTCTTTTATTGTCTCCTTTAATTTAGTTGAATACTTGATTAGAACTTGTTGAAACCCACTTAATGCACTATTAAATGTATTTATTAGCAAAATAACAAATAAATATAATAAAATTACAAAGATGTTTTGATCATTCAACTGTGTGATCATTTTTAATTATGATGAGTAGGGTGTCCATATTTTCCCAGGACCCAACCGGGATAGCTTTGAGATTTCCATGTATATGTATATGTTAGCATCAATTTCACTATTTATGATAGATATCGATAATATGGCAGAATTGGTTGTAGATTACATCTTCAGTGAGGGAAATTACATATTCTTTAATTATTTCAAACATGTCGATACCTCTTACCTCATCCCATTCCGGCATTTCTCTTCAACAACATCCATTGCAGAAACAAAAATTGGTTTAATCTTTTCTTTCAGTTAAACTTAAACCGGGACAATTAACTATCCCGTAAGAATTTGTCGGGACACTGGGATCAGAATGTTAAAACCGGGACAAATCCGGGAAAACCGGCACGTGTGAACACTAGGGTGCTCCTTATTTTGGGTATTTTCGGATTTTTACGCTGAGAGACTCATATGGTTCGAAATAAGTACAAAAAAATATCCCCCAAGTTTCAAGTCTCTATCTCAATTTTAACCTGTGCCGCACAGCGATGCAAGTTTACCATCTAAATAACATGGGGTTTTTGGCATTGAACGATCATTTTTTTCAAAAAATTTGAAACTGTAGACTTTATCCTTATAATAGTAACTATCCCTCGGAATTTTTACAGATTTTTAATTTATTATAATTTTGGAGTCTATAACTTACTAACACTAAGATATATAGCAGTATTTTATCTAGCTGTAAAAATTCTGACGGATAGCTACTATTATAAGGATAAAGTCTACAGAGTTTCAAATTTTTTGAACCATTGCTTTGGCAGGAATAAAAAATTGATATTTCAATGCCAAAAACCCCATGTTATTTAGATGGTAAACTTGCATCGCTTGTGGCACAGGTTAAAATTGAGATTGACTTGAAACTTGGGGGATTTTTTTTCGAACCATATGAGCTGTTTAGAGTAAAAATTCGAAAATACCCTAAATAAAGACCACCCTATTATGGACACGCTAATTATGAGAGGAGGCTGACAGGCAACTCACGATATGAATAGCTAGCTTAACCCTACATTCAAATTTTGATCATGATCATATTACCTTAAATAAAATAGCTTTTGTAATTCTAATTAAATAGGTAATATTTTCTCTTGTCTCTTGTTAAATTAAAAGAAATTAAAGGCAATAGTAAGTAATAATTTGAGCAGGAGAAACAATTTCTGTAATTTAAAAGGGGTATGGAAATCGAGACAAGGATGACGAGCTGGAATGTCATGTCATGACAGAGCACTAGTGTCATTTGTTCCAATTGTTTCGCCATTTCCAATATAGCCTTTTTAAAAAGCTCCCTCACTAACAAGAATTTCATAAGTATCCACATATTTCATCAGATCTTATTGAATTTTATTTGTTGCTTTCGAATCGGTAAAAAAAAGATATCCAATATGAATAGAATTCTCTGGATAAATTCACGTATTCAGGTGTTGTTTTCAAAATAGTTAACAGAGTTATAATAGGATTTGGTCAGGGGAACCATCGCGATTGCAATCAAATTATCTTTACTTTCAAAGTTACGCATTCAACATAATGGCTGGGCTCTTTCTTTGATCGAGCTCTCCCTCTTTCCAATTCCACACCTGTTGTCTATACAAATAATAAAGTGCACGGAGTTCGCGAGATGCGCAATTTACGTCACTTGTTGATCAATCAGCGCGAATGAAATTATCCAGACTTGTTCAAATACTTTCCAAGCAATAATTCGGCGCGATTATAATCTAATAAATGATTAGATGATCATATATCTCTCCGTCTCCTTTTCTCTCTTAAAATAAGAGAAATAAATATTGTCGAAATCATGATACGCAAGTAAAATATCAATATAAAGAGAAAGTTTAGGTAGAAAACTTCAAAAAATATCTTGACATGTCTTTTTTAATTTAATTGATTTTTATTGACATTTTTACTCCTATAAAATACAAAATACCTCAAAATGTATTGATTATTTTAAACATATTTTAAAGATTGATTGGCTTAATCTACAGAACAAGTATATACATATAAAATTAAAATTTGAGCATCTTTTTTGAAAATAGTTGGAATGTTTTTCAAAAAATCAGCTCGGGTTCAGATTAACCAATGTATTTTAAAGGAAAAAGAATTTAAATTTTAGGACAAATTCTAAGATTTTAGTAGAAATATTATTAAATTGCGATATCAGGATATATCCCTTCAGGAGTCGAACCTGAGAACTAAGATACTTTCAGGAGCCGAACCTGAGAACTAAGATACTTTCCGGGTAGTAGGCTCACACCCTTGAGCTCGAGACAAAAATCAAATCTTTAGTTTTATATTTAAATAAGAGGTCTTGTATGAAAAACTTTTTTTATTTTAAGCTAAATTTTTTAATTTCCATTATAGAAGAATAGAGCAAAACATTTCTGTGCTTAAATAATATATTGTGATTCAGAGAGAGATTTTTGTCTTGAGGGTGTGAGCTGACTGCCTGGAAAGCATGTTAGTTCTCAGGTTCGACTCTTGAGGGGATGAATCCCTCTGATAATCACATACTACTAATGGGCATTTGTGCCTGTCTTTGTTTGTAACTATCTATGTCCGTCCCCCAGGGGTTGGGAGGTGGGGTCCAGGGGGCTACTAAAGGGTATTTGTGCCTGTGTCTGTACCTATATTATCACATAATACTAAAGGAATGGGGGGAAGGTGGGGGTTCAGGAAGTGTGGGGTCCAGAGGGCTGCTGTAGGGCATTTGTGCCTGTATCTGTACCTATACAGTGGTACCTTGAGATACGAATTTAATTCGTTCTGTGATCATCGTCGTATGTCAAAAAAATCGTATCTCAAAGCAATTTTTCCCATTTAAAATAATGTAATATATATTAATACGTTCTAGCGATATGAAACTAACCCAAAACACAGTTAAATTACACATAATATACACAATTTGTATATAGATAAACGAGTAATAATACACATAATGTTTATTAATTTGTTTATTAATATATTAATAACACACAATGTTTATTAATCATCACTTTAACGTCAGGCCTTTTTGGCCTCACTTTCCTGACTTTCACTGCGTGAGACCTTCATAAGGTAACGATCAAGAGAGGTCTGTTTCTGCCTTCTTTTTAAAATGTTACGAAAGAATGTGAGACACCTATCATAAAATAAGGCACATCGCAAATTCGTATCACAAATTTTTCGTTGTATGTCGAGGTATAAATTTTAGAATATTTAATGTTGTATCTCAAAACATTCGTATGTTAGGACATTCGTATCTCAAGGTACCACTGTATAAGTATACGGGGTTGGGGATAGGGTCGGTGGGATGGGGAGAGACCGAAGGCGGGCCTTGCAGCTATTTCTATTAAAATAATATAAGTATACGGGGTTGGGGATAGGGTCAGTGGTTTGGGGAGTGACCGAAGGCTGGCCTTGCACCTATTTCTACTAAAATCTTAGAATTTGTTCTAAAAATTAAATTTTTTCTCTTTTAAAGTAAATACATATTTAAGAATATCAGGGGTGAGTGGGTGAGAGTTTTATGATTCAGGCTAATCCAATGTAATATGTATTATGTTGTATCACTCGTGTCCATAATAAATATTTTTGTATCAAGAATAGTAGGGAACTGAACAAAATAATACAAAATACAGAGTTTTTATCAAATGAGCCAGTTGTTTTGACTTCCTCAGTAGCCCATTTAATCCCTCTTTGTCAAAAGACAATTTCACTATTCGACAAAACATCATTAATCTTTTTTCATAAATACATTTTTTTTTTGGCTTTTCCGCTTTTTTAGCCATAAGCCAATTTACGATATTTTTTATTTTTTTTTAAATTTGTCACTACCCCCGGGGTCAGATTTTAGCCGGATACCTCGAGTCGGATTCGAACCCGGGTCCTCTTGGTTAGCAGGCTGTAAATACATTCTTGGCTACAATTAATCAACAATATTGTACTTTTCTTTAACAATTAAAAAATTCTTTTTTTGTTGGTTTTTATATAGAAATGGCATTTGTAAATTAACATTGAATTGGTATTTTTTCTTCCTTATCGGTGATTTTAAATTATATTTTTTGATTGTTAATTAAGATTCGATCAATTGGTGATTGAGTCGTTTCTTAGTAGGTATAACCGTTTCGGCTGAAACTACATGATTTAAATATTTTTAATGAGGCATTCTCATAGATAGTTTCAGCCGAAATTTTTCTACTGATATAATTACACTGCTCGACAAAAATTAAACAAAAATTTCCCCGTGAACCTAACAATAGATTCCAGTAGATTTTTATACGCTAATTATCATGCAATTTCCCGATTTTTTACAACACGTCAGAGTTTTGAGATATCAGTCAAAATGACGAAAAAGGCCATTTTGACATAGTTTCGAGACCCATTAAATATTAAACAGAAAAATTTGAAATCAAAATTATTTGTTGACGTAATAGACAATAGTTTCCACTTTGATTTTCAAATTAGCATTTGTTTTTAGCTCAATTAGAACTCGAATTATAACTAAAAAACTAAGACCTTTTGTTTTTATCTATGTTTATTATCCTTTATAATCACGTAGTTTTCGTTTTTTTAGTTATAATTCGAGTTCTAATTGAGGTAAAAACAAGTGGTAATTTGAAAATCAACGAGGAAGCTGTTTTCTATTACATCAACAAAATATTTTGATTTCAAATATTGCTGTTTAATATTTAATGACACTCGAAAATAGGTCAAAATGGCCTTTTTCGACATTTTGACCGATAATATCTCAAAACTCTGAAGTGTTGTAAAAATTCAGGAAATTGTGTGATAATCAGAGTATTAAAACTACTGGAATCCATTGTAAAGTTTATGAGGAGAAATAGTGCTTAATAGTGTTATTATTAATATTATATCTTTAAAAAAAGAACTCTTAGTCTCACTATAAATTTATTTTATTAATATTATAAAAGAAGTATGTCATTTTCAGAAACTAATCATTTAGAGTTACCCCTAATAGGCGAACGGACGAAATTATTTTTGCCCGAGATAACTACTAAAAATAGCACAACTCTAAAGGAAATGATGGTATCGACAAAAATGAACAATTGGGCAAAATTAAGGAAAACGCAGATTCATGCACTCATTGACAAGCGGCTCAATGGAGTCTATGATAGGCGATTAACACGTTAAGTTGTATATATCAAACATATCCCACTTTGTTCAACTTTAATAAGACCCTTTGGGTTTTGATATCAATACCTGTCATCTGATCGCTTCAATAACTCTTTTTTTATGTTCATTCATATACCGGTGAATATAGCTTAATTTAACATAGATTCCTTTCATAAACATTAGGTTCGATTTTGAACAACGGAAATGGGATTTCATTTAGTAAGCTATAAGTTTATCTAATTTAGAAGTTTTTGTCAGGGTTTGAATTGGACCGGATCAAACAGGAACGGTACTTCGGTACAAAAAAATAAAATAATACGAATATAACCAACCCCCGTTCTCCAAAAGAATATCACTGAGAATAGTACCATAAAATCCCAAAAGATAGATAGGCCATGGACAGAAGTTAAACAATCCAATTTAGAATAATGAAAAATGATTCTACTATTGTATCTACAACAGTGGTTCCAAAATTACTACTTGTGAGTGTCTTCAATCCAGCTCCCACCAGCGTGACTAATTCTGTCCCGAGCTGGCTATGTATTTATTTGTTTATATAATATTATTAATACCAAAAATAATTAAATGTTTTTATTTACTACAAAAAACTACAATCACGGACATACCAGTATGTTTGTGATTTAGAAAAATTATGGTATTTTGCGCTAGGTCCAACCCTCTTATTTGTGAAAACCGTCATTTTGGCCCTCGGGGCCCATAAGTTTGTGTGTTCTATGTACAAAGTAAAAAAAAATGATTTTTTTTTTCGTCAGCAAATTTTAGTGATTTGACAATTACCATATTTGTAAACGAATGGTATGAGCTAGAAGAGTATAGAAAATATTTTTTTGGATTATTTTTTTGAGATTTCCACGCTATGCTAGGAAAAGGCATAAAAAAAACCAAACAAACATTACAAGAAATTAATTTTGAATAGTTTATTTTTTTACATGTATGGGCTCTAGCTGGGCTAGGTGCCCGCGACATCTCAACACCTCACCTCCACCGAAAATAAATAAATAATCCTCTTTTAATCACGTGATTTTTGTGTTTCCGAGCATTGCCTACATTAGAATGAGTAGTCTCTCCAAAAATATTCCTTGAGTAAAGTGCTCACTAGGGAGGGGGATTTCCCGTTGATTGGACATCTATTTGATAAAGTAAAGTAAAAATTTTGAAAAATTTAAGAAACTTTTTAAAATTTTAAATATAAAATACTAGATTGTGAAACTGCCATTGATTTGTAAATTCTTAAAACTATATCGTGATTAGGAAAAATAGTGTTTCGCCCATCATTTAAAATGATAAATGGGTTTTTATAAATATTTTCTAAAATCCTTTTTTAAGTCTTCATATTTACATGCCCACTGAGGGCCATGAGTATTAAAATCACCACAAATTAGTGAGTTACCATTTAAATGGTTGATAAGAGCTTTCCAGTTTGTATAATTAATAACTCTTCCTGGTGTAGCATAAGTTGAAATAAGATTTATTTTGAACTTAGTACAAATCCCAACTGATATACCAATAAATTCAAAATTAATATTTCTATGGTTTAAATCCAGTTAAACATGATTTATGTGTTTTTTTTTTATTAAAATCTCAACACCTTCATAACCATATTCGCAATCTTCTATATATATATATATATATAAATAACTAGGGAGTCTATACCGTATATATCTGAGTTTTTGAGCCAAGTTTCAGAAAGAAATTTGTTATTGCAAATCCCTGGAAAAAATCAAAAGACACTTATTGAATGTTAACAGAATTTAAATGGGGAAATTTTAGACATTACTTACTTCAACCAGAATTTTATAATATGTATAACACTTATTAGATTAGTAAGTCCGCGCCCATCCGCTTCCAAAAATGTTGATGAAACAATAAATTTGACCATTTTCGAACAGGAGAAAATTAAAGAGGTACATTTTATACTGAATTCCATACTAAAGAATCACTTTCAGTAAAAAAATTAGTTTATTAACTAATTAAGGACTAAAAAATAACAGCTGAAAATAGGGGATATTTTTAATAAAAGCTTACGTGACCTTAAGAAACTTTCGGAATCATTGATAAAACAAATGTATAACATTAAAATAAACACCTATTTGAATAATTTGGTTTAAGGTGTTTTGACATTTTATATGTGTGAGTATGTGTATGGGTGTGTAGACCATAGAGCATTAATTTTAAATTTAATATTTCAACATGGGAATTGATTCCTAATTGGGCAAAGTGTGCCGACATGTAATAAGTGAGACTTTTAGTATGTCTACGTCAATAGCAAATTCAAAGTCGAATATATATATATATATATATATATTAATATTTGCTATAGTTATTAACATAAGCAGAACAGAGTAATAATAAAATCAAAAATCCAAAGAAAAAAATGAAGTTGAAAGGAGCGCAGGCGGCGGTGTCCTGGAACATTGACAGTCAAATCACGCGAGCCACCCGTCCATTAAGTTGGTAAACAAACACGCTTTTATTACAGTTTATCCAGGCCCGTCCGTCCAGTGGGTGTTTGCTTTGGATTACGCAGTGTTCATCTCAAAGAGGTCATTTTGACCTGTATGGATACTACCCAGGCCGCATCAGATAAAATCTTTAAAATACTTATAGAGAGCTAGTGAGCATTTTGGAAGCTGATTTCAGAACCCAAATAACATATCCCATAGTGTAGGGTAATCAGCACACACACCGAAAGTCAAATTCTTACTCAGGTCGTTTTTAGGGGTAATCGAGCCCTGAAGATGTCAAAAAATACCTCAAAATCACCTCATTGATTATAACTCCTAAATTGTTTACTCTATGGCAAAATCCATTAGAAGCAAAATCGTAGAAGATGTAATTTTTGACAAAATTTGAAAATAACAACCCAATATGGGGGGGGGGGGAAAATGAAAATTCTAGCCTTTTAGACCAAACTCAACCAAATTTTGTATAGATAATCAGTGGGCCCCAAGAAGGCTAGAAATGCAAAAACTGACCACCCAAAATTGGGGGGATGGGGTCAAAAAATGAAAATCTTGGCCCTTGTAACAAACTCGAAAACTAACCACCCAAAATGGAGGGAGTCAAAAATGAAAATTCTAGCCTTTTCGACCAAACTCAACCAAATTTCATATACATAATCAGTGGGCCCCAGAAAGCTAGAAATCCAAAAACTAAGTTAAGTTCGGTATAAGGGCCTAGATTTTCATTTTTTGACCCCCCCCCCCTTTTTTTTGTTCGGTTAGTTTTTGCATTTCTAACCTTTTGGAGGCCCACTGATTAAGTATACAAAATTACATCCTCTACAATTTTGTTTCTAATGGAATTTGAAACAGTTTAGGAGTTATATGTAATCAATGAGGTGATTTTACGGTATTTTTTGACATCTTCAGGGGTCGATTAAGCCTAAAAACGATTTGACGAGTAAGAATTTGACTTTCGGGGTGTATTCTGATTACACTTCAGTATTGGGATATGTTATTTGGGTTCTGAAATCAACTTCCAAAATGGTCAGTAGCTCTTAGACTATTACAAGAGGGTCTGTTTAACAAAAAATTATTCAATTGAGAATTTGTATTTATTTACTATTAGTTGCGTCTGAACCTTTGACCCTCAGGATCACGCAAGGGAATTTTAGACCAAGTCTTTTCTTTAACTCTGCAATGATACCATCTTCTCAGATGGTTTTTTTTTATATCTTCTTAAGTTTGCAGATGTGGCCATGATTTTCTTCCCGTAATAGTGGGTGGGTTCTGGACAGTTGAAAATCTCATTGAATCTGGACCGGAATTTGTATATAATATATATATTAATTTTATCATATGTAGATATGTTAAATAATTTCTAAGATTTATAGAAACAAAAATCGACTAAAAAATTGATATTTTAAAATCGTCTTATACAATTATTTTAAAGTGAATTAAATAAAAAAAAATCAACATATTCTACTTAATTAGATCTTTATAGGAATACCCCACACTCCATAATAATAATAAATAAATTTTTTTGACCATATAGAAAAATGTACCCTCACGAAAAATATCAGCGGATTCAAATTTTTGATTATGGAAAAAATAAATACATAATAGATTGCAAATTTCAAGTTCCTACCTTATTTAGTTTACAAGCTACAATCCTCTAAAATCCAATTCATTATTATTTAAATTTAATAATTGTAATTATGTATTTTTAATAAATGATACAATTATTATAATAGGTGTTTATAAAAATTTGCTTCACTATAAATTTAATGTATTCATGATTTGCTAGGAATCAGCCTGTCCTATAAGAAAAACTTAAATTTCTCCTAATTCTATTGCTTATATAACCAAGCTATGACTTCTCTATACCACTCCTTAGTTATTTCCGATCTTATATATTAAGAATTTTTAGAAATAGATTAGTCCAAAGATGCTCGAATCGTCTTTATTTATTCCTTTTTTTGTATTATTACTATTTTAGTAGTTCCAGAGCGAGAACAATTTTTATACGACTAAAACTTGTCTGGACTTGTCTTTGACATGCTTGAACTGGAATGTATACCATGCAGGGACTTCAAACCTTCTATCAGCTCCCTTTTTGGGAAAATTGTTCATTTTAATTCCCCCTTGAAACTATGCAATAATTTTATTTCATTTCGAGAACCAATATACCTTTCAAAACATAAAATATTTTATAGAGACACAAAGAGGTTGTCCTCTGCTTGATGCAAAAAAAATTCACCTATTGATAGAGATTTTCTTTAGGAGACGGACTGGTATAAATATGCAATTGGATGTTGATGTTTTGAACTACTTTCATTTTGTTACCCTGAAGAAGGAGAGAATAAATCTCCGAAACGTCGGTTTAACAAATAAATGTGAAAATAATAAAACCTCTATAGTCTTATTTTTTTACAACCACCGTGGACTGCTTTCATCAACATCCAATTACATACACCTATATATATATATTATTAATATTTGTATCTATAAGAGTTTTTTATTCAGTTATTTTTATTTAAGCCCTTCGAAATGAAATAAGAAAATTATTACCCTGAGTACGAATATTCTACGAGCTTCAAATATTAAAAGTTATATTGGCTATTGGAATCAAAACAGAAAGAATGATTAAAAATGATTTTTTTTCTATTTTTCAGATATTTCTTGATACGAATACTTAGCAAAAAAATTTGATAAATTCTAGATGAATTATTTCGCCTGAAAACAACAATTTTCTTGAGATATTTTCATAAAAAATACCTAATCAAATAATAATCGAAGGCAAAAAATATAATTTGATTAGTCACAAATTGCCCTTCTAAAAAATGGTCCTCAAAACAATACTATTGTTTCAAAACCACTGAAATAGTCTGGAGACTTGAATGAAGGCTAAGTTTTAGAGTGCAATATATTGCACTTCTGGCTTTTACTTTTTAATCTAATTATATTTTATTTTATAATATAAAACTATATACTTAATAAAAAATATATATATAAATAATCATTTGATTATTTCTTTCTGATTAGGAAATCTTAACTATTTGATAAGTCTCCTGATTTGTCGCAAGGTGGAAGCACTTGCCTTTATCAAAGTTTATTAATAAAAATATCATTGAAAATGTTGAATTAAAACTTAGTAGAAGTATTATAGAGAAAAACACTATGCCTCTTAGTTCTTAATAGTCATTTAGGATGTCCCATGCGGTCCTCTGCTTTAATGAATGCAGCCCTATATAAAATAGTAAACTTCCTGAATATGTACTTAATTTTTATTTTTTATTTTATTTATTTATTTATTTTTATATTATTTTATTTATTTATTTATTATATTATTTTATTTATTTTTTTGAAATTTTTTGTAATACTTTTTATTAATAAAGAAATTGCTACAAAATGCCCTTGGTATAAATTTATAGACTTTAATGATATAATGTGTGTGTGGTATTCCCCGGCTTGATACCACAGTTCACAAATAGAATTAGGCTTAATTAAAAAAAAAATCAATTTAAAATGAGAGTGAGATTTCTTAAGGGCATGTTGGGCTTTAGAAAAACTTTAAAATTATTTAAAAATTCAACACATTCACTTATTCCTCCTTATCAACGACAAATAGAACGAATATGATATCTCAAGTATTTTGGGAGTAATAAGGTTCGAAATCCTCAGTATGCTGTCCGACTGGTATTTGGCCTACGGGTTCATTATATGAGTTTTAACTTGAAATTATAAAAAAATTACACTAATTCCCTTATTTTATTCTTCTCAACGACAAATAAGAATGCATTTGATATCTCAAGTATTTTAGGAGTAATAAGGTTCGAAACCCTCAGTATATGCTGTCCGACTCGCACTTGGCCTACGGGTTCATAATGTGGTTTAACATGAAATTATGAAAAAAATTACACTAATTTCCTAATTTTCTTCTTCTCAACGACAAATAAGAATGAATTTGCTATCTCAAGTATAAAGCATGGAACCCTCGGTATGTGAGTTCAACTCGCACATGGCTGGCTAATTTTATTATTGCCTAGAAATTTTTACTTCGGATGATAAATTAATATGTTTAACGACGTGTATAAAAAAAATATACCGGAACTGTCTTCAATTGTATATAAATTTGTGAAAATTCAAGGTTTATCAGGGAACATTTCATTAAAAGATACTTCAATTATTGGATAATAATAGAATGAATACTAGTTTGCAGGTTGGAAAGTTGGCGGAGCATCGTTCCCACTCTGGCGCTGACCCCGACACCGCAGGTCGTGCCATCTGCATAGCAGGGACACAGCCCGGGGACATCTGCACGCCTAGCTCTTAAATATCCCAATTTCAAGTATTATAAAGAAAACGTTCGTCTGGGACGCTCTTGAAAGATCCGTTTGAAATGAAAAAAAGCCGGCCAAGTGTAAGTCGGATCGCATACCAAGGGTTCCATACCTTAGAACTAGAGACCGGATTTGTATGCAGTAAAAACTGGCAAAATATGCCATAAAATATGCAGTTAAAAAGGCTGAAATGTGCAAGTAATATGCAGAATACGTTGAAATATGCAAATATATACAGTAAAAATTGGCAAAATAAATTGTTTTATGCACTAAAAAATTAAAATTGAAGACAAAAAGACTATATATTTGAAGGGGTGCTATGAAATAAATATAATTTTTATAAAAAAAATAAACCGATTTCAAAAAAATTATATGCAACAAATAAAATAATAAGAACTCAAAAATAAAATAAAATGCACTTAAAGGTATAAAATAATTATCTAATTTAGTTACAACTAAACGACGAAATCATCGATCGATTATGACGATGTTGGAATGGGAGGCCGGGGTTCGATCCTGGCTGACGAATAAAAATTTCTACCGGCTGAAAACTCGGCTCCCCCACTAACCCTACTAACACTTTACTTATGTGCTGTCTAAATGGGCTTTGTTCCCGGTGACATTAAATAAAAAAAAACAAAAAAAAACGACGAAATCACTTTTTGAAGTCGGTGCCAAAAATATACATTTTATGAATCAAACTCGACGGATCTTAGTTAGTACGTTTGGGGGTACTCGCTTATATAGTTTGTTTAGCACCGACTTCAAACAGTGATTTCTCAAAAATAATTAAAATTTGATTGTAATTATAAATAATTTATGTTTACAAGTATTTTTCTGGGGGGTCGGGTTAGGCTAGGGGTAGCGTGCCAGACTGCTAACCAAGTGTGATCCACGGGTTCGAATCCGACTCGAGGCATCCGGCTAAAAATCTGACCCCGGGGTAGAGATAAATTTTAAAAAAAATATAAGTAGTATCGTAAATTGGCTTATGGCTCGAAAGGCCGAAAAGCCAAAAAAAAGTATTTTTCTAAATTATATTCAGGTTATTATGTAACTAGAGACCGGATTCCTATCCAATTGTATATTTTGTTTGCCGACACATACGACCCAGGAGATCAATTATCTATCCCAATCATGCATCTAGGATACTGTGGTTTAAATTTTATACTGCATATTTGATAATATTGCATAAAATTGCATATTTGAAGGATTTTTTGTCAAATATTGCACATTTCGTGCCAAATATAGATGTTTTAAAAGTAACTTTTCGGAGAAAGAATGAAAAAAGAAGAAATAAAACAGAAGGCTCTTGTAAACATAAATTATTCACAATTACAATCAAACTTTAATTATTTTTGAGATCATTTGTTAATTATTTCTTTATTTTTTTAATGGCCTTCGTGGACTATAACCCATTTTGGACATCGAGTGTTCGTATGTGTGTGTGTAAATTAGTGTAGGTATCAGATTATTATAGCCGGTCAAATATTTGCATTATTTTACTAGATTATTATTTGTAAGTCAATAAGAAAAGCTTGTTAATATATGGTAAAAAAATAAAATCAATACAATACAATCGTGTCTGCTAAATAAAACTACCCCCCCCCGCACGTATTTTTTAGTTCACATTTTTGAAACATAATCATATTTATTATCCACAGGAATTATTTAACGGGTTATAGTGGTATTTCACAAAAGTGGAAATAAAATTAAAAGATTTTTTAATTTTTTTAATTTTATTTCCACTTTGTGAAATACCACTATAACCCGTTAAATAATTCCTGTGTTAAATATGTTTCACTATAAACCAACACCGCTTTCCTTAAGCTTTATTCATATTTATTATGATTATTTTATTCAAGTTCACCTATTATTTCTTCGAGTTTAAAGATTTTTTAATATATTAAATATAATGAGAATTTTGGGTAATTTTTTACGCAATAAAGGTAGATATTTGACACTTAGTGTCTATAGCTTACTTTATCATTTTATTCTTCATAGCACTCCTTCAAATATATATTCATTTTGTCTTCAATTTTAATTTTTTAGTGCATAAAATAATTTATTTTGCCATCTTTACTACATATATTTGCATATTTCAACGTATTCTGCATATTATGTATATTTTAACTGCATATTTTGGCACTTTTTAGTGCATAAAAATCCGGTCTCTACTTATAAATTATAACTAGGGTTCGGATTTTGAATATAATGCATGTTTTTTTCCTTGGTTGCCAGTAGCGAATCATAGGGTAAGGGGAATCAGCGGATGCGGGGGCCTCGTGCTTGTACGGGGCCCCAAAAAGATCGATTGTGTTAAAGTGTTTTCATAAAAATTGTTTTATAACACTTGTATTCAATTTTAGAAACGTAACAGCACCTCGATTTTTTTAAATATTATTTTCTAAGGGTTGAATTTTTATTTAAATCACACAAAATTTATTATAATTATTTATTGAACACGAACAAATAATACAATATAACTACGACGTTTCGATCGTCTTATTCTGTGGTCGTTTGCAAGTAGGTATATGAACACCCTGTTCGATTCAAATTTAGTTAATCTAAAATTTATATTGTACCTATTATTTGTTCGTGTTCAATAAATAATTATAATTAAATATGTGTTGAAGGAGACAATAAAGAGTGTCTTCTGCTGGAATTATAAATTTTATTTATTTATAACGAGACTATAGTTTCGAGGGCTTTGCCCTCTTCATCAGTCTATTATAATGTATTCACAGGAATTAATTTATGAAAATTTATAAATTAATTCCTGTGAATACATTGTAATAGACTGATGAAGTGGGCAAAGCCCTCGAAACTATAGTCTCGTTATAAATAAATAAAATTTATAATTCCAGCAGAAGACACACTCTTTTATTGTCTCCTTCAATATATAAAAATTCTGCTACTCTCGGCAAAAACTTTCAATTTAATTAAATATGTGATTTAAATAAAATTTTAACGCTAAAAAATAATAAATAAGTGAAATCGAGGCCTATTTAAATACTTATATAGTAAACATAGTAAAAAAATATATTTATTATTTAATATTTAACAAATTTCCAAAAATCGCTAGTTACAAATGAAATAAAAATGAATTAATGAACATCAAAACCAATCAAATACCGATATTCCTTAACGTGTACTTGATCAGCAGATCAATAACTTCTAAATAAAGATTGTTTGTTTCAACAATCCAACTGAACTAATTTTTAATATACTAGCTGAAATGTCCGCCTTCGGCAGCCCTCTTGCTAGCCCCCTGGACACCCACCACCCCATCCCCGCACCATGCACCCGAGCCCCAAATCACCACCCCGACACTGCACCCCCCACCTCCGCCACGCCCGCTTTTTGGGTGGTTTTTGGGAGGAATTTTTTTTAAACAAAAGTTGTCAGAAATCACATCCCCTACAACTTTGCTCATGAGAAAATTTGCTGAACAGTTAATACTTTAGTAGTTATTTGATAATTTCCATTCGTGCCCCCCCCCCAAACCCCTTTTGGGGTCAAAATATCAAAACGTTATAAACGTAAATTAGAAGACATCTGATGCAAATATGAAATTTCATAATAATCCCTTCAGCCGTTTTTATGTGAATTGTGAGCAACTTTTCACGGAACCCACGGAAACATACAGACAGACAGGAATTTTGTTGAGGGTGTTTTCGTTCATAGCTTTTCTTGAAACGTGTGCAACCAAAATTTGGCGTGATTTGCACCAATGTACAGACAAAACATTAATTTTATATATACAGAGATTTTATGAAAAATTATTTGAAAAAATTAATGTTTTGTTAATAAGTACCAAAATTTGGATATAATCGTTCATGGTTCAGAATTTTTTTATTTTTTTTTTTTTAATTGATTTTGAGGGCCCCGTTATTTTACCGCTTAGTGCCCCCACTTGACTTGATCGGCGACTGTTGATTGCTATTCTTCTAATCTTTTCTATCTGGGCGTTTTAGGGTATCAGGACCCACCCAGAGAAATCTTATTTTACATTTATATGCATGGAGTTTAAGTGCATATTTTGAATATTTGTGTGATTTTTCTCCCTTGTTTGTTGGCAAATCAGAAAAATAATTGAAGAAAATTTTAGACAGAGAGGGTAGGTTACAGTTTTCAAACCTTTTTTAACCCCCCACCCCCACCCCTAAATAAACTTTGAAAACATTAATTTTATATTAATTAATTTGAAGTTGTTTCGTAAAATTTTCTTAAATTTTTAAAGAGAAATAAATCACACAGTTGTTCTATTATGCTAAAAAATATAAGTAACCCGAATGTTTTTAAATTTATTTTCGTTGACATTAATATTAAACTGTTTTTCTTGGAACTGAAAATGCCAAAAAAAATAATTCCTCTACAAGTTCTACGTTTCGTAAGTGGGTTATGGACGATGCATCATTCACGAATAATGGTAAAATAATATTTTGCCAAAAATGCGAAAAAGAGGTAGGTCTTTATCAAATATTTCTATTACTTTTCCTGAGTTTAATTTGCGTTTCAGGTTAAATGTAATAAAAATTTTCAACTAGATCAGCACAAAAAAACGGCTATGCACCTGAAAAATAAGCCACAAGCATAAGCAATAGATGTAGATTTAATGTAAGCAACTTAGAAATGTGTTTGATTATAGAGAGCAATAAATTTTAAAATAAATTTATTGACTATTTTTTCTTTTACCCGTTCCTTAATTCGGTTTAAAGCTATCAACCACTAGATATTATGTGTTTATTATGCATATTTCCTTTTAAATGCATTGGCCTTTTTAAATGCATATTTTGCTGTTTTTTTAGTGCATATCGATCCGAACCCTACTTATAACTTGCAAAAGACCTGAGATATCAGATGCGTTCTTATTTATCGTTAATAAGGAGGGAATGAGTGAATTTGTGAAATTTTTAAATAATTTTAATTTGAGCCGTTTTTAAACGGCAATTAACTAAAAACGGCCACTGTCACTCCATTTTAAAGCGAAAAAATTTAAAAAATAAATAAATAAAAATAAACCTAATTTTACTTAAAAAGATTTTTAGAAGGATGTCCAATAAATTATAATAAAAAATATTTTTGACCCCTCATAAAATTCGACCCACCGCAAAATAATATTTTTCTTCATGTGCCTTATCGATCACCCTGACTTTGGCTATTACAATGGCGGAAGCTGAACTGTTCACTAGGATGCGAAAAAGTTCATCCGCCTTCCTCACGTCGCGCCGGTCCAATCTCGAATATTTCTGAGCGATGACTAAGGCCGTGCAGTACCGAGGGGTTAACCGCGATTGAAATTAGGTGTACAACGTCTTTGGAATTACTTTGGAATTCATTAGATAATCTATTGTCTTCTACTTGGAAATGAAAGTGGAAGTGGAAGTAAGTGTACAGGATTTCAGATCGCGGTTCACCCCTCGTGCAGTGTACTATGTGATGCAGAGAGTCAGCCGCATCAAGCCGCACCGTAAGGGAGCGGCATAAGCAAGCAAATCAAAATACAATTTTCCCTATTCAATTATTAAAAATCTTTACGAAACGCTTTTCTATATTGGTCTATTTTATTCTGATTTTGATGTATAGGTACGATTAATGATTTATAGCAAGCCTCTGCCTAAGAGCATGTAATTTTAAGCAAAATAGTTGAAATAACAAAAATCGCTAAATATTTTTCGATAATCGCTGATTGTACCCCAGACGTAAACCATATAAATTTATGTATTTACTTGATAATGCATTCTGATTAAAATAAAAAAGTACAAAAAATGTTTTACCGAGGGGGGGGGGGGATGTACCGGCCCGGGCCTCTGTTCAGAGAGGGCCTCCGAAGAACCTTTGAATTCCATTGAAAATGCAGTAGCTAAAAACATTAATTTTGAAATCTTTTTTGAAAATATAAAAAAATTTCATTAGTCAAAGCTCGAAAAAACAGATTTAGCTTCTTTTTTTTATTCACAGAAAAGTTAAAAACCTTTTTATAAAATATCAAAAATGGCAGATTAATAACCTTTTTACTTTACCATACAAAATCATTTTCGATTATTATTGAACTAAATAAATGTTAATTATATATTTGTGTTGTCATTTTGTTTGGTGGTCATTCCAATAAGGGAGACTCCAGTGAGATTTCCGTCCCGGGCTTCGATAGCTGTAGATGCGCCACTGCTCTTCTTTCTTCAGAATCATGCCCTGGTCCGCCTCGGCCATGTTCCAGACGTCTCCACTCTCTACAGTCTACAGCAGGGGTTCCCAACCTTTTTATACCGTACCTACAAGTTGTAAACAATATGATGCCGTGCCGGTAGTCCAAAAATTTTGAAATGGGGAATAAAATGCAATGGAGAATTATTTGTAATAAAGACAAGTAACTTGGAATAAATTTTGATTGCTAAACATATACATAAAATATAATAATAATCACTTTAAAAAATATATAATTAGTGAGAAGGTTGGCCTGTTTATTATTAACTAAAGAAGTAATATTGGGCTCAATGTATGTCAGTTTTAAGGCGAAGATCCGATTCAATGTCCAGCAAAGCTCTATATTTGGTTTTCATCGCAGTCATTGCAGAAAATCCTTTTTCACATAAATATGTGGTCGCAAATGGCATAAAAAATGTTACTGCTTGTCAAGAAACTTCTGGGTATTCTTTACGAATAGATAGCCAAAAAGTGAATATGTTGGAGCTCTGAAAGCTTAATTTCAATCCACTGTCACTGCTAAGGTCTATAAAAGACTCTTTTGCAATCATATCGTCTGGAACCCCCGTTGTAAATGCGAAAGGATTTCGAATCCAATTTTGAGCTGTGAGATCTTCACGAAAATAATTTTGGAAACATTCAAAAGTTGATGTTAGATGTTTTCTAATGTCACTCATCACATCGTCTTTTATTGACAAATTATTTTCTTCGATAAAGTTACAGAGGGAAGGAAACATGTTAACATTTTGTTTTTCAATTTGCTGTTGCATGAATTGCAATTTTCTCTTGAATCCACTTATTTTGTCATACAAGTCGAACACAGAATTGTTAACTCCTTGCAAACTCAACAATCCCAACAAAGTATTACAACACAAACAATGGATAAGAAATTCCAGACTAAAATATTAAAATATATGGATTATTAGTTATAGTCATTTCTTTTCTTTTTTCATAATACAGATTTTTAATAGATTTTTGTTTAAAATTGTAAAATCATTCGAGTACCGGTAGCTGCTTGTCCGAGTACCCAAAGTTGGGAACCACTGGTCTACAGCAATTCATATCCGGTCCATCCCTTATTAATCTAAACCACCCACTGTCAATTCCCTACCCTATCCCTTTTATTGTACTTGATACGTCCCTGAGCTTTATATTTTTTTTCACAATATAGAAACATTAAAACTCATTAGTTAACTCATTATTTTTTTAAAATAGTACAGTTTTGAGTAATTATTTTTGATAATACACAGAGAAAATGTAAAATATTAAATATACATTTTCATTTAAATAACAATTTAGAAAATATTTATTACTCGGTACGCTTCGACTGCCTGGATGGCGAGACTAGTATTGAATTCACGCAAAAAATGTAATTTTTTTTTATTGTGTTTAAAAATGTCCGCAACGTGGAGAAAAATCAATTTCAGCCATGATTTTTTCTGTCTGTGTGTCTGGTTTCATATATTCACGATAACTTGAGAACAAAAAGACGTAGAAAGTTATTCTGGTGCTTAAATATTTATATTTCCAATGCGGAGAACTGATTATATTTTGGGTTTTCTAGTTTGAGAGTCTCTGATGCAGAAAACATCATTTTTTGAGATTTTAAGGCGAGGTATTAATAATAACGTTTCAGGTTATTTTAAATTTAGTTCGCCCTTATATCACAAAAAAAGATACAATTATGAGAACTAGCATAAGTGCAGAAGAACTTTTGGCTGTTAATATCCGTTATTTAGCACCTGGACGATCACTTCAAGATCTAAAATTTTCATCATGTATCTCAACAGGCGTCTGAGGCGCTGAGAGATCTTGTCTCGGTGCAGGTCCGACAAGCACGTATCCAGAAATTCCATTTGGGGGGGGGGGGCTGAGATGATTTTTAAAATTCATTCTGCAAGTTCGAAAAATGATGTTTTCAATATTTATACTCTGATAATCAAACATGATCTTAAACAAATAGAAAACTAATTTTTTATTACCCAGAATCATTGACATTTTCACGAGTTTTCCCATAATCTATAATTTACATAAACAATTGATCAATAATAAATGTATTATAACGCATCAAAAAACGAATTCACAAGTTCAGACGTCGAGATTTTTCCAAAATTTCGGAGGGAACTTTAGCTCCCTCCCTGGGTACGTGCTTGGGGTCCTGCACTCCTGGAATCTCGGCGATCAACATTCACACTCACAGAAATGTTGGGCCCGTCTGGAGCCTAACGCTCCAAAACTGTCGGAAGAACTCTAAGTGTAAACGGGCCTAATAAAAGCTAAATGAAATAATAAATACAAGTCTAGACCTGTTTCAGGCTATTAGAGATTAATTTCTTATTTTCTATTATCCTAGGAACAGCCTTTTTACTCTAAGTAAGAAAATGTTAAATCGAAATGAATATTATTTAAAATTAATTCACCGAGAGTGCAAACAGCGTAGTGAGTCTTAAAAAAGTTTCATTTGTTCCAATTTATCATTATGATTATATTTTTTTAAATTTCGTGTTGATATAAACTTAATTTAGATGTATTATGATGAGAATATTGTAAATTTGTATGTTTTATTGAAATTCAATTTTTTACTATAGTTATATGTAATAAAATTTAACACTGGTAATTAATTTGAATTATAGTTAGAAGTAGAAATTTGTTTTTAAAAGGCAGGTGTTCTCTTTAATTTATTATTTTAAATAATTATTGTGAATGTTGAACTTAGAAGCATTTGAGGACAGGAACTCGTTTTTATTTAGTGAGTTTTTTTTAATTGGAACAAAATTAAAAATTTTCAATAAAAAAAAAAAATAAATAAAACAAAAAAAAACGAGACAGGAATGCATCAAAATTAACCAAGAAAAGTTAGGGAATTCCGCTACCTAGGAAATAAAATAACATGGGATGGGAGGAGCGAAAACGAAATTAAATCAAGAATTGTCCAAGCAAAAATGGGGTTTAATTCAAAACAAAAACTACTATGCTCCTCCTCAATTAGCTTAGAAAACAGGAAGATGCTATTGAAGACATACTATGTATGGAGCATAGCCATGTACGGCTGTGACACCTGGACAATTAGAGAAGCGGAGAGAAAGAGATTAGAGGCTTTCGAAATGTGGTGCTACAGAAGAATGATGAACATCAAATGGATGGATAAAATTACAAATGAAGAAGTTCTTGAAAGAATCGGAGAAAAACGAACTTTGTGGAAGAGTCTGAAGAAGAGAAGAGATCAGATGATGGGGCACACACTGAGACATGGGGGCTGCTTAGGGATATCTTGGAGGGGGAGGTGGGAAAGAAAAGGGGAAGGGGAAGACCCAGATTAGAATATTTCAACCAAATAATTGGTGATATGGGATGCGAGACATTTAGAGAGGTCAAACAGCTGGCGGGGGACAGAGTCGAGTGGAGACGGGTGGTTGCGTCAAACCAGTCTTAGGACTGTATACTGATTTTCAATATAATATAAACTTTTATTTTGTTCCAAATAAAATAAAATCACTCAATAATAACGAGTTTCTGACCCTCCAAGTTCAATATCAACAATAATTATTTAAAAGAACTGATAATGTTTCGCTTCGTAAGTCGTGGTTCGAAAGATCGATGCGGACTTTCAACTATTCCCAAAAATAAATATGGCCTTTGATTCACATTTACTCACCCCTGGACTAGTTTTTACAGTGAATGAAAGAAAATGGCATTGTATCGGAATTCGAAATTGGACGACTTGAGGAAATTAGTTATTTTTAAGCTTAAATATGTGTTTTCACAATAAAAAAGAAACACAGAGTTTTAACAATGAAGTGGTCCCTTTTTTTTATAAATCACGGATTTATTTAAAGAAAAAAATCACTTGTTTAAGTACATAGCAATTCTTATACATATATACAGAAGAACATCGGCAAATGTATCAAAAATAAAAATGTTTTGAATTGTATTTATCTAAAATTCTAGGATTAAAAAGATACAAGACAGTCCTTTTATATCTGAGCTAATATTGAGCAAATGGACAAAGAAAGCATCACACTTAAATGTTGAATTAAAATATCTATAGAAAATCACATAGAATGAATGAATCATGAATCCACAATTTAAATTATAATTCTTCGACCTAGTTTCCCAAAACATGTAACCAAATGTATTATGAAGCAGGTGAGCCCATCTAATCTCGATACACTAACAAAATAAAATCAACGCTCCCCAATACAAAAATAATGAAATGGAGATATAGCTTTTACCCTTTTACCATGGCTCGCAATGATTATGGTTAGTAATAAAGGAATTTTTGATTTAAATTATATTTGTAAGCATGAAAAAATTTCAAATGTAATATTTGTTTCGCCCACTCTTTCTGAAGTCATTTTCCATAGTTAATAAATCAAACAAGAATCAATCAAGTTGTTATTTTTTTATAGAATGGTTTGAATGATTTTTTCTGCATTCACCCTCTTAAAAATGGCAAAAAAGTAGATTAGGAAAGGTAATTTTTTAATTAATTTTCTATTTTCATCATGAGTAGTAGCGCACAAACCGGTCAATTAAATAGCCTAACCAGCAAAGCTTCATTTCACCATAAAAAATAATATAAAGGAATAAATTATTTAATTTTTTCATAATATGAAAATGTCAAAAGTATAATATAAGGTGAAGTAAAAAGTTCCGAGCCTTTTTTCTCTTGATTTCGAAGATAAAATTAACCAAGTTAGGATTTTCCGATTTAGATCAAATATGCGCCGTTTTGTTCGATAACTTTTGTACTTTTTGAAGGCAATCTCATAATTCCGCGGTTGAAGAAGTCCTCGTCCCTATTGGTGAAAAACTTGGCCAGCTCATTTTCACAAGCCTCTCTTGAGGCCAGTTTTGTACCATCAAGAAAATATTGCAAATGCTTGAAAAGGCGATAATCGCTTGATGCCAGGACTGGGCTATACGGTGGATGCGATATAACCTTCCATCCAAGCTCTCGGAGCTTCTGGATGTGTGCGGCCTGGCGTCCACTTGATGGAAGGCCAATTCTGGCCGCTTCTCTTCGATCGCCTGCTTCAATCAGTTGTTGACAGTATTGGTCCGAATTGAGTGATTGGCCCGATAGGAGCAGCTCATAGTGGATGATTCCCTTCCAATCCCACCAAACACACAGTAAAACCATCTTGGCCGTTTGTTTATCCGGGCTTGGCGATCGTTTGGGCCGGCTCACCGCGCTTGGACCACGATCTTTTTTCCCTGTTGTTCTCGTATGTGACCCATTTTTCATCGCCAGTAACCATCCCCATCGATTCAGCAAAAAATCGCAGGCATCAATTCGGTCCAAAAGTTTCTTTTGTGTCAATTCGTGTGGCATCCATACATCGAGCTTCTTCTTGAGACCAGCCTTATGCAAATGGTTCCAAATGGTTTTCTGGCTAATCTTCAGTTCCTGGGCAATGGAATAAGTGCTCGCATGCTGGTCCGACTCGACAATTTCCATGATTTTATCGACATTTCGAGGATTGACCTACCAGAGAGTGTCTCATCTTCGACGTCCATATTACCAGAACGGAATCGTTGGAACCACCACTTTGCTGTTGCATTCGATACTGTATTGGGTCCATAAACAGCACAAATTTTTTTGGCCGCCTTCTCCGTTTTTTCCCCTTGGTCGTAGTGGTACTGAAGAATGTATCGAATTTTCTCTTCTTTTACCTCCATTTTGGAACGCTCTAACACACAACCGGCTTCACCAAACCCAAAACTGTCAAATAACTTTTTTTAAAGCGTTTTGTCACTTTTAAATCGCAAAAAATAATGACCAGATGCGACGAACACATCGTGAGATATGGCTCATTAAACCCATCTAACAGAAAAGGCTCAGAACTTTTTACTTCACCCATTATTTTAGTGTGTAGGTATATGTTGACTGGGTTTTATTTAAGGTGTGTAAAAAACTAAAATCACATGTATTTTTCAAGATAATTTAATTTACAGTAAAAATTAAAATAGACATTAACAAAATATTAAAATTTATTTCAAAACATTAGAGAAATCATGTATTTATTCATCAAATTAATATAAAAACATTACTGTAGAATTATTATAAATTAAAAAAAAAGTTTCATGAAGATAAATTAATGAGGTTGTCCTCTCTGCTTGATGAAAATATACATACATACATATATAATTTGTTAAGAGAGTATAGTTTCTTATTACAACAAAAACAAATCCGATCAGGTATTTGAACCCATGAGAAATAATAGATAAAATATTTCTAATTAAAATGACTGATAATGAAGGTCAATATTAAATAATGTACCTATATTAAAATAATTTGATGAAAAAATATAGAATTTTTCTTCTGGCCTGAAATGAATTTTAATATTTTGATATTATAATTTTTAGAGTAAAATAAAGTACCTTGAAATATCTTATAAAGTTGTATTAGACACTCGTAGGATAAATAAAAAATAAACTAGTCATAAGCATCACATAATTTAAACAAGTTGTTGAATATTACAAAATGCTTTAGCCTAGTTGAATTCATCAACAACTCCAGAAATTAAGTTCGAAATATTATCCTAGAAGAAAATTTTAACTTAAAGAGATTGGCCTAAAAAATAAGTTCTTGGGATGAGATGTTCTGTTTGATACCCTGAGGTTTCAATCCATTATAGACATTTTCATTTTGATTAAAAAAGTATAGACAATAAGGGGCTTAGATTTAAATTCTTACTCAATTTTTCCATTTATTTTGCTAACTGAAAATATGATAATAATGCATCTAGAAACTGAATGCTATTGCATACGATATTGTTTGTATTAATGGTTTTAGTCAAAATTATTTCCTTTTTAAACATTACTATCAAATGTTAAAAATTAGGAATTCAAATTAATTTTCTATTTGCATTGATTGATTTAAACAGAAAAACTAATGTTTTTACTATGCTTGGTAGATGATTTTGAATATTCTTAATAATACATCGTAATATGGAATTAGATAAAAATAGATGATTTGTTTCTAGATAGATTTCGCTGTAAAAATTTATTATTTCAATTTTTATCAACTTAAATTTTTCTAAATTCGAACCTGACTTTAAATATTGAATTTTTAATTTTCTAAATTCGAGCCTGGCTTCATAATTGTCTATCCATCTTTTATTAATTTTCATAAACAATTTTAATTTTATATTTACAATTAAAATAAAATTCAGAAAAAATTGTAATACGTAAAGAGAAAAATAGTGGAAAAATATTTATTAAATAACAATAAGTTTGACTCAGACTTAGCACCCACATAAATATATATTTATTATATTACATTTTATAAATAATTCCTACCTACTGTCTCAATCAATTTCCAATGAGATTGATTTCAATTCATAAGGATTTTAAATATTTTCAAGGCATTTTTAATAGAAAATATAAATTAATAAAAACCCAAGTTAAATAGTGTCACTTTTTAAGTGAAAATAAATAACAAATTCATTTTTTTATAAAAGAAAATAATCAGTTACTCCAAAATGAAATACCATTCATTAAAGTTCATTGAGTGGTAAGAGATAATAAATTAATTTATGATTGTGTGATATATTGTTTCAAGTTGAATTAATTGGCTTGAAAATACTAGACATACTATTTACAAATTTCCATTTTAAATGTGTGGATGAGATCGTTCGATTGAGGCAGAAATGTCCTCAGAAAAATTGAAAATATAATTAATTAATTACGTTATTCAACTATTTGATGAAACAATATAAAATCTCAATGACATCTGAACATTATAAGAAACTTCATTTTCTTATGGACGAATTAACTGTTATATTATTCTAATATATAAAAAGGCAATGGTGAAACAAAACATTATATTTGTTGGTTTTTATAGCTTTTTAAGTCTAGACCACGCTTGGAATAAATGAGAGATTAATTTGATTGTTCTCTAAAACGCTATACAGACCATGTGTAGTTTTCGTAATTGGAATGATAATAGGGCTTTGCTTATTTTCTAAAATCAACAAACGATAGTATACGAAATATGTTTATTAAAATTAATTTAACTTTCAATTATGCCAAGCGAGATTTTAACGAAAAAATCTATAAACAACATTAACTGCCAAAAAATTTTCGACTACAAAATTATTCTTGATAAATCAATTACAAAGCTAGTTTAAGTTCACTAGTCAATAAATTAATATAAGACGTGTGTTTCAGTCAAAAAAAATATGTTAATTAGTTTTGTTTTTAGGCATCTCTTAAAAACTTTGAAAAGGGAAAATATTTTTAATCATACTAAGAAAACAATAGAATAAAAATAAATATCTCCGAATTTATTTAATCTGCGTTTATCGTTAAATCACTTGTATTGTGTATTAAAATTAATTTAAAACGTCATCTTTGATAATCGTCATCGAAGAAGACAAAAAGTATAATAAATAAATTCATTTAATTTTCGATTTAAATTAAATATTTGTTTCACTTATTCATATTCAAGTAGTTGTTTGTGGTAGAAAAGTAAATATCTGAAAAAGAAAAAAATAGTCAGAAATTGGAACATTTAGAAATTATAAATATTAAATTCAATGGTTTTCAGTTTACAAATATGATAGAAAATTTATTATTTTAAGTTAGATATGAGTTTTTTTAGGAAAAAAACATATTATTATTGATCGAAAAGTTTGAAATAGATTCTAGATTTAGAAAAAAACTTTATAAGGATTTTTTGTTTGACCTTCTGATAAAAACATGATTAAATTTATATGACAAATATAAAAAAATTAGAAAGACAAAATAATAATTATGTGATCTTTATCTCGCAAGTAATTTTTAATTATTTATTATCTAGAGTGTATCAGCCAAGTTCGGAAAAGAACGGGCGACGCACCGGCCATGTATATATTTACACGAACCATTTCGACTCCCCAATAACTCAAATATTATTAGACCTACACACTTGAAATTTTGTGTCTAATTTTAAACATAATTTATTGACTATTATAACTTGTCAATAGTAATAAATTCAATGTCAAATATCGTAAAAATTTTCTTTTAAATCAATTGAAGAACGTTGTACATTCCTATAGCTATAATTTAAGCAACTGCTATGGAAGTTGGTACCCGTTTAGGCCTGCAACATCGAAAGTCGTTTAAGTACCGAGCTTGGCTCCTTTTTCACATTTATGTTTTTAGTAGGATTATCTTCTGCTACTACCATACTCGTTATCCAGAGTTAGCGATTACTCCGGAAATAGTAAAAAATTGTTTAATGGGACGGTGCCTCGTTGCTTTCCTTCCCCTTTAGGTAGTTATCATAAAATATTAAATTCTTTAATATTTTTAGTGATAGCTGTTTTATAATATGCTTTAAGGTGCACTGTTTTCATCTATAAGAATTCAAGATACGTCTCCATAGCTCAAAATCGAAGAGAAATAACTTAAAAATAACCCTTAATTTTTTATTATTGTAATAGCTGATCAATGATGAAAATTTCTTAAGACCGAATCAAATAGGGTATACTCTGGTTGGTGCAAATAAATAGACACACATATATGAGCCGTTTATTTTGAAAGTGGCGTAAGTCCATTGTTTGTTATTTCAAGATATTTGTATTTATATTTTTATAAATACTTATATTTATATTTTTATAAATACATATATTTATATTTTTATAAATACATATATTTATATCTTTATAAATACATATATTTATATTTTTATAAATACATATATTTATATTTTTATAAATACATATTTCTCAAAACTTAGTTAACTTCAATGCAGTGAAAACTCAGTGTTGCCTTATTTCTAGGCGCGTCGACAGAAACCTCCCAAACATATCATTCGATTCAAACTCACTGGAATTTAGGGATAAAATTTCAATGCTAGGCGTAACTCTAGGGTCTGACCTTTCATGGAATGACCATATCTCAACCACAGCTAAAGCTGCAGCGCGCAAACTTGGTCTCCTATTTAGATCTAGACGCTATTATACTCCTAGTCAACTTCTTACACTGTATAAGGCTCAAATTCGTTCTTGTCTCGAATATGGCTCTCATCTGTGGAGGTGGGTGTCTCCAAGCATTCTCTTGCTACACTGGATGCGATTCAGAAGCGAGGAATTTTTTATTTATTTAACCTAATTTATCACAAGGAGAATTCCCCACTGCTCGAAGCCCCTAAAAACTTAGTAAATTGGATTATATCTAACTTTCTGAGATTTGGCTTGTGATCCCGGTTTCTTTCCTTCTACTCTGTTCTTTTCACGATGAAGGGGCCATCCCATACAGGCCTGTAGGGGATGCACCTTCTGATCTCCTTCTCACATCAATATCATTAAAAAAAAAATTAATCTAATAGGAGATCCGGCTCTAACCAACTCACTCGACTCCCTGGCTCACCGAAGAACCGTTTCTGCTCTTTCTTTGTACTATAGATACTATCATGGTGTCTGTTCAGTCGAGCTGAAATCAATTATCCCCCCTAAAGCCCTCTTTACGAGAAACACGCGGTTTTCGAACCCTCAGCACCCCTTCGCTGTCAAATTGGATAAAAATCGAACAAGGGCTTTCGCCAATTCTTTTATCCCTATGACCTCCAGAGACTGGAACTCGCTCCCTGCCACCATCTTTCCCGCGACTTATAACCTTCAGCTGTTTAAGACCCGTATCCACAGATACCTTCAACCCCCGCCCAGCCCATACAATTCTTTCTTCTTCTTCTTTTCACGATGGAGGGGCCAACCCAGGCCTTTAGGGGATATACCTTTTTAGTGTAACTCCTTCTCTCATCATTTTCATTAAAATATATATATTGATATTTTTATTTTGACAAATTCATGAGGATATTGTACTCCATTGACTGAGATATTATAAATATGAAAAGAAGTCATCTATGTCTAACTGAAACTGACTCATTTTTTCAAAATTGAACTTAGGCCACTTTCAAAATAAACGGCCCATATATAAATGAATTAATATTCGTTCAAATGAGTCTATATGCTCAAAAGAAAAAACAATCAAATATTTATATAAGATTAAAGACAAAAGAACAGGATCTTCAAGAGCTTATCCGGGCCCCAGTGTTCGATCTTATCGCGGGTCTCCTCTCTTATTAAATATTTGTTAAAATATATATTCTTATACTAGCTGTGACGGCCATCTTCGGCAGGCCTTTAACTAACTAGCCAGAGGACAAAGCCCCCTGGATCACGTCCGTCTACCTTTGATCCCCTTCATTCCACCAACCCTATACACCTTTTTAAGTAAAAATATGGAATAGAGATTACCCTTCACTTTTGAGAACAGTTTCCAAATTTGTTTTCTTTATTTCATCATCATCACATAGAAACCAATTATTGCGGTGCTGTCGAATAAAGGATGTATAATGGCCCGAATCAAGATAGGCGCCTATATGATTTATTACAGCGAATAAAGAATATCTAAAAAAGAAATGATTGTATTAAAATGCTAAAAAATAAAATTATATAAAAACTTACAATTATATATTTAATATAACTATAATTCTTTTTATAAGCTCTCCACTTTTTAAGGAGAGCATTATAATATATTTAATCGTCATTTTTAATGGTCTGGTAAATATAAATTGGATTAAAACCGACGTTTAAGAGAATATTTCCTCATTCCTCAGGGTTTAAAATGGTCACAGATATGCAGCCGCCACCTTCTAGTCTTCTCTATCAGTGGTTTTATGTTGTTAAATCTTGTCATTAAGTCAACATTTCATTCCTTGATTCTTTTAAAGGAAGGATTTTCCTCCGAAATGATAGATTGAAAAAAGGCTGAAACAGCATTCCAAATAACTTTTTTATTTGAAAAGTGTTTTATTTCCTTGCCCTGGCACTCATCAAATTCCAATTATATCTATCTTTACTATAAATAAACCGCTATAGTAGTGTCCGCGCTTAGCTAAAAAGGCTCCAACACTAGCGAGAATGCTTGAAGACATTTTGACAAGCTTTCCGCAAGGGCCAGGTGCCTCTGAGCCAAAGCTGGGTAGGCAGATGGTTTATTTGGTATATAAAATTCTAGTATTAATAAAAATAAATAAAATAAAAAATATATATTTAAATAAAAAAAAAAAAAAAAAAAAATAGATTTTAAAGCAGTCATGAAAACAATGTTGATAATAACGAAAAAGAATAAAATAATTTATAAATTGAATTTATCAAACTAGACCAGAATTAAGAGAATACAAAAACAATATACAAAGCAAATTTTTATAGATATTTAGGTAAGTACCTAAATACTTATTATAACGAGTTTTTAATTGTACTTAATTTAATTGAAAAGTTCTTATTTTGCCGAGAGTAGCAGAGTTGTTATTCATAAAGAGAAACAAAGAGGTTATCTCTGCTTGGTGCAAATAAACATACACACATATATATCAATTACATATACTGTATATATATATATATATATATATATATATATATATATATATATATATATTATTTATTTGTTTGAGACTATAGTTTCGAAGGCTTGGCCCTCATCATCAGTCTTTTTTAATTATAAATATAATTTTCCATGGGGTTAGTATCGTGTGGAAATTGAAATTTTTTTGTTTTTTACTTAGCAGACATGCCAGTTAAACATTTGTTTCTCTTTATGTAATTAATTTGCCTTAGCGTATACACTGGTGAATGAAAGAAATAAATACCCGACAGTAAAATCACAAAATATAATAATAATACTAAAGACAACCCAGAAATCTTGACATTTTGGTCAATGTTAGTCATATTGCCCGTAAAGAGTGGCCAGTGTCCGTAGGCGGGAGCATTCGAGGTGTTTAACTTTCGAAAGTAAAAACAATCGACCTTAATTTATTACTTTATTTTTACGTTTGGAATCAATCCACGCTTCTCGTCAAGGATATTTTCAAAGGATCATCACATCCTTTCGATTACAACCCGTCTCTTAAAATTGTCTCTTTGGAACATCGACCAGTTGGGGTTGATCCAAATGACGTTGTTTCAGTTCACCGATTCAAGGCCGTCATTCCTCTTCTTTTTGTTCTCGTTAACGTTGTTGGGTTAATGCCTTTTCTTAACTATTCACATTCTGTTATTTTTATCACATAAAATTAGAACTCGGTGCTCAGTACTTTTTGAGAAAAACCTGATTTGCTATATTTACCTCTGGGTGCCCGAGGACATAGGCTCCGGTTGTATTTACTCCTGGGGGAGCCCTATTATTTTAAATTAACTCGAATTTGTTTGTTTATGTCTTTATTAAGACAAAGGGTGATACCTCAATATAATCATTCAAAAAAATGATATTTTTTCAATTTTCGAACTGTAAGTTTTAAAGATAGGTCAAATTCTAATTATTTCTCAGCAGTGGAAATACAAACATTTTGACACAGGAACGAACTTCCTAACTACCTAACTTTGCATTCTGAGTTATCTTGGGTATCCAGACAAAGAGATAGAAAAATACATGGTTAAAAATGAATTTTCCTTAGGTTTCAGACACAATGAACACAAAAAACAAATTCGAGTAAATTTAATAATAAGGCTGCCCAAGTGTAAAAATTACATATACATAGTTATTAAAGGCTATTAAAGTTCTTACAACTGAGAGTTTCAAGTTCCCCCAACTTTCTGTTAAAGAACTATAAGTTATATGGATAAGAAAAGTATACCTGTTCTCGCCCAAGGTTAGACCATTGATTCCATTTGGACCATGGTGGTTATTAATATTTTGATTTTGTGACATAAAAGGTGTCATATCAAGATGTTCTGGAAAGGAGCAGTAAGTCGATATTTTTTGCTTCACTTTGTTGGCAAGTTTAAATCTCTAAAAATATATTAGCAATTATATATATAATACTATAAAATGATGTTGAAAAATAGTAATTTTCAATGGATGATTATTAAATGATACAACAATAATTTTTGTTACTTTATAAATTTGGCATGTAACTTAATATATTAAAGAAAAGATGGATTAAATATAAAAATTATAATGAGTAATAAATAAGTAAATTTTATAGAGGACAGTGATATTTTTCAAAAAAATCTTTAGTTAAATATAAATTTTTTGATTTAAGATAAAATTTATAAAAATAATAAACGTTTTAGACTTTTTTCAATTTCCTTTCTTTTCAGTTTCGAACAAGATCCTTAAATTAAACACCTATAAAAATTCATGGTACATATAACAAATAATTTTTCAAATAATAAATTGAAGAGAAAAAATCCTACTATTAAATACCAAATAATAAAAAACTTTTTCTCTATTATGTATAAAACCAATATCCTATATATATATAATATACAATTTTTTACTTTATCATAAATAGTTTTTTAATTAGAAAAATGTAATGTAAAACAATAAATAATAGTTCTTTTAAGTTTTTAATTTGTACGTAGGTATAATGAAAAACTTAAAAAATCTAATATTATATATTTATTAATGCAAATAAAAAGAAGAATAGTTAAATAATTAACTGAAATATCATTTTTTAAGGTAATATAGAAATAGTCAAATAAAATAAAATTTAAAATTAAATTCATGATTTATTAATAAACATACCTTTAGATGAAAACATATTACAACAGGCAACTTTTTCAAAGAAAACTGTATAGATGAATCCTGATAACTTTCGCAATTAATACATTCTAGTTTTTGATTTTCATCTAAGTGTTCAGTTCTAGTATATTGTTCAAGACAATCGATTAATGACATTGAAATTGGGGGTTTAAGTTTAGCGTTCTTCCCCGAATTTTCATTTAAACTATTACTAACACGATCACTCACACTAACTCCTGCGTTTGTATTAGTGGAAGGTGAAGAAGTTGATGCATTAGGAAGAGAATTCATTGAAGAACCCGTAGTTGAAGACAAATTGGGAGTATAATTATCAGTGGGCAATTGAACGAGGTCTAAACCTATGTCCCAAAAGGCTGTTTCTTTGGTGGATATACGATTACAAGACCGACACACAACTTCTGATTGAATCCGTCCAGTGAAAATTTGATCAAGAATGCAATTACAATTTTGATCAAATGGATTGGCTGAACAATGTTTGTGTAATAGGTTCAGAACAGCAATGTAAAATTCATGAACATCATGCTGTTCTGAACTTATAAAGTAATCTTCATGAGTCCATATTAAATGAAGAAGCCGAGGAATTATCAAAGGAGATCGTTCCCCTGAATAAAACTGAAAATAAAAACAAAAACATGTCAATTCAACTGATAAATGAATGATTATAGATAAATAATTTTAAACAGAGTGGTCTAGTCACTTTTTTATTTATTCACAATGTATATGAACCTTTAAGCTAACTAAAATAAAATATTTAATAAAACACTGAGTTAATTGAAATAATTAAAGAGATACGAAACAAATAAATATATTAAATTATCTAGAATAATTATTTATAGCTAGTTGATTTTCAGAAAATGAATTTTTTGATCTCAAGGCATTGATTATAAAAGAATTAATTAATTTATGGGAGTGTTTCTCTAAGTGTACGATATCGTCCCCCTGGGGTCATTAGAGAGGCGTCAAGTATCAAGCAGGAGATAGGGAACACTACACGGTGAGTCATGCGAAAAAAATTTAAATTAAATAAGCTGACGTGTTCTGATGTGGCCATCCACTTGACTTTACCATACAACCTGGTCCTCACTTATATTTAATATTTAATAAAATTATTTATAATCATGTAGGGGAGGGGGGTTAGTTTTTGCATTTTTAGACTCCTGGGGGCCCACTGATTATGTATACAAAATATGGTTGAGTTTGGTAAATGGCCAAGATTTTCATTTTTTGACCCCGCACCTTCCCCCCCGTTCTGAGCGGTTAGTTTTTGCATTTTTAGACTTCTGGGGTCCCGCTGATTATGTAAACAAAATTTGGTTGAGTTTGGTAAATGGCCAAGATTTTCATTTTTTGACCCCCCCCCATTTTGGGCAGTTAGTTTTTGCATTTTTATACTTCTGGGGGCCCACTGATTATGTATACAACATTTGGTTGAGTTTGCTCAAATGGCCTAGATATGCACCAAAATCTAATCAGTTCTTAATCTCAATGGACCAAAACTACGTGTGAAATTTCGTTTCGATATTCAAACTAGTTTTTGAGCTAGCTCGTCCAGAAAAATTTGTAAATTTGAGACATTTTTCTAGATTAGTGGACTGACTAGCAAAGCCTCAGTAAGAAAATTTCAATAATATATAATATGCAGGTCTAATTTTTGGCATTGATAGTAAGATATTTGAAATTAGACTTAGCAGGCAAAATAATAGGTGAAGTAAAAAGTTCTGAGCATTTTTTTCTTTTTATTTCGATGATAAAATTAACTAAGTTAGGATTTTCCGATTTAGATCAAATATGCGCCGTTTTGTTAGATAACTTTTATCCTTTTTGAAGGCAAGAGTGTGTCTTCTGCTGGAATTATAAATTTTATTTATTTATAACGAGACTATAGTTTCGAGGGCTTTGCTCTCTTTTATTGTCTCCTTCAATATATAAAAATTCTGCTACTCTCGGCAAAAACTTTCAATTTAATCTTATAATTCCTATTGGCCAATTCTGGCCGCTTCTCGTCGATCGCCTGCTTCAAACTGGTCAGTTGGTGACAGTATAGGTCCGAATTGAGTGATTGGCCCGATGGGACCAGCACATAGTGGATTATTCCCTTCCAATCCCACCAAACACACAGAATGACCTTCTTGGCCGTTAATCCGTGCTTGGCGATCGTTTGGGTCGGCTCACCGCGCTTGGACCACGATCTTTTTTGCCTGTTGTTCTCGTATGTGACCCATTTTTCATCGCCAGTAACCATCCCCATCGCCATCGCCATCGATTCAGCAAAAAATCGCAGGCATCAATTCGGTCCAAAAGTTTGTTTTGCGTCAATTCGTGTGGCATCCATACATCGAGATTCTTCTTGAGACCAGCCTTATGCAAATGGTTCCAAACGGTTTTTAGGCTAATCTTCAGTTCCAGGGCAATAGAATAAGTCCTCACATGCCGGTCCGACTCGACAATTTCCATGATTTTATCGACTTTTTCGACGATTGGCCTACCAGAGCGTGTCTCATCTTCGTCGTCCATTTTACCAGAACGGAATCGTTAGATACTGTATTGGGTCCATAAACAGCACAATTTTTTTGGCCGCCTGCTCCGCTTTTTCCCCTTGGTCGTAAGTGGTACTGAAGAATGTATCGGATTTTCTCTTTTTTTACCTCCATTTTGGAACGCTCTAACACACAACTGGCTTCACCAAACACAAAACTGTCAAATAACTTTTTTTAAAGAGTTATGTCACCTTTAAATAGCAAAAAGAATGACCAGATGCGACGTATCGTCAGATATGGCTCATTAAAGCCATCTAACGAAAAAGACTCAAAACTTTTTACTTCAACCATTATTTAATAAAAGTTATCATTAAAATGTATTTATTGTAATGTACTTTTTTGTATTTTTATTCACTTATTATAACAATGATTCTCTTCTGCTTACCTCTTGAAAAAGATGTGAAAATTCACAAAATAAACATTTTTCCGGTTCATTTGAAAATCGACAAAAGTGATTTTTGTCCGATAAAAAGAAATCCCTTAAGAGTGGGGTATGTGTGAAAGCTTGTATTACAGAATTAACATAACAAGTGTTTCCTAGATTTACTAAGCCACGAAGACCTAAAAAAAAAAAAAAAAATCAGAAATTTATATTAGATAATTAGATCAATAAATAAGTCACTCAGAACCCAAAGCAATTAAGTCCACTTTTGAAAAATTTATAAATTTTCGTAAATTGTTATCTAACGAATTAGGTTTAATCTTTTAAGTACAAAATATTTTATTCCTTTCTACAGGTTTTCTCCATTGGGCCAACTATTTATTTCTTCTGAATCAGTTTTAAAAAACATGAATTTTTATCGATTGTTGTTTTATGTACTTGGCCGCATTGACTTCTGAGCGACTTAAATAATAATATAGTGATACTAGTTTAATATATTATCAATTTAATTCATTTTTTTAAAGAGAGTTTTGAAATTGTTGGAAATTTTTGTTAATTTGTCAAATAGTAAAATTTAAATCTAATTAAACATAGGACCTTTAAATGAATTCTTTCTGTGTAAACAATCATTTAAAGATTTAATTTTTAAGCATTAGATTAATTAATGTTATCCGGATGTCAAGCTTGCTCAGCTATGGGTTAGTTCACAAATAATAAGCATCCAAAGGCCAGAAGGGGTTAAAAGACCAATCCCCGCAGGTGTAAAGCCTAGAGGAATAAAACCTTGATAAAATATCAATTTGTCTTCTTTTTCAAGTTTTCCTTTAAAAATTTAGGCATTTATAATTTTTTTAAGAATAACTTTTATTTACACTATTACTTAATTTAAAATGAAAGAGTAATATATACAAGGAATTATATTAGTGAAAATAGTATAAGAATTAATAATAAAAAAGTCAATATTTATGCAGATTAAATTAATTATGTTAAAGTTAAGTTAAAATTATATTTATGGTAATAATATAAAATATAGAAATTATGTATATTTAAAAATGGTTCAAGTAATTAATAAAATAAAGATGAATTACCGATGGTGGAATTTTTAATTTTACGTCGTCTTGGATTCCTAACTAAGAGATCTAGTCCTCGACGATCTGGTTTCCACTTGGAATATGTAGAAGGCCCATGTGGTTTTACAGTTTTCAAACCATAATCTCGTGCCATTAACAAAATATCTTTATCATATACATAGTCACCGCATTGGAAGCATAAAGTCATGCCGTATGCTAAATCTAAAGCTAAAAAAATACAAAAATAAAATAATTAGTGGTCATGAAATTAAATTAAAATATAAACTAGTTTAGAAATTGTTAAAACTTTTTATGAATGTAAGAGGTTTATTGGGATTTTTTTTCAAGAAACCACATAATCAGAAATTTCTTTTTTTAGTAACATATTAACCCTTATATCAATATTTAATAAGCGAGGTTCATTGGTATTCAATCATAATGATGTAAGAATGTGTTACATTCAGAGATGGCAAAATACATCAAAACTTGTATTTTCGATACAAAATACAAAATACATCAAAACATATACTTTCGATACAAAATATAATAGTATTTTGAAAATACATTTCAAATAATTCATATAATTCAATACATTGCAAGTTCTGTTGGAAAAAAATAGACAAAGGGATTTTTCTAAATAGGAGACGTAAAGAGAGAACGGAAGGTAAGGCCAATCCTTGAATCCTTGGAATTGACCAAGATCCTTACAGAAACGTTTCATTATTCAACAATAAGGGGCCGTCCATAAATTATGTCATATGAATTTCAAGATTTTTAGACCCACCCCTTGTGTCATATTCTGTCACATTTTTATTGACCCCCCACCCCTGTATTGTAACGTCACACTATCCCTTTTATACCCTATAATTTAATAATTGTAGAATTTTTTTTATAAATTTAACTCAACCTTAGGGATTTAATATATTTTAAGTTTAATTTTACTTTTATTAATATCATTTTTTATTCATATCATTTAACATATTATTCACTAACTATTAGTATTATTATTGCATTATAAATAAATTTAAAAATATACCTATATTATTTTTTAATTTTTAAAATTTTTTAATTTGATTTTTGTGACATCAAAATTTTTAAGACCCCGGGCCCCCTGTCACATTTTGTCACAAATCTGAGACAACCCCCCCCCCCCTTAGAGTGTGACGTAATTTACCTTTAAGACTATTTTGAAGAAAATATACAACATATTTTCTACCGTGCGTCAGACGAAACCAATAAATCCTCAACTTTTTTCATTAGAATTAAATTTATATCATAACTATCAAATTGTAAATAGTTTCATAACTATATATGTTACAAGTTACTTTTAGAAAAGAAGATTAAATATCCATTATTCACTAACCTACCTAAATAGTGTTTCTTGAGTTTGGCGTGCTCTTGTATATGACCTCCTTGGTAGCAGCCTATGTATATACAATGAAGACATGAATGTAGTCTAGGATTAATATTGTTGCAAGTTTGGCAAAAATGCGATATAGCCTGAAAAATAATGAAAAAGTTTTTAATTAAAAATAAATAAATAATTCCATCGATCAGTGTTAACGTTTAATTTCATTTAAAGGGTTAATTTTATAAAAATCATATAGGTATTATAATAAAAATATTGGATAAAAGTTTTATTAAATAAAATTTTGGAAGATATTTTCTATTAGATTTTGGTGCATTTACATTTATTTTGAAGGTGTATGAACCCATGTCTCATATTATACCAATAAAGTTTACATCATTGCATCCGACATTAATTAAAACCTACTAGTATTTTTATGTAGAAGCTTTTTATCGGATGTATGTTGAAAGGTTTTTTTGGTTACAGCATCAATAGAGTAAATAAAAATTAATTAAAATCCTAATAAATAGTCTTATTCTAGTAGAAAACTTAATTCTACCTATCCTAAGCGAGGTTTCTAGTAAAGATATAAAACTGTCTGTCGTCAACAAAGTATCGTTTATTTCTTAATCAGAACTTATGGGACGCGTCCTTAATGAGTATCTTTTAAATTTTATTTCGCACTAGCTGAAATGATATTTCTACAATTAGCATTTTGTTAAGTGGTGAATTAATTTGTTCAAAATCCCGGATAATTCTCAAGATTTTTTAAATGACAAGGAGAGATATCAATAGAGGACATATCAAAACATTTAAATGTGCAATAACATTGCATCTAGCAGCCCCACAACCTAGGACAGGATTTAGGGGGGGGATCAACGCGCTTTGGGCGCCGACATGAGAAAAATGTGCTTTGATTTTTTTTTCAATATTTCTATGCTAAGATATTTTTCAATTAGATTTTGAGGAAATCCTTTGGTATTCAAACTGTTAAATTATTTTATACTTGTACTTGATATTCATAGATTTTAGAAATCATTTAATTTTTACTTTACCATACAGGGTATGGTCAAGTATTGTAATCGTGCATGAAGAATGTTTTTTTTTTTTTGCTTCATTTATTAGTCATATCTCAAAAGCGGGTGAAACTATTTCGTTAAAAACCATACGTTTTGGTCAACAACAAAACCCTAATGAATAAACATCAGTAAAATATAATTTTTTGAGATATTAATTATTTTGCTAAAATGCCTGTTGGTACGTTAGTTAATACGTTATCAAATTTTGTGTACGCTCTAGCTCAAAAACTAGTGTGAATATCAAAACGAAATGTCAGATGTAGTTTTCGGTGTATGAGATTATTATTTGATTAGATTTTGGTTGAAATCTAATCAAAAATTAAGGGAGGGGGGGTACAAATTAGAACCGACCCCTTATAGGATTCCCACTTAATTTTGGACCCATTAGCAATTAATAATATCTCATTTTAATTATGGGACTATTCTCTTAGAAATATCAGACAGCTATCTTCCATTTTTGTTTGAAAATTATATTATTTTTGAATTTTACAAGGCGAAAACTGGGGGGGGGGGGGGTTCAAAAAAATAGAAGTATCAATATTCCTAGACCGGGCCTGGCTAACCTAAATCGAACCACAGTGATGACCTAAAAATTTCTCAGGGCCACACACAAATAAGAATAATTTTAATTTTTTTTTAATATTTTTTTCCGAGATCTGGCTTTACATTGGATTTCGTCTTTAATGATTTTTATTGTAAGTGAATGAAAAGGTACACTGAAAGTGTTCAATCAGTGTAAATGTGAAAAAAAGCAATACTATAACCAGTTACGAAAAGAAGACATGCATTGAATGACCCAACAACAAATTGTACATGTTTGTATGGTAATAACCCAAATCCACTCGACGATTCTGGTCCCCAAGTAAGGGATTGCAGATACTAAATTAGTAATAACGGTTGCCCCTCAAAAAGATAATCTGCCCCCAGGGTAAAACGTATCCCATAAAGGCTGTTCCTATTACCATAAACAAGATCAAAACTCTCATGGTTCAAGTTTCAAGTAACACATATGAACCATAATACATCCCACGGCCGACATGGAGGTATAGGCAAACAAAAAAAAACTGAAGCTCCGTTGGCGTGAAGGGTACGTAAAAGTCAAACATAATTTATATGCACTACACTAGTAAAGGCATAATCAATAGGAGCGACATAATGTATGGTTAAAAAAAGGCCTGTAACGATTTGAACCCCCAAACACATTCCCAATAGAGAACCGAAATTTCACCAAGCTGGCTACCTTTACTGTAGTATCTTGTCTTTCTCGAACCATGTCCCGCCATCATTGGAATATGGTTAACACCATTACTACTACCCCCCAACCCCGCTAAAATAAATGTATACTCGTGAAACCAATGAACAGCCCCAGTTACTATTATCAAAACACCTCTAAAAATAGTTTTAACTATCAAAATTATTAGTTTTTTAATTTATTTTATTTTATTGATAGGTATTCAAAAACATAAGGTTTTAATATTTAACGCCTGTGATGCAACCCGCAATTCAGAGCGTTCGATTCGAATGCATAACCTAGAACACAGAGGCGAAGCTCTATTGTTCTAATCCCCCCCCCCTCTTTTTGGTTAGTATCAATTTCACATAGTGAGTCATTTTCATAAGGCAAATAGTTTTAACTATCACAATTATTATTCAAGTCACATACACCGAACAATATTTCAAGACTTAGTTGAAAATTACAAACAAATATATAGTATCTTAGCTAGTAGATATGTTAGTCTGTGCTAGGATAACATTTAGGGAAAGCGGTGTTGGTTTATAGTGAAACATATTAAACAAAGGAGTTTTTAAAGGGTTGTAGTGGAGTTTCACAAATAAAATAAAAATTAAAAAAAAAATTTAATTAAATATTTGGAGTTTTATTGAATACTCTATATATATTTCAGGTTTTTAGCCCAGCATCAGGAGTTGTATTTACAAAAAACTGAGGCTTCTGCCTTTTGTAAATACAACTCCCGATGCTGGGCTAAAAACCAGAAATATATATAGAGTATTCAATAAAACTCCAAATATTTAATTAAAATTTTTTTTAATTTTTTTATTTGTGAAACACCACTACAACCCTTTAAAAACTCCTTTGTACTAGGGATGTTACGGAGGTGGGTTTACCAAAACCGGAGATTTTAAATTTGATTTGTCGGAGTTGGAGTAGAAGAGAGAGATATATTTAACTAAATGTTAAGGCCATGCCTAATGAAATAGACATATTATTCAGTAATCAGTCTCTTTAATCAGTCAAATATAAATAATAATACACATAGGTAAATAGAATAACAAGCAATAATAGAAAAATATGCTTAATTAAAAATTTTAAATCAATTCTAAAAGTAGCAAATTGTACTTAATAAACAAAAGCTTAGTAGATGGTGATCCATCCGAATGTCTAGCGGGCTATTCGCGAAATGACGTTGGATTGTAGCTAAGTGGATCACATCTTTTCCTCTCTTGGTCCAGACTTAAGACTCCACAGACTTCAATAGCGTAATCCGCAGTAGTCTCGTGATAAATATCTTTTTCAAATAAGCGCGGTCAAAACAATTCTCATTGATATAGCAATTATTCTTTGTTATATTAATTAGAAAAATTTATTTAAGATCATTATTTCAAGTTAGAAATATACGGTATAAGTTCAAATATTATTTTCACTCAATATTTGACAAAAATTCCCTACAGTTGATTCGCGATTGAATCAAATGTAGAAAACATTCGGTTAGATTTTTTATTTTGTTTATTTTATTTCTTACTCTCCACAAGTGATAGGTAACGAAAAACTTCATAAATAGATTTGAATTCAAGTAAACTTTAAATAATTTTATTAAATATTAAATATATAAATAAGAGAGGGGACGAGAATAGATTTTTTGTTTTGTTTAATTTATTTCTTACTCTCCACAAGTGATAGGTAACGAAAAACTTTATATATAGATTTGAATTCAAGTAAATTTTAAATAATTTTATTAAATATATAAGAGAGGGGACGAGATTAGATTTTTTTATTTTGTTTAATTTATTTCTTAGTCTCCACAAGTGATAGGTAACGAAAAACTTTATATATAGATAGAATGTAATGGATAGCTGCCTTCCATTACATTCAATTAAAATTTCTACCAGTCCGTCTCTCTCCAGAAAAAAATTCGTTGCAAAAAAATTTATATATAGATTTGAATTCAACAAGTAAATTTTAAATCATTTTTAATTGTAAATTTTGATCATTTGATGCTTCGTTATTTATTTTAGAATTCTACTTTTTCAGTATGATTGAAGACCAGATCTACTTAATTTTTCGAAAGAAAAAATTTTTGGAACTCAAAATCATATTATATTAAAGGTATTTTGCAAAAAGCTTTAATATTTTGTTATTACATAAAATGTAAACTCAAATTACCGTATTTGTATCGAATTAAATCAGATAAAATAGATTCTTCAGAATTGAAACGCAATTTTTGAGGGGGTAGGAACAAAAGAATTATTTCGCCCTCTTTAAAAAGTGTTCAAGATGCAGCAACAAATGTAGACAAACTTTATCCGCAATCGATTCCAAGACTTATCAATAAAATCACGGAAGTTTTAAAGATAATAAAAAAATAATCAGCTCAAACTAGTGACTCATTGAAACTTGTTTTATTCATGCTAAATTTATAAATAATGTGAAACAATCTAGAGGAAGAACAGTTTTAAAAGCTTAAACTACATTCCAATAATCCTAAATAAGATAACATCAAATCCTTTTTGAGAAAGTTAATCATCTTAAATTTTTAATCATTATTGTGATAGAAAATGTATAATCTTATAGCTTCTTAATTGAAATAACATTTTAATATTTATTAATATTTTTGTTCTAAAATCACAAAACATATGTTTAGTTTTTGGTTTAAAAAAATAAAACGGGACATTATTATTAGAGTCGCAATCTACAATAATAATCCTTAAATTAGAATATTGTAGCTCGTATACTAAATAAGATAAAACATGAAATTTAGATGTTATTTTTCCGCTAATCTAAAATTGAATTAAAATTTTATTCGAGTGATTATTTTGGAGAGGGTTGACTTTTATATGGGGTCAAAAATTAAAAATATTTTTTTTATGATGGAATGAGAGGTGTCCCTATAAAGATCTCTTTAAGTAGAATTAGGTTTATTTAATTATTTTTTTACTTTCACATATATATTCTCTAAATCATGTAATAATACTATATAAGGATATAAATGGAAGTATTGCGATTGCCTGCCTGGGTCTTGACACTTGGAGAGCTTCTATCTCTAAGGTGAAAAAGTTAATTTCATTAGTGACTTCTAGGAGGTAGGAATCGATGTCCTTGATAGTTTGACACCGGATTCAATATATAAAACCGGATATTGTGGTCCCCAGGGGAGAAAAAGGGACAAAAAATCCATCGGTCAGTGCTTACGTATGTATGTACACCCCTGCGTTGCGCATCCATAAGTCTCAGAGCTACGAAATTCGAAACTTAAGCTCGATATAAGCTAGGAGTACAGCAATCTTTTGTTTTTTGTTTGTAATATTTGATTATTGTTTTTTTTCTTGTCGCATTGCACAGTTGTGGGGAGCTTTTGGCGCTCCCAACACTCTAGCCTCGGTTCTGGAGTCCTACTGGCGCCCACATATACTTTGTTTGGACGGGTGATGAGGGTTTTAACCTAACTTGTAAACAAATCTGTATTTTTTCTGTAAAGGGCTGCCCCCCTCTGCGTGGCGAAATAAATCAGTCATTGAAATCGGAACACCGGAAATTGACATTTACATAAAAGATTTTTCGTTTTTTGTGATTTTCTCAAAAACGGCTCTAACGATTTTTGTTTTTAATTGGTGTACTGTCATAAATTATTAGTCGTGTATAAATTTTAATCCTACTGAAATAAAGCAAGAGGGTGTAAATTAGGAGTGTCGCAAAATAAATATTTTAATCGTTCATATCTCGCCTACACTAAGTCGTAGAGCTTTGTGATTTGAAACTTAAGCTATGTAGAGGCTAGAAGAAGTACCTCGGGATTTTGGCTAAAATCGAAGAACCAGAAGTACGTGTTTACTTGAAGATTTTTGGTATTTTGCAACTTCGTCTTTTTTCCGGTTTTCTCAAAACAGCTTGGGGAAACCCAAATTGATGTGATTTGAATGAAGAAAATTGGTATGATTTCAAATAAGGGAGAAACTAAAGTGAAAGTCGTGTGGTGCCCACACCAGTTAATTTTTTATTTATTTCGAATTAAAATGACAGTAGGATAGAGCTAGCTCCAAAGAGGTCGTTCTTAGGTGTCAGCGTTTAGAAATTGCTTAAATTAAATTTCTGAAAAATTCCACATATTCACTCTTGTTCCCAAGCAAAACAAAATATTTTTAACATTATTTTTCCAACCAAATTTGAACTCTGAACTTGAGCAGTTACTAATACCAAATTTTCCTGCTCATTTTGGAATTAGTTTAAACGAAAAAGTAGAAGAATTTTTAATGAATAAAATCCAAGAGAATTATTTAGAAGTTTACATAAAATTAGTAATTTGTTTTTTGTGTAATACTTGACTCGAATTTTATAATGATAATAATAACTCAGAATTACGGGAAAAGAAATAAAAATAATTACTTAGTCGAACCTATTTTTGAATTCGTATAAAAGCAAAATTGAAAAATTTTTGTCTGAAGAGTATTTATCTATGTTGTAAATTTTAGTAAAGTAAAAAATTATATTTAAAAAAAAAACTAAAAAACACGCTTCTAAAAAGTACAAAATAATGTAATAATCAAAAAGTGTGGAGCGCAGAAACATGTACTTTTAATTAATTTTGACAAAGTGCCCCACGCTTTTTGATTATTACATTATTTTTTACTTTTTAGAAGCGTGTTTTTTAGTTTTTTACTTTATTTTAAAATACAATTTATTTTTTTTTACTTTTTAGTCTTAATTATTTTTATAGAGAAAAGTTTGCGGAATTTAACAGAATGTAATGTATTTATTTTTATTATTTAAAATAATTTCATTTAAATTGAGTAGGTAAACATTTATTTTTATAGATAAATGTTTGCGGAATTTAACACAACAAAAGTCACATTGATACATAGATAAATACATACATACAATACATACAGGTGAGAAGCTAATATAAAGGGTATAAAAATAAGTTGTTAAACAAATTCTCTATTTATATTTGGTCTTCATTTAACTAATCGAAGAGAAAATATTATTTTTAAAATAAAGTGGGTGGAATTATATTTAGATAGTTGTTGAAGCTTTGATGGTTAGAATTAGGTTTGAATAATACACACCACATGGAGATTTAAGAAGATTCATTTCAATTACACGTTTATTTAATAGACAACTTTGCAAATCCCGATCTGCAGAAAAAGTGAAACTAATCTAGTGTTTAATATAAATAGATAGAGGCCAAAAAATAGGTCAGATATCAAGCCTTGAACAATATGTTATTTTTTAGTATGTATAATTGTATAATGAGATAGTAAGTAGGTATTAGGTGATTTAATATGTTTTTACTTTATCACAAGCAGTTTGGCCAACTATAGTAATCACGCAAAAAAATGGTGTTTTGTGCTTTGTTTTTTGGAAATATCTCAAAAACGGCAAAAACTATTTTGATAAAAAAAAAAAATGAAAGTAAAAATGAGCGAAATCACAACAGAATAATATCTTATTTGGTGAAAATTAAAAAAAGAAGATATTTTTCAAAATTTGATTATGTTGTCAAAATGTCTCTTGGTTCCTGAGTTTGAGTTTTCAAATTTTGTGTGCGCTCTAACAAAAATTCAATAGGAATACCAAAATGAAATTTCATATTTAGTTATCTTAGTATATGAAGATTAAGTTGATTAGATTTTTGTTAAAATCAGAATAGGCATACTTTGACGTGATTTTAACATTTTAATTGAAAAGATTTTTATTTGGGAAAGTACTTATGAGTCTTATATTATTTATTAAGATCAGGAAAATAACCATCATTCTCAAAGGATTCCATCTTCCACCGGATTCATCAAACCTCGTTCCTGATCTTAATAAATGAAAAGATTTTGTTTTGCCGAAAGTAGCAGAGTAACAAAACTAACCACCCAAAATGGGGAGGGGGTCCGAAAATGAAGCCCTATGGACCAAACTCGATCAAATTTTGTATACATATTCTGTAGGCGCCCAGAAGACTATATATGCATAAACTAACCATCAAAAATGGGGAGGGTAGGGGGGGGGGACAAAAATGAAAATTCTAGGCCCTTGGACGAAACTCAAACAAATTTTGTATACATAATCTGTGGGCCTCTAGAGAGCTAGAAATAGAGTGGAGAGTGACCGGAGGCGGTGAAGAAGGTCCGAAGAGAGTTGGTGTGGTGGAGAGTGGTTCGAGGTGGAGGAGAGAAGAGGGGTCGGAAGGGGATCCAGAGGGCGAGGCCCTTTGGCAGGCAGAAGGAACGCCGAAGGCGGGCGTCGCAGCTAGTACTTTAATAAATAAATAAAAATAAATATAAGCATGTAATTCATTTAATGTTAAGATTGAAAGAGTTTATTGAAAATAATATTTCTTGAAAATGAATTTCCGATTAAGATGTTAGCACCGTTTCGTTGTCAAATTGGAAACAAAAATAGAACAACTCATTCATTCGTCAACTTATAGTTGTATATTTCTGATTTAGTCTCTGGAATTGGCTCTTGACTCCATCTTTCTCGAACCCTGAAAACTTTAATCGTTTAAAATCACATTAGAATCTATCCCAGAGTCTTGCATCTTCTCCCATTCATGCCAAAAAAAAAAAATTGATTAAAAACCATTTTCCTTCGTATTATATTATCGAAACAACAGACATTAAGCTAAAGAAGAAAAGAAAGATGCAAAACCAATTTAGAGAAGTCTAGCTTTCAGAAATATGGATGATTATTAATGCTATAAGATATTTCAAATATAAGTATAAATGAAAATTATATTTAATAATAATTAACATTTCCAAGTAGATAAATATATATTTTTCTATTAAAAATTCCTGGTATTTAGAAAATGATTTGTATTGAAGAGTTGTAATTTAAGTGGTTGTGCCAAACAATAGAGATTTACGTAATTTATCCGAACTATCACAACATAATGATCTATTTCTAAAATTATATTTTTTTAAATATCAAAATGGAATGAATTATTCCAAAGTGGAATTATCAATTGGTTGAGACTTTTATCCATATCTTATCAAAGTATTAATAGTTCTAGTCATCACCACAAAATAATATAATCAAATGCAAATTGAGACAAATTCTCATTGGCAATTATAAAAAGCGTCAGATAAATTATTCAAAATTTTGAAATTTATGGTATGAATTAAAAATATTAAAATACGACGTTCTCCAATCATTTAGAAAAATAAATAACCAAGTTTATGAGACTGGACGGTAGAATTAGTTTAATCAGCAATTGTTTCTGCTGAACCAGTAAGAGTCGGATAAGTATTCGATGAAAATGATCAAAGCTAGTTCAATTAAAAATAAATATAAGTTTTGTAAACAGAAAATTGAAAGAAAAAGTGAAAACTTTGAATATGAATGAGGAAATAGGCATGTTTAAACAGAAGCAAATCATTTGCACTTGAAAAAATTATGATCGCAGTCTTAATAGAAATATATTTGAATTCCGTAAATATATAAGATCAACAAAGGAAATCACGAACTGTCAAGGTATGTAGAAAGTACCGGTTTCCATTTGATGATTATTCATTTTGAAAAAAATTTCCCCCGCAAGTTGTTGAATCGATGAAACCTGGAAATCCAGTGTGCTACTGCTTAAAAAGAGATATATTAGAAGGCAGAGAATTTTTTATAAGGATCCAAGAAGGTACAAACAACATTTAAGTATAATTTTTTTTTTCTCACTGTTCATCCAGAGAATTTAAAGACCGAGTAAAAAAAGAGCATCGAAAATTGTTTAAAATATAATAATACCGGTCTAGCATCATTATATTAATTTAAGTATAAGTTAAAAAAGTGTTGATAGTTGAGAATTTCAAATTAATGAAGCTTTTTAAGGGGTGGAGAAATTAATGTCTTTCTTATCTCATTAGAACAAATTTATGGCAATATCTATAAATAAGGAAAAGAACGGAAGCGACTCTTCTAAGGGCCAAGAAATTATGGGAGTTAAAAAGACTGAAACTCTGAAGTTTAATTAATTGTTTAATTAAGTTTAGACTTTATAATACTATACGAAGAAGTTATAATTATTCAAAATAAAAGTTAAAAAATTAATTTAGCAAAAAGAAGTTGATCAATGAATTGGATTCATAAATTTGTGTAATTATACACATAAAGGTCCTAGTTAAGAAAGCGTTGAGAAATGATTTCCATTATATATGTGTTAAGAATCATGTTGGAAATCAATAATTGATACTATTATATAAATAATTTAGGAATTTCCAGTCAAAAGAAAAAGTAAAATTTTAAAACTTTATTTCACGAATTTCTAATAAAAAACTTTTTTTTGCTTGGAATAAGTCTGCGAATGGTTTAGTTCTGGGACAAACGTTCAAAATATTAAAAATAGGAATAATAAGATAAATTGTAAAGATTGGCGATTCTAGGTTTTTTCGGTAAACCTTAGCTTCTCAGTTATATTAACTAAATAAAATACAGCAATCCCAAATTTAGTTAGGTAGCCAGTGCCGGCTCGAGGCAAGTTTTAGGATGGACCGAAATCCAATTATGGCACCACCCTTATTTGCCCCTAATATATAAAATATTTTTTCCTTTTTTTTTCTTTACTACTGAGGCGCCCCTTGGGTCTTAGCGCCTGGAGTGGCCGCTCCGTTCGCGCTATGGTAGGGTCGGCCCTGTATGTAGCTATGGTATTTTTAAATAAAATTAGTGAATTATTATATTAAAATTAAAAAAATACATACCAATTAATTTGAGTAATAAATTCTCCATGTATCCCAAGAATCTTTTTTGAGTTGTGGAAGAAAGATTGGAATTATGATTTTTTTTTAATTTTTTAAAATTAAAATTTATATATATTGTATGTATATTTATTTATATATGAATAAAAAATTGATTATAAGACTATTATATAATTCTGTCAATATTCACATGGGTGAATTTAAACTATTAGTGGATTTTTGCTAGTTCTAGAACTCTAGATAACAATTTGTTCCAATTCCTCCCCACCCTCGACAAACGATGTTTAAAAAAATGTTTTAAAAAATAAATAAGATAACGGATTTAATTTCAGGTCAAAAAACGAAATGAACTACAATAACTAGTAGTGAATATTTTTTATTGATAACAAAAATAACAGAAATAACAGTATGCTTAGCATAAATAGATAAATACCTTAAAATAAAAAAGTGCTTAGTGACCTTTTAGTAGACATAGACACATTTAATGATAAATAAATTTAGATCTTTTAGCACTCGGCTTCAAAATAAACCGCCTTAGGCCTGAGCCTATTTAGTCTAATAGGAAATCCACCCCTGAAAAGATAACAGTCATACTTCAGCTAAATAATTGGAGAAACCGAAAGGAAAATTATATAATTAAGTTAAAAGAGTAATTAGATTGAATTAATTTTGAAGAAAGAGAAAGGATTTTCATTTTTTATTAAGAAAGTGAGGCTATAAGATCAGAAGTTCTGATTCATAACTTTGGTGGATGGCTTATTATAGTAATCAGGTAACTTTATCTAATATTTATTTTTATTACTATCGAGGCAAAACTAAAAATTAAAAATGTTAATCAAACAGAACAAAAGTTCTACTATTCTTTCTTATATTATACAGCATTTTTTTAATTACTCATGAAATATTTCTCATAGAACATTATTACTGATTAATATAAAAATATTGCAGAAAATTACAAAAATTATTAATTGGGAAATTACTTTAATACTTTCACATGTAAGTATAGGTACATTTAATATAGTAAGTAAAAGTATAGATAAGCTCCAAAATATAATTTTTTTATGATATTGATGCGAGGAGTTACACCAAGAATGTGCAACTCCTATAGGCCAGAAATGACTGACTCCTGCATTGTGTAAAGAAGTAGACGAAGAGATTTTAAGAGCGGAGTAGGAGTGGAAGGTAACTACAGGATGCGGATCTTGAACAACCGGAAATTGTAAGTCGAGGGAAGGACTATGGTAAGATGAGATTTTGAACCTCTACAGGTCATAGAGATAAACGATTTGGCGGACCCGTTTGACCGATTCTTATCCAATTTGACTGTGAAGGGATGTATGCCATGAAAATCCCGTGTTTCTTACAGATAAAGAGTTTGATGGGAAAGAAAAGAGGAAGAGGGAAGTTCTAGTTTTTTTATTTATTTATTTATTTGGAGAAAACAAGTCATAGTTAAAAAAAACACAATACAAAACAAACATAATATAGATCAGAAAAAATAAAAAAAACTATGACTTAAAGTGTTTGGTGAAAGATATGGGATGAGGAACTAGAAGATGTAGATGAGCAGGATTTTGATAAGCTACTGCAGGTTTCTGGTGAGAGAGAGCCTTAAGAACTTCATTTAACGCTGTTTCGTTTAGCGATTTGTCCTAAGTACTAGTGCTAAACGAGGTCTTACTGTATTTATATATTTTATGACTTATGGAAGAAAGTCAATTTTGTCAGATCCTAAAAGAATATTTTTGGGTACTTACGTATTAACGCCACCGCAGCTACAGATTTGGCGGTTGTTGAACAGATTCGGTTTATGATCTCGGTTTGATTAGATAAAAAATGCGTTTCCAAACAAACCTGGTAAGGTTCAGTTTACACGAGGGGTGAACCGCGATTGGAATTAGGTGTACACCTCCTTTGAAATTATTTTGAATTGTAGCTGCGGTGGCGTTAATACGTAGGTACCTATTTTTGATTTTTATATGTATTTGTTTATGTGTGTGAGGGTATATAAATTGTATAGGTGTCAGATTATAGCCGGTCAAATTTTCATAGGGGTCGGACTTGAATTCGAGGTTCCTCCTCAGTAGGATAGGCCAACCTGACCCCCAATTATATATTTTTAGTTAAAATAGAAAACAATAAAAAGTTAGAATTTAAACGCCAAAAAATAATCTTAAAATTTATCAAAAAATACAATATTTTATTCAGGTAATTTCAGAAATTTAAATAACATGTTTGGAGTTAATAATATCGTTAATTTTCAGGGCAATATTTTTAGCAAACAAGTTGACATTTCAAGTTATTCCGATTTTACAATGAAAAGCAAAAATTTAATTTAGCTGATTTTTTAATTAGTATTTAGGGAATCCCGTCCACGACCTGCCAGCGCTTACGAAAGTTAAGTATGGAATGATTTTGATCATTAGCCAAGGTTATTGGCAACTGCCCAGAAAATAATAAAACTATTTTAATTTATTGTAAGGTCTAACTTTCAAAATAAATGGATTGAGATGTGTGATTAGGTTTAAATCAATCAAATATTTGTAAGTACTTACCAAGATTTTGTTTTAATAAATTTAAGATCAAATTTATGAAAATGGGTTGAGTAATATGAACTTTTTGCAATTCGATAATTGACTATAGAATTAATATGTAATCAAAACATTTGTGGAGGAAAGTCTGGGTTTTGGAAGAAGATTCGGAGAGTGGCTCTTCAACCCCTACATAACAATATTATAAATCGACTGAAGCATTTAAGTACAGCTTATGAAATGGGAGGGGAGGTGGGAAAGAAAAGGGGAAGGGGAAGAACCAGATTAGAATATTTCAACCAAATAATTGGGGATATGGGATGCCAGACATTTAGAGAGGTTAAACAGCTGGCGGGGGACAGAGTCGAGTGGAGACGGATTGTTGCATCAAACCAGTCTTAGGACTGTATACTCAATGATGATGATGATTATGAAATAGCTTCAAAAGTAGTTAGTACATAAGAAAATATAATTTGTTTGATGTGAAGAGGGAAGTGAAACAGGTTTATTATTTTTTTTATTTTGATAACGTTTCCAAGATCATGTCAAGGTCAACTTTTAATTTCAAATGAAAATCGGTATTTATACAAGTGGCATTTGAATCTGAAGGAAAATAATTAAAATATTATTTTTCCGATAGTTATAAATTTAATATCATTAGAAAATCCACGAGTGTTTTCTACAGAAAACAAGTTCTTATGGATAATTTTTATTACATATCAAAATGGTTGGGAATTAAACCCAAGTGCTTAAAAGCAATCTGGGTGCCGGTAATGAACTGGCTAAAGAGCTCGGCTTCAAATCGAGTTAACTTTTGACCCAATCTCGGTCTTCCGTCAAAACAATCTTCATCTCAGTCGAAAATTCAAGGCGTCTGAATATGAATCCAGGTAAAGGGAAAGGGTAACCCCGCCTTTATACAATTTCTCCAGGAAAATTCCTCAATAATATTCAGCGCTCGGATCGAGTAAGGAACTCGAAGAAGAATAAAAATTATGTATTATAAGTCGAATTCTGTAGAAGATTCTCGTGATATTTCCAAAATAAATAAATAACAGTAAAGATTTGAGCATCTTCTTTTTGAAAATAGTTGGAATGTTTTTCAAAAATCAGCTCGGGTTCAGATTAACAAATCAATTTTAAAAGAGAAAGAATTTAATTTTAGGACAGATTCTAAGATTTTAATAGAAATATTATTAAATTGCGATATTAGAGGGGATTCATCCTCCCAGGAGTCGAACCTGAGAACTAACATCTTAGAATCTGTCCTAAAAATTAAATTCTTTCTCTTCTAAATAAATCAACATTTTAAATTTTAAGGAGGTAAGAAATTTCTCTTAAATCTTATTTTAAATATGAGATTCTTTTTTTATAAAAATCTGCTTACTTCGATTTTTGTTTGAAATTTTTTTATTTTAAATTATTTTTTACACCCCTCCCTCTTTTGGGCCCCTATCAATTTCACATAATGAGTCATTTTCATAAAGTAGTATAGGATACATGCATTGGCATAGTTAGGGAATTTTCCTAGGGGGCAACTGCAGTGGCGGCGCCAGGGTTGAGCGAGGTGTGGCGACCGCCCATCCAAATTTTTGTTGAAAAATTGCAATTTTTTGCAAAAATACGCAGTTCCTCCTTCATAAAATGAAAATTACTGATCCTAGAAACTTGATTCCTACCTCATTCTGTAGGAAATTTTATTAACTTGAACGTTTACTTGGACCACTTTTTTGATAAAACTCTAGATTTATAGATATCCAGCATTTTCCATGACGCATGTGGATTCGGATCATATCTTGTCCGGAAAATGTAGGATATTTATAAATCAAAGAGTTTTAACAAAAAAGTGGTCCAAGTAAACGTTGAAGTCAACAAAATTTTCTAGAGAATGAGATAGAAATCAAGTTTCTAGGATGAGTGATTTTCATTTTATGAAAGAAAAAGTGAGATTTTTTGCAAAAAATTGCATTTTTTCAAAATATGAAACTTTGTTTAAATTGTAAAAAATTTAATCTAGTTTTAAAATATCTAGAGGCTTCTTTGTTGAAAACGTGCTCCTTCATGGTCAAAATGGGGAGAAATCGAAAAAAGTGCGAGTTTTAGGGATATTCAAAAGTGATCCTGGGGGCTGTTTTTTGGATCCCCATTAAAAATCGAACTACTCGACCAATTTTGGATTTCTTTTTTTTTAATCAACGCGAAAATGTGTCCTCTTTAATTTACTATAGAACGGTTATTTATAAAATATTAACTGTTTTCGAGTTATAAACGAAAAACTGGAAAAAGTCCGAAAATTTCGAGATTTTTCGGCCTCCAAAAGTTGTCCCGCAGATTTTCGAGGTCGCAAACTTAGATTTGGCATACCAACACATACCAAAAGATCCTAAAAAAAATATTTTCCCAAAATTAATATAATCTGAAACCCCCCTATTTACCGGGCTATATGGGAAGATAATTTTTTTGATATCTACATTTTTCAATCTGTATTGATTTTTTAAGAATAAAATTAATCTCATGCCATAAATAATTATTGAATATTGACTCGATATTTCTAGGGGCCAGTGCCCCCCTTGCCCCACCCCCTCAATTACACGCATGGATACATGCGAAATTTCGTACAAATCAATCAAAGAGTCTACGATTAATATTGAGAGTTCTATTTTTAATTTTTTTGAACCCCCCCTCCTAAGAAATAATGATTCTCTTTTTTTATTATAGGACCTAGTAAATCCCATTTTCCTGGGCTTTTTAGTTTTAAAATATTATATTTTTAATTTTTAACCCCTCCCCCCATTTATTTTGGGTTCGATTTCAACCGAAATCTAATCTCAATACAAAAATACTAGATGAGAATTAGAGCATAATGTCATTAAAAGCCAATTAACTGATCAAAATTTTTCAACACATGAATCCGGCAAAAATAATTTTTTCACCAAAAGTATAGTACTTACCTACTTATTGGCTTGGTTTAATTTTGAATTCTGGTCAATAGCAGGGTTATTCAAGATTGTGTAACAAAAATTAGAATCATTAAATATGGAAATTTGTAGGCACAGCATCTAATTATTTAGGGCTGGGTAGCGATTTTAACCATTTTCAAAAAAATGTCTTAACTCGAAAACTATGAGATAATAATTATTAATAATTTTTTTTTGTGTTCTGGGCCGTCATAAACTGTTTACCCTGTATATAAAAAAATGTTCTAATAATTCAAAATAGTTTGTTAATAGAAGAACTTCAAAACACCACATCCTATAAAAGGAGGGAATTTCAATTAAAGTAACTTTTTAATGTTTTTTTCTACATCATTACTTTCACTTTCTTCTTTATTCATAATAAAATTTTAATAGTATAGCTATTAAATTTATAAGTGCAAATATAAAAGCTCCGAACTGTTCTCATGCACTTGCACATTGACCATAGAGTAGGGTGACCATTTTTTCCGCAGTCCAATCCGGGACATTGACCCCTCTTCCATTAACAAAAAAAAAAAAAATTAATTTTTTTCCAAAAAATATTTAAATGAAAAACTAAAATGAAACATGAAAATACAGTAAAAAAATTATTTATAGTATAATAAGTGAAGGTGACTGTAAACATAGGCATGTGCGTAGATGAGTGAATACGTTAGTCATGTATGCAGAGTCGCGCGAATAAAATATAATCGAATAGAATATTCACATGATATGATGAATTATCTAATTCGGGACATTTTCCGGGACATATAATAATACGGGAAACGGGGATTTAATCCAGGACGAATGTTCACCCTACTATAGAGCACAACCCTACCCTATCGGGGGATATAAGGGGAGATGGGAATGTTCTCAAGAACAACAAAATAAATAATGTTTTCGACAAAACATTTAGTTAAAATTATAATTTAATCAAAATTAAATAAAAGTGTATTAATGATAAATAAGTAATAGAAATTTAGTTTTAATTTGTTTTGTAAATTCAGAATGTCAGGGAAAAATTAATGGCGTATTCGTCTTAAATGCAATGCATCCGGGCCTACTGAGCATGCGTATTTGATATTTCCGCTAAGAATTTTCAAAGTAGACATGGTCTCTCAGTCTCAGTACGCATTAGTGATTAGTGCATTAAGTAGTCGAAATTGCTATAAGATTAAAGAAAAATCATCCCTTCTTTATAGTAAATAGTTTTAAGTTATTAAACTCTTTGAAAATTATCTAAGAATTTTCTATATAAGAAAAAAATTTAAAATACAAAAGGTTTTAAATAAAAGCGACTTATGAGATTAAAGGCCGGTTCACACGAGGCTTTTTCTGCTACTTGTTCCTTGTCCGGCTAACTTTTAATTTGGAGGCATGGAGGGGGTCGAAATGACGTCACTCCGGACTGTCTTACTAGCATGCTTACTTGATTCAAAAGATAGACCATGTTCTAAAAAAAAAGTTAAACTACTTGATCCTTGTAGTAGCAGCCAATCGGAAAGCATTATTTTATCACGTGGGTGACATGCGCAGTGGCACAATACATCAGATGATAATATCACAGATATTTTGTTTCTCACTGTTCAACTCTTTACTGCAATGAATAAAGAGAATATGCCTTCCAAATTCCAAAAGTGTATTGACAAAAAAGCAATAATTGTCGTTCGTCTGCGATTGATAATTTCTGCAATAATATTATTATCAGATATTTTTGTTTGCATCTGAGCGAAACTGAAAGATGAGAGTCCAGTTGTTTGGCTCAAAGGTTCATTGTTTGGACTGACACTTGCGCACGCAACCTAGCCGGCCAACTTGAAATATTTTCTGAAAAAGCTCCGCGTGAAGCCAACAGGCGAAAAATCAGCCTGACTGAACTAGCTTCAAATTGCAAGTAGGGCGAATAAGTAAGGAACAAGAGAAAATGTCTCGTGTGAACCGGCCTTAAGATACCGAGGGTTAGGTAGTTTTTATTCATATATCAACTAAAATCTAAACTAATTATTTTCTATCAACGAAAAATAATTTTAATTCAAAATATTTAAATATTATACTACTTCGGGTAATTTTTGTAAATTTTCAGTGTAGTCAAATTAGAGGGTGGGTGGCTAGCGACTCTGTAGGCTTATTGCGCGAAAGGAAAGCGTCTAAATGAAAATTACAGATAAAATGTTCATAGTAATTTAAAAGACCTATTCAATGATATGTCTTTTGAGTAGGTGCGAATTTTTTTATTTTTTTGGGTCCAATCAATAATTTTTTTCCAATTTCTCTACACATTACTATTATTAAAGCATTCCTCTACTAAAATTTATCCCAATAAGTAGTAAAGTACAGAACCTGCTAGAGGCTGCTAAATATAAATAACAGAGGGGAGACAGGCATGGTGAAATTATAAAGCTTCTTAAAAACTACGACACAAGAAGGAAAAAATTACGACATAGCATTTTAGGGCGTGAGGAGGGAGAGGTTCATAATGAAACAGTATTGAAATATAATATTTATGGGGACATGTTGGTCAGCTCTACTTTTTAATGCGTCTGTGAATTATTATTACTTTCACTTATAATATAAAATGTACGCTAAATTTTTCTAAAAATTGTAAGTTTTGGTAAATTAAAAATATTAATTTTTGTCCCTGAAATTCTTGATAGATAATTTAAATTTTAAAAACATGTAACCTTATAATTGAAATACAATTTAAATTAAATCTACTATTATGATTTCTAATGATATAGATAAGGTAAGGATATGGAATACGATTATTGTATAATAGTAAGAAATTTATTAATTAGTCGATTAAAATAATGATAAAATGCTTTTGTAAAAATCATTTAGTTAATCTTTGGTTTAAAAGCTGAAAAATCCATAAAAATTAAGTCTTGATGAAAATGTCTTATTTCACAAACAGAATATTTCGAACCTAGATTCTAAAGTGGTTATCAAATACAATTAACGGTGTTTCTAAAGTTGTTTTGTAAATCAAAGTACAGGAAGTTGTCCTTAAGTCTAAACGTATTTTTTTTGTTTTTTCAATTTTCTTAAAAAAGGCTCACATTTTTTTAAATCGGTGTATCCCTATTAAAAAAATAAAATGAAAATATAAATTTTATTCCAAATGAAATTAAGGGTTGATTAGGTCTGTCGCAAAAAAGCGTAATAATTTTTTTTGAAGATTGGTCTACTTATCAAGAATTATGTCTTTGACGGGTATAAAATTTCTCGATTGATATTACGGGAAGGAAGGTGTTTAAGCATGTCGCAAAATATTTAAAAAGTTCAATCCCAGAAATGCTAAGACACAGAGTAACAAGATTTTAGTTTAAAAACTTAAGGACGTTCCCTAATATAGCTCAGATGCAGTTCGCTTATTCCCCAACTCTCACATGCGCAGAAAGGCAAAAATATTTTCACTGCGTCGTTTCTCAGATCTGGCAACATTGCATTCTTAGTGACGCTAAAAGACAAAGAATAAAAAAAAAACACTTCATGAAACAGCTTAATGCGAAATTCCAGATGAGTACAGTATAGTTAGGTTGAGAGAATTAGATAAAAATCTCAAATGCACCTGCTGCAAAAGTTTTTTAGATATGGAAAAATTGAGTGGTTTTAGTGCGACGTTGCCAAGTCGCCATCTCTCACTTCCATGAGAGAAAAAATGAAAACCATCAAAAATACGTAACTTTTAACATTTTTCATACAAAACGAATACCGCTTGATACAATTATTTTAACAGAATAATGTTATATCTTCAGTTAATGATTCTGAGTTTTTCAAAATTATTTCAAGAAAATTACGATTGTTATTTAATGAAACAGTCGCTTTAAGGTAGTTGTTTCGCGATAATACTAGCAAAAAGTTAATGCTAGAGTATATAGAACAGACAATAAGGATTCATAGTTCATGAGCCCAAAACTTTTTGATGTTTATGTACCAATTCTAGCCAATCCCGTGCTCGTTTGACAAATTTGGCACCATTGTAAGAGATTGAATATTTTTATATTAAAATCACAGATAAAATACATTTTAAATTTCTATAAAAATCGTTTTGTTATTTTTTAACAAATGTAAACAACGCCTACGTTACCCCTTATGAAAATTATAATTTTGAAAAAATCTAGCGCATGCATCTTTCGCTAGTTAAATAAATGCGCTGTTGCCAAATTGTTTTTAGTCTAAATTTTTTTTTATACATTTTTCATTATTTATTCCATATTATTTCAGAAACTGTGTTCTAACTATGAATCAAAATTGTCTTAAAATATGTATTGATTATTGTTTAATGTTGGTTTAGTTTTTTATAAAAATGGTAAGAAGGGTTACTTAATTATAATTAAATATGTATGTAAATTTTCCGATATCCCTTTATAGTGCAATGTTAAAGAGCCTGAAAAACTCGATTTTTGAAATTTAATATCTCCGGAACTGTATTGTTCATAAATTTGGTTTTGCCACCAATCGATGCAGAAGTATTTAAATAATAATCTCTGTCTAAATTTCAAAAAAATCCTAAGAAAACGCATTTGGGTTGAACAACTACCTTAACATCAATCGGGATAAGGTTCGCATGTTAAATATGCAAATTTCAATGGTCAATATTTACAAATTTAGTGCCGCAAGGACTATTGAAAAAAATTTCTACATATAAAGGACACTTATTAAATATGTGTATTCAAAGTTTTAAAATGATTGCAAGAAAATCGATTAGGGAACCTCCTTACCAAATAATATAGATTTTAGTTGAAATTGAAAAACCGGAAGTACCTCTTTACCCTAACTTTCTTTTGACTTTTTTTTATAAAATTTTATTAATTGGTGTGCTTATCAAGTTTCTCATATTCGATAATAGATATAAATTTTATTCTGATTGAAATTAGGATATTGTTGGCTGCCTTTATTTTTAATGTTATTAATATTATTGATTTTGATACCAAATTCAAACAAGTATTAGCTATTTTTCAGATTTATTCAAAAAGTGTTCCTTTTTTTATTGATTATCTTTCTATTTCAACCAATTTTGCCGCTCTGGGCAGCTGCCCTTCTTACCCCCACTCCAGCCCCACCTCTCACTAGATCCGGCCCTGAGGAGAGGACTCGATTAGGCGTGTTGCAAAAACTTGCCAAACATCTATCTCCACAATACTATATCGTAGAGCAATTATATTTAAATTTTTTTAAGGAATTGACTAGAACAGTGGTTCCTAACCTTTTCAGATTCATTATCTCTGTGACCAAGCAAGCCATGTCTTTCCCCTTATTAAAATAATATCCATCCTCGCCTCGCCCCGCCCAGGAGCGTCAACCATATATTAATTAGACTAATTACCTCTTCAAGTAGATATTTTACCCCCATGGGGGTAAATACCTCTAGGTTAGGAACCACTGGACTAGAAGAAATACAGCATACACTAAATTTTTGACTCAATTTGGACTAGAAGAAGGACCCATTTAATTCTGTCTTTTTCATTTTGGGTGAACCAATTTGAAAAGAGAAATTGGGATTATAATTTCAAGATGTGGGGGTTGTAATTCAAAGTTACGAGACGCACACTCCATGTTTTTAAAATAACTATATACTATCAAATGTAAATAAATGTTTACATATATATACAATATAGATATATGTTTACTATTTTCATAAATTTCAGAAGGGCTACAGCCGCCTCAGCACCGAAACTGTCTTTGCTCCCATATGAATTGTTCTGTTTGTTAATAAAAAATTTATTCCAAACTAGGAATCCAAATGTCATGTGATTGGATAAGAACATTCATAAAAAAATATCATATTTAAGTGATTTTAGCCAGAATTCTTCAGCTTTCTTCATTTAAATGATCAATAAAATAATTAAATATAATTGGAAATAGTGAGGTTTAATACAAATCAAAAAACAATGAAGAATATTTCTAAAAAATATTTTTTTTTATTTTGAAATAAAAGAGAAATTACAAAAATTGCAAAAAAAATTACCTTAAAAATCCGTGAATTCGATGAACTGGTGGATATAAAATATGTAAAAAGGAATTTTAATATCTGTAAACCTTTTGAAGATTTAAAACTATTTATATGAACACAAGCATTTTCGTTCATTTCGTTTCCTCTCTTGGTTTGGAGGAAATTCTGGATATCCTGGTGATGACTTTTTTTTATGAAAACAAAACAGATTCAATAGGCCGGTTAGAATACATAACTAAATGATTATCACTTGGAAAAATTATGTAAAAAAAAAAAATCGAAAATTGAATTATAATTTTATCACTCACATGAAAATAATGAACTGTATTGGGGGAAAAAAATTAAATTTTTATCATAAGCGTGTCATTTGGCTAGGTTAGAAATCACAGTATTTTCTTAAAGATCGAAAATAGGAAAAGTGAAAATGAAGTAGAAAAAGAAAAGTATTTGAAAAATTCATAAAAAGGTTATGTCTGTCATGCTAACATGCTAGTTTCAGGGGATGGTGGAGTAATCGTTTTCTCATTGAGGTTTTGTTCCGAATGACTGTTTTTATGTGATGTTTTCCGAATGCTTTCTTTCTCGCTTCCCCTGCCACAACAATTTCAAACTACTTTCCTGACATCTCACGGTAGCTGCCGAAAACAAATTTAAATACCTTTTCTCTTTAATAAAACACATGTGGGATTTGATGATATACTTTCGCAGGCTAAAATATTTCTTATTATAATAGCGAAATGTCCCGCGTTTTGTGCCGACTGAATGGCTGTTTTTATTATTTTTTTTTTTATTGAAGAGAGTCTATATCTATATATATATAAGTATATAAAATTAAGGTTTTGACTTTACATTGCTCCAAATCACGCCAAATTTTGGTTGCACACGTTTCAAGCAAAGTTATGAACGAAAACACCCTCAACAAAATCCCTGTCTGTCTGTATGTATGTCTGCCTGTATGTTTCCGTGGTTTCCGCGAAAAGTTGCTCACGATTCACGTAAAAACGGCTGAAGGAATTATTATAAAATTGCACATTTGCATCAAATGTCTTCTAACTTACGTTTATAGCTATATAACGTTTTGATATTTTGACCCCAAAAGGGGTTTGGGGGGGGGGGGCGCACGAATGAAAAGTATCAAATAACTCCTAAACTATTAGCCCTACGGCAAATTTTATTATAAGCAAAGTTGTAGGGGATGTGATTTCTGTTAACCTTTGCTTAAAAAATTCCCCCCCCCCCCAAAAAAAGGGGGGGGTGAAAAATGTAAATTCTTTCTCCTTGGGGCAAACTGAACCAAATTTTGTATACATAATCTGTAGGTCTCTAGAGAGCTAGAAATGCAAAAACTAACAGCCCAAAATGGGGGGGAGGGTCTAAAATGAAAATTCTTCCTCTTGGACCAAACTCAACCAAATTTTGTATACATATAATCTGTGGGTCACTTGAAGGTTAGAAATGCAAAAACTGGGTGAGGGTGGGTTATGGTATGGGATGCGGGGTTGGTATGAGGGTCCGGACATGGTGCGGGGTGGAGTCCGGGGGGCGTGGCGGGAGTGGGGCCAAGGAGGCTAGGTGGGGGTCCGGGGGTGGGAGTGGAGGGTTCAGGTGAGAGTCCAGAGGTGTTGTGGTGCAGTGCGGGGTGAGGCGGGTCGGGGACGCAGGGTGGGTTGGGGTCCAGGGGCGTAGCGGGGGGGGGAAATCATATTATTAAAAATTAAAACACTTGATTTTTATAATCCAAAATTTATTTTAATTAAATTATAAAAACCCGAATGTAAAATTCTATTAGGGAGCATCCATAAATTACATAACACGTTTAACGGGGGCGGGGACTATTAAATTTGTTATGGTGGGGCTGGTTATTTGTTTTGATCTGTGATGCTTCCTCTACACCAGGGGTCGCCAAACTTTTTTGATCATCGACCCCTATATAATTTTTCGAAATCTCCATCGACTCCCATAAAAGTAATTTTCTGTTAATTAAAATAAAACTCTATTATATACTGTAATGTACATTTATTTTGTGATTTTAAACATTTATTAAATTAATAGTACATTGTGTGTAAAACAATAGTTTTATGAAAAATATATTAATGATGAAATTTAATGATTTTCCCAGAAATAAGTTATACATATTTATTAAATAATAAGTAATTTTAAATAAGTAGAAATAATAAGTAAAGTAACTACAGATGTATTGCTTCTTAATCAATGAGATGGGTGTGCCTGGTGTTTTTTGCAAGGTTCGCTAATTGGGTACAAAATTGGTCAATTTTAATCTTAAATCCCCTCGAAACTCCACATTTAATTTATTTCTGTACTTAGTTAAGATTGAATTTACGTGACTGAAACCGGCTTCAACCATATAGGAACTTGGAAATAAATGCTAGCACAAATAGCTGAGCTATATCGTAAAGTTTTACATATTTTTGCATTATATTTATATTTGTCCAAAATTTGCTTATTGTTAAATTTTTAAGAAGCGTCCTTGATATTAATGATATTAAGTCAATTATAAAAAAATTCACAAATTTTACATACTCAATTAGGTATGTGTGATTTGCGTATTAAGAACTGTTTTTTCTTCGACCCCCAATAGACCCTTTCGATCGGATCGACCCGCGCTTTTGTTAAATAGACCCCTGGGGGTCTACCATATATAGACCACTTTGGCGACCTCTGCTCTACACTATGGATAAACTTGGGCCAATTCAAGCCAACGAGAATGTGTAGAGGGGAATGGCTTTAATTGGCCGAGATTGGTTGAGGTTGGAAATAATATTGACGATGGATGGCCTTCGGAGCGGTTTTTTCGACACATCAAAGAGAGTCGATGTTGCGCGAAGAAAGGTGGCGTTTCTGCAAGGCCATCGACATTGGCCCATCTATTGGGCTATTGTGTGGAGGCACCGTCAAGTTAACTCGTTTTACTGGTGGCCAACGTGAGCCAACAACATTGACCCAAGTTGACCCATAGTGTAGAGGAGGCATTACATTCGGGAGGGAGAGGGGGGGGATTATGGATGCTCCTTTATGGCCAGTGCCGGCTTAACCGGGGGGCTATTGGGGTCTATAGGCCCCGGCAGTAAATACATAAAGGGCGCAAAGGCGGTAAACATTCTTATTTTTTAAAGTAATTCTTATTTTAATTTTATTTTTTGAATAAAAATTTTATATGAAAAATGAAATATATATAGGTATTTGATATACTATTGAATTTTTGTTTCTCTTGAGTAGATTTATCAATGTTTTTTCAAATAATGTTTTTGATTTGATAATATTTTTAAAATAAATGGTTTCCTTATTGTAGGTAGAATAGGTATCATAGACTTATAGAGTATCGAACCATAGACAATGGAGTTTTTCAAAGGATGAAATTCTTGTACTGTCCAAAAGATATTTATCCTTCATTACTAATTAGACCTTTTCAAATTCAAAGACCTTTTTAATTCAATAAAATTTCCAAAAACTATTTAGACCTTTCTTAACAATATAATAAAATTTCTCAACTACCTAGAGATTTAAAAACCCCAAAACTCTTTTTTAATTATCCAGAGCTTAAAGGATATTCACCCATAATAAGAAAGCTATTAAGACCTTAAATTTTCAAAAATTCTTTGGCACTGTTATCAATAAATAGTACACTATTAGAAGAAATTAATATTGATGCCGTAATAGACAAATTCTCTGAATTAAAAGCCCGGAAACAAAAATTTAGTTTTCATAAGCAGTAAGAGTTTTTATTTTGTTTTTCCTTTTATTACACTCTATTACTATTTATATGGGTCGATTCTATTCAATATTGTAAGACCTACAGATCTGTAAATCTGTAAAAAAGTGACAAAAACACATCTATTCTTGTTGATTAATATAAAATTATTCATAAGAATGGCAGCTTTTCGTTGCGAGTTTGTTCATTATTTACAGATTTACAATCTGTAAAACTTACAGATGTGAACAGAATCGATATATTTAATTTACTAATAAAAACTATATATATATATTATTTCTTTGCCTTATCAAATACTAAGCCGATTAAGAAAAGTGGCCGGATAATCGGTTTAACCGATTATTAGTCGTTAGTTGGTACAGCTCTAATATTTTCTTGGTCTTTATGATATAAAATTTCATTTAAAAAATATGGTTTTTATTCCCTTTTTCTCAATGGACCCTTTATAATACAATTTAAAACAGTTTTTTCTATTTGGTTCTTTAATATGTACTTCATGAAATAACGTAAATATTTTTTGACAAATGGACCAAAATAGAAAAAATAGTATAAAATACACGTTTCATAAGACATTTTAGCGCACTTGTCCCCTTAGAAAACTAGCGGCTATCCGCTCGTTTCTAAGAAAAATGCGTGCGCTAAAATCATGTCTTATAAAACTTGTATTTTAATGTACTATTTTTTACAAATCACTATGACACCAGTGTTACAAAGTGACAGACCATTATTACTTTTAACACTAGTGTTAAAAGCGATTTATATAGTTACCTTGGTAACGACGAATGGAACAACAAATTGACATTTTTGTCATATGCTAGAAAACTATTAGAAATACAAATTAAAAAATAGTGTTTGTAGAAATAATAGTGTACAATATACGTGTTAAAAGTGATTTTATTTTGTTCGAAGGTTTTTGGAGCACTCCGCTTTGTGTCGTGTTCAAAACTTCCTTCTCACAAAATAAAATATTACTCTAACACATGATAAATAACTATTATGTTGGAAAAAACGATTTTTTCTTTGTCAAGAATGGCGGTTTTTAAAAGTTAGCCCCGGGCGGCAAAATCTCTTAAGCCGGCACCGCTTATAGCGACTGAATGCAATTTTCATTGAAAGGCCGTTTCGAGCAAGTATTTCAGTAAAATCTTTAATTGTATTTTTTCTAGCTAGTAGCTATATATTCACCAAATTGTTACTAAGAAATTTAAGGCCGAGAATCCAAGATCTTATACTAAATGTTTTATTCATGTCAGAACGGATCATTTCCTTTGAAGTTGAACCCAAGTACCAAACTTGTTTTCTAGGCATTTTATTTAAGTTATAAAAACACCAAAATGTAGAACTCGCTGATAGCGTCTGAATGCAATTTTCAGTGAAAGGCCGTATTGAATTTTATTATTAAAATCGGGTGAGTATTTCAATAAAATCTTAAATTGTATTTTTTACTTTCACATTTATATTCTATATCGTGTAATTTTTTTTTTGGAGCGTGGTTCCTACGGCCTTTGCCGCATCCGCATTTCGCACGCCATCCTGTGATAGGATATAATGTGAAATATTCCAGGGGGGTACTTACATACGTACGCACTGACCAATGGATAAATGGATTTTTGGCCTCTCTGGACCAGAGAATATCCGGTTTTATGTTCTAAATCCGGTTTCAAACTATTAAGGGCATTGATTCCTTCCACCTAGAAGTCACAAACTAATTAACTTTTTTCAACTCGGAGATAGAAGCTCTCAAGGTGTCAGGACCACGGCAGGCGAATGCAATACTTCACATTATATCCTATATCATTACACGATATAGAATATAAATGTAAAAGTAAAAAAATACAATTTAAGATTTTATTGAAATACTCACTGATTTTAATACGGCCTTTCACTGAAAATTGCATTCATTCGCTATCACGGAGTTCTACATTTGGGTAGTTTATAATTATAACTTTAGTAAACTATTATTGCATGGCTAAATTATTTTTAAAATATAAAAAATTATATGTAAAATCAAAAAGTATAATTGATATTATTTAAATAAAAAAAACAAACAAAATTATTTTTAAATTTTATTAACTTTCCAAATAATGAAATTTCTTCAGAGGATTACTGCCAACCAGAGAACATTCCACATGCTTCATTCTAATCAGAAATCGTAGAGCAAAAGACAGTGAAGTATTTATTATCTAAAATCATTCAAAATTGAATATAAATAACATTATATTTAAGTCTTTCTATAGAAGACTTTTTATTTACTACATATTATTAATTTAAGGGTAGTTTTCTTTCTCTATAGTGGAGTTCTACTATTGAAAATATTAAAATATATTTTTAGCAATATAATTTGAAAATTGTTAATTATTATGTTCCTTAATTATTAATTCATCTACGAAGTTGGTCAGTTCTATTTAATCGATCTATGTGTCGGTGTGCTTATAATTTCTCTAGGTTTCGAAAAGTTTTCAAGATATTACTCTTGGCTTTATGTGTAATCTTCATAAAATTTTGCACTGAGTATATGGACTTGTCTTTTAAAATTGTCTTGCGTGATAGCAAGGGTAGTTCGTCATCGTTTGAAGTAACAAGAGCCATGCCCCATCTGTTTGGACTAATTAAATAATTTGCTAATAAAATATAGTTTCTTTGTAATTCAGGTTTTCAATTGGTTTCGACCAATTTTTTACCGAGTAAAATAAAATTACTCCGATAAGAATATATCTACTTTCATAATAGTCAGACATTAAAAAAAATTGAAAAGTTTTTGTTTTGCCGAGAGTAGCAGAGTTGTTGATTCACAAAAGAGAAACAAAGAGGTTGTCCTCTGCTTGATGCAAATCAACACACACACATATATATCGAGATGATATAGGTATATGTGTGTATATAATAAGTAAAAATATATTTTTCTAGGTGGGTTTCACAAATAAAACAAATATATGTTTTGTGTTTTTAATCTCGATATATATTTCGGGTTATGAGCCCATCATCATATTAATAATCCTATTCCTATTCATTTTGAAAGAAAAGGCCTTAGGTTGGATCTTTTGGAGTCCACAGAAATTAAAAGAGCCCTTTCAAATAATAGTAACATCCTTAATAACCATTTAGAAGTTAATAAAAATACCATTATAGATTATATTTTATAATTTAAATAACCCGAAAAATATTATTTCCCATTCTCAAAATTTCTATTTTAATATTTTACTATTGTTTCTTTCAAGTTCTTAACCCCTCCTCCCTTACCTTATTCTACTTCTTCCTTTATTTCTAAGCCCATGGATAATTCTAAGTCCTTAGTTAAACTCCTTTGTTCATTTGTCTATTAATACAATAACCAATACTGCATTCTTTCCCCCACCATGTACGTTCCTCCCAATTGAGCTTCACTTATAGATCTGTTTCCAATTTTAAATTTAGTTTTCTTTTGTAACTCCTGATGATGGGCTCATAACCCGAAATATATATCGAGATTAAAAACTCAAAACATATATTTGTTTTATTTGTGAAACCCACCTAGAAAAATATATTTTTACTTATTATCTATTAAAATGTTTCACCTAGAACCGACACCTAATTCTTTAAAGATTATATGTGTGTATGTTTATTTTCATCAAGCAGAGGACAACCTCTTTGTTTCTCTTTGTGGATTAAAAAAAATACATAAGTAATCAAAATGAAAATGTATCTTTTCCATATTATAAGTAATTCTTTCAGTTTGAAAAATAATAAATTATTTTCTTACCAATAATACACCAAATGCTAAACAAATTATTTTACTTAGCCATTCAAATGAAATCAAGAATTCTTCTAAAATTGGGGCACAACCATTTGTTTTTGTATTTGATAATAGCTGATTGTATTCACAAAGTGGAATCTAAATTTCAAAAATAGAAACAATTTTTAGAATAAAATTTGAAATATAAATTATATATCTAATAAATAAACAAAATAGGAATTTCTAGAATATTTCAAGTTCCTAAAGGTAAACGTCATCCGAAACTTTCTCTACAAATGCTGGAGTTCAAGGCTCAGTAATTTCACCCACGCTGTTCCTAATATGTATAAATAACGACCTTATTAAATAAACTTCAAACCCCACTCATTGTTACGCCGACTATAGCACTCTCCACGGTGATCGCTCACTCCCGAATAATCAAAACAATGTTGCTTCTTCAATCACTCTCGACCTAAAGACATTATAAAAATAGGGCTCTCAAAATTTATTAGCTTTAATACAAACACGGGACAATGTTGTCTAATTTCTAGACTCGAAAATAAAAATTTCCCTGACATTCTCTTGGATTCGACTACCCTGAAGATATGTGACAGACTGTCCATATTGGGCGTCTCAGTCGCATCTGACCTGTCTTGGAATGAAGGCGAAATCTGCAGCAAGGAAAATTGAGTTTTTATTTAGGTCCAGGCAATTTTTAACACCCCTGCAGCATCTCACCCTCTACAAGGCCCAAATCCGCCCCTGTCTCGAAAATGAATCACATCTGTGAAGTGGTGCCTCCAAACATTCTCTTGCTACCATGGATCCAATTCAGACACGAGCTATCAGGCTAATTGGCGATTCGATTCTCACCGACTCCCTCGACCCGCTAGATCAGCGAAGAAGTTTTCCCGTGCTTTCCCTATTTTATAGATACTATCACATGTGCTCTGACGAGTAAATGTCAGTAATCCACCCCGCCCAAAGCATGTGTAACACGCGTTTTGCAGATTCCCAACACCCTTTCGCGGTGCCGCACCACTATGTTTGTCCCTATGACTTAAAGGAACTGGTACTCTCTACCGGTCCTCCGTCTTTCCTGACATCTATAATCTTCAATCCTTCAAAACCCGGGTACACAAACACCTAGGCTACGCCTTCACCCTTTCGCTTGACCAATTTCCCCATCTGTTCGGTAATGCAAGGGTCTTTCGAGATCCATAGGGGATGCATCTTCCTGTTGCGTCCGCCCCATCTTGCATTCAATTCCATTAAAAAGAAAAAAAATTTATGATAGTTAATAAATGTTTAACTAGCGTTGTTCGGTAATGTTTTTACTATAGAGGTTCTAATAAATTATTTTATAGAAAATAGAAAACACATCCAATTAATATAATTTTTAATATATAATATATGTAATGAGTTATTAGTAAATTTTAAAATTAATAAAAGAAAATAAAAAAAATCACTATAAATTTGTATTGACACAACCACCCATAAATAATATTTACCTTAATTTAAAAAAAAAACAATTAAATTAAAGTTACACGAAGATGGGACAAGAATAGCTCATTTTAATATACCTAATAAGATAAGATATTCGTTAATGTACCTGTTTTTTATTGGTTGATTGAATACAACATGTCATTGGTAAAGAACAAGCATTTGATTCGGAAATTGCGTAACGCTTCTTACGATAGCCAAGAGGCACTGTTTGTCCTGGCCACGTTTTCGATTTCACATCTAAACTCGAAACTCTCAAAATATCCTAAAAAAATCTTTAGAATTTAACAACTAAAATCAAGTAGCTATTTTGAAATTTATTTTTCTCTAAGATTCTAATAATATAATTAATTACCTTCCGCCCGATTTCAGGAGAAATATCATATGGTTCATTTTTAGAATTAATTTCATTTGAATACAAGGGACACCAATCCTCGAAGCTTACAACTCCGCAACAACTAAACTAAAAAAAAAAAATCAGAATTTTTTTTAAATGTTTTTGAATTCAATAATTATTTTATTAGTGGTCAAGCGTCCAGCTTAGGAAAGGATAAAATATATTTTTATTAGAAATTGTGATTTAATCTTTAAATAAATTAATATTTTAAGAAAAGTACATTTTAATAAAAAGCCAATTTAACTAATGTTTGGGCATTGATTTATGGAGTTAATAAGCCTCAAAAAATTGAAAAAAAAACGTTGCTTAAACAGTAAATAAGCGCTTTATTAAAATGTCCCTTGTAAATAATGGACATCTTTAAATTAAACCGAGGGTATGAAAGATATTAATTAGCCGATTGGTGAATAATGTTATGAGGTTCAGTCCATTGTCTCACACGACAGACCGAAAGCCAGAATTCTCCTCAGAAAATATTCCAACAAAACAATCAAAATCGTTTTTCATTTTTCATTTTTTCATATCATAAAAATTTTATTTATTTATTTATTAATAAAATTATTTATTTAATATTAATAATATATTGGTGTGGCTTGGGCTCTTAGTGCGAGTCCCTGTGGCCAGCCAGGCCCAGTCCTTTACTAGGCATATAATTATTTTATTTTTATTTTAGTTGTTATATTATATAATCGTATATTTAAATATATTAAATTTGAATATGTGAAATGATATATAATTAGTATAAGATTGTAGATGAAAAAAATCCATAAAAAATGTGTGAGATTCCTTATGACAGTCTCACATGGCGAGAGGCTTTCGTTCTAGACTCTCGATAAAATAGACCAAAAGAATTATAAATAAGAAGGAAATCGATTTTATTTTATCGTTTTTATCATTCTGAAGGTTCACAGTATGTTCCTAATATAAGAAAATATCACTTTGATTAAGAATTTTGTAGTTTAAATGAAATTTTATGAAAAGATTCAATTTCTTCTTTCCGGGAGCGAATCAACTAGAAATAGCAAAAAGTTTTATTTTTTTCCCCATTAGATATTTATTCAAATTTATTGAAATTTCATATCTGTGTGTTACTTTATCTTTTATAGCAAATAATTATTATTAGGAAATTTGCATTTTAAAAGATAGTTTATTTGAAGTTCGATTTTAAAAAAAGACTGAAAACTGCGATGAAATTTAAAAAAAAAATATGATATTAATAGATATTATAAAACAATTAATTATTAATAATTTAATTGAATTTTGAACGAAATCGATTCAGTACTTTCTGAGAAAATGGTCAAAAACCATCTGAAGCGTCTAAAATACGATGTTTTTTGAAAGCACGAGATGCCTTTGAAATTTTTTTAAAAAGTTATATGAAACGAAATATTGACTTGTGACATGGAGGTGAATTTTAAAATGTTTCTAAAACGGCCTTTCAGCGACGGTTTTCGGGGTTTTTGACGATTTTCTCAAAAAGTACTGAATCGATTTCGTTCAAAATTGAATTAATATAATATTATAATAATTATTAATAATTTATTAATAATTGATTGTTTTATATGCAATCTTATACTAATTATATATCATTTCACATATTCAAATTTAATATATTTAAATATACGATTATATAATATAACAATAAAATAAAAATATAATTATTATATTATATACCTACTAAAGGACTGGCCACAGGGACTCGCGCTACAGACCCAAGCCAGAGTATTATATTATTAATAAATAATTTTATTAATAAATAAATAAATAAAATTTATATGATATGAAAAAATGAAATATGATCAACGATTTTGATTTATTTGAATATTTTCAGAGTAGACAATGGACTGAAACTCATACATTATTCACCAATTTATAATATTGACATACTTATATTTTATTCAATTTTAAAATATTTAAATACATGACCATATGAAACATAGAATTATATTATATACAAAATACAAACAGATTAGGGCCTGGTAAGACGGCAATATGGTGGTTCGGTAACAACTTTTCTATTTGCTTATATTTCTCTAGAATGCATATTCACCTATCGACCCCCAATCGACCCCTCCACATCATTACCCCCCCCTAAAAATTTCATCGATTCCCGATACTGACCCCGTTGGGAACCCTGTTTTAGAAAGTTGTCGTATATTATCGATGATTAATGGCCAAAGCAAGATTACGATGTTTCTCTCTTGAAAATTTTCCTCTAAATTCAATATTCAAATAAAACAATCAAAATCGTTACTTATGTAATATAAATGAACGCCTATAAATTATTTTTAAGTTAAGTTGTCTTAACAATTTTAATTATTTTATAATAAAATTATCTATTCAATATTAACAGTATAATCCAGTGGTTCCTAACTTAGGAGTATTTACCCCCAAACTAGTATAATAGCTACTTGATTAATTAGACTAATTAATGTACATATGTTGACGGTAACGGATTCAACTTTTCGGCTATGGAGCGAGGCGAGGCTACAATGGATATTTTTTTAACAAGAAGTAAAAACACATGGCTTGCTTGGTCATAGGGGTAATGAAACTGAAAAGGTTAGGAACCACTGCTTTATACCAATGGACGAAATTCTTCACTTCATGTATTATAGTTAAATTGCATTCAATAAGAATTTTACATGAAATTCCATATAAATAAAAAGCAAACAATTTTTTATTAATGATCGAATGGAGGGATTATTAAGTTCAAAAAGAGCGTAAAAATATTTGGTGAGCCAGTTTTATGCCATCTTTGGACCTGGAAAAATGTGAAAAACTCTTCCACTCTACCCAAATTGCTAATTAATAACCCCGAAACCTTAGATTTAAGTAGATTTTGCAGATTTAAAAAAATGTAATGAACAACTATGTACATTCATAGCGAGGGTGAACCGCGATTGGGATTAGTTGTACACCGTCTTTGGAATTATTTGGAATTACTTTGGAATTCATTAGATAATCTATTGTCATCTATTGTCTTCTACTTGGAAATGAAAGTGGAAGTGGAAGTAGGTGTACACGATTTTAGGTCGCGATTCATAGTATATAATAAAACTAATTTATATTCAAAAAGAGTGATATAAAGATGGTGTGATCTTTTTTTTCTTTTTTTTTTAATTACCAAGAACTCATATTAAGTAGAATGAGAAAGGTCATCATGGTTTGTTTATTTAATTTTGAAATTAAATTTTACAAGCTTACATAAAGATGGAAACTTTTTAAGGAAAAGACAATGAATTTTCTTAATTTCTTTTTATGTAAAGTTTGTCTGTTGCTTCTATTTATGTGGCAAAGGCCCAGAGAAGAAGCACCCCCTCCGGGAAATTCTCTTGTTGAATCTAAATGTACCGTATATGTAAAAAATTTAATATACATTCCCCTTTAAAACTATTTTTAACATAAATATAAAATTTAGATTTTTTTTTCACAAAATATTTTGAGACCTCTCGAAATCATTTTCTGGGTACACGTATGCCAAGTGGTTTGGAATATCATCTGATTATAGGTTTATACTCCCACTTGGTCTTTTAAGTTTTGTCCTATCTGGTAAATTTAGAAAATGTGTTATAAAACTGATAATAAAAATAAATTAATTGAATGTAATGGAAGGCAGCCCAGGGGTAGTGAGGAAAGAAAAAATTAACACATATCAAATAAGGTGTAATTTATTGGAATCCTTCGTCCTTTCCTTTCAAACCTAGGGGTTTTCATAGTTTTATCAATTATATTAGAATTGAATTAGATATTCACTTTTGTTTGAAGGAAATCCATAATAAGCATACTTTTAGAATCATGATAAGTTTGAGCTAAATGCAATGTGAAGTTGAGCTGCGGTCGCACTTGGTGTAGGATGGGAGATGCCCAGATGGAAGACCATTTGACATTTGCAAAAAGGAGGAGGGATAAAAAAATGCAGAAAAGGGTGTGCTGAAAAAAATAATAAATAAAAATTAAAAAATGCTTTTTTCCTAAAAACTTTTAAAATATAATTAATTTAATTTTCATACATTGAAGAAGTGATTAAAAATAAATTAGATAAATGAATAGATTTTTCACTAACCCAAGAGTAAAGTTGAGTTTTCATTAGAAAATGAGCACTCAATCCGATTATAGAAGTAACCAAAAACATTCCAGTTATAAAGGCCAGTGTCCCTTCACAGATATAGAACGTTAAGGGTTCTATGAAAGTAGCAAAATATAAACTTCTAGAAAAATAAAGATGACAAACAAACACTGAAAGGAAGGTTCCAAAAGCCTAAAAAATATCGTTACCGGATAAATTAATCGAATAATTAAGAATTTATCTATATTATATATAATACGTATAATTGTTAAAAATTAAGTTTATCATGCAATGTTTTATATTGGAAGGGGCCCTTAAGTCCCTTTATATGTATTAGGTTGGAAAGAAAGATCTTGCGGTTTTTAACTATTAACTTCAAATGCACATATCTCAGCTTAAACAAACTTTATTAATAAAAATAAATTATAGTTTAAAAAAACTAAAAAACACTCTTGTCATAATGGACTAAAAAGAATGTAATAAACTGTTTTGTGTCCAATGACTAATTCAAAAAGTATGGGCCTCAGAAGCATGTACATTTAATTTCGGCAAAGTGCCCCTACGCTTTTTGACTTAGTTATTGGACATAAAAAAGTTTATTACATTATTTTCTACTTTTTACTATAATTATTTTTTTACTTTTTAGTCTTAATTATTTTTATAGAGAAAAGTTTGCAGAATTTAACAGAATGAAATGTTTTTAATTTCATTTAAATTGAGTAAACAATGATTTTTATAGAGAAATGTTTGCGGAATTTAACAACAAAATTCACATTGATACATACATACATACATACAGATGAAGCAAATAAAAGCGTGTTAATAAAGACATTGCAATCAATGTATTATTGCCAACGAGAAAGTTTTGTTATTCCGGTTGAATAAAATTCTGGAGTCCTAGAGGCGACAAACTCGTTGAATGCCGTTTCAGCATCTCTCTGGGATTTGAATCATTGTCTCACGCAAGAATTTATCGAGGTGCTTGAAAAAGTAGTAATCGGTGGGCGATAGAAAAACTTCAACGTTTGTGTCGAGCACTGGTCAACATAAATGGTTCTATCCTCCACGACAACGGCCGGATACTCGTCGCCCGACCAACCCTTCAAAAATTGAACGAATTGGGCTATGAAACTCTACCTGACCCACCATACTCGCCAAATCTCTCGCCCACCGATTACCACTTTTCCAAGCACCTCGACAACTTCTTGAGTGAAAAATGCTTCAAATCCCAGATAGACACTGAATCGGCATTCAACGAGTTAGTCCCCTCCAGGACTCCAGAATTTTATTCAACCGGAATAACAAAACTTTTTTTCTCGTTGTCAAAGTTCATTGATAGTCGAGTCAAATTAGGTGAAAAAATAGCATAAACAGGAAATAATTCCCAGTAAAGATTTTATGGCTGGAATACCTTTATTTTTATTTTATTTATTTATTTATTTATTTGCAAAAACAAGTACATTTATATATATAAAAAGAAATATTTAAACCAAACAAAAACAATAAAAATCAAATTAGGTTAAATAAAGACAATAAAAATCAAAATAACAATAAAAATCAAATTAACAATTTTGCAACACCCCTCATTAAGCAAAGCTTGTGTGGAGGGGTGGTCTGACATCATAGCGTTGTTTGTTAATTTCAACTTATTAATACATTTTACACACACATATATACATTTATATACATACATAAATTAATCAATACTCAAGGCCTTCCTCTACATACCGCCTCAATCTCCTCTTAAACAATCCAGAGTTTGGCAGCTCAGTGATGCTCGCGGGCAGCCCATTATAAATACGAGGACCCCTAAAAGCTGGATGACGTTCAGCCGCACTCGTTCTACATCTAGGTTCCCTAAGGCGCCTCCCAGATTGCTCGCGGGTCCCATGCACGTGTCTCGGTGTCTCCGGGAATTCCCCAGGTCTCGCGTGTACAAAATTTATGAGGCACATATCACAGAGCTGGTTAAAATTCAAAACGTTGAATTCCTTGAAGATCAGCTCCGTGGGATACCTTGCCGACCTACCCAAGCAAACCTTTATTATTCTCTTCTGCAAGAGTATGAGAGGCCTCAGGACAGTAATTCCGCATCCACCCCACCCAACAATCCCATATTCTAAGATCGACTGAACAAGTGCCAGGTAAATCGTCCTCAATAATTCCAAACGGACGACAGCCCTCAATTGCCTGAACTTATGGATCATACCTCGTAATCTAGAGCATAGATAAGAGATATGTTTATCCCATCGTAACCGCCCATCAACAATAATGCCAAGATATTTGTTTTTTTCATTTGGTTTGAGGGGGGTGCAGTCACATTCAAATCTGACGCAGCCCGTCTCATGTATAATAATATGATATTCATCCTCCGGTGGCGATCCGGCCGCGGTCAAGGAAAAAGGGACATACACAGTTTTTTTGGTGTTTAGACTAACCAAATTATCATCTAGCCAATCCCTCAGGGTTGCTAGTCCAGCGTTTGCACTCCCAAAGACCTCCCGCCAGGAATCCCCCCAGAAAACGGCGACTGTGTCATCTGCGAAGGAGTATAAATTACAGTGCTCTATTTCAATATTCAGTAGATCATTAATATATATCAGAAACATAATTGGGCCAAGTACAGTGCCCTGAGGCACCCCGATAGTTACATTCTTTTCTGAGCTGGTTACGTTATCAATTCTGACAACCTGCGATCTTCTTTTCAAGTAAGATTCAAAAAAACTCAAGGTCACACCTCTAATACCTATATTTTGGAGTTTATTTATTAAAATTTTGTGATCCACCGTATCAAAGGCCTTCTGAAAGTCAAGAAAAACACCCATACATTTTGAACCCCTGTCCAATCTTTTGATTATGTCCTGAGTAAACCCAAAAATAGCGTCACCAGTATTTTTTTTATTTTGAAATCCAAATTGTCGCTCAGATAATATCTGGCGTGATTCCAAGTAATTTATAAGTCTAGTTTTGACGCATTTTTCAATTATCTTGGACACTGCAGAAAGGAGGGAGATGGGGCGATAGTTATCAAGCTTAGATTTCTCTTTGCCTTTGTGTAGTGGGATAACAACCGCCTGCTTTATCTCTTGAGGAAAATAACCCTGCTCAAAACATAAATTAATTATATGGACCAATGGTTTTGAAATTGCAGATGCATTATCAATTAAGCATCTAGAGGAAATACCATCACTACCAGGAGAAACCTTTTTTTTTAATCTTCCTATCTGCGACAATACCTCATCCAATGTGACTGGTGTAAGAAAAAAGGAGTTGGTGAACATTTTATTTGTTTTATATTTATACTTAAGATCTTTCTTCACCCTCTCTCCCTTGATTCTCTCCGAAATTTCTTTACCAATTGTCACAAAATGCTCATTGAACCCATCCGCCATCTCTTTTTTCTGATCCAAACCCAAAAGCCGCCCATCCGACAGAACAATGCTGGAAACAATAGATTTTTTTTGCCCAACTGAATCAGTAGCCTCATTCACGGTCTCCCAAACCTGTTTCATATTTGACCCACACTGATTAAATTTGTTCTCAAAATACATCTCTTTAGCCCTGCGTAGAGTAGTCTTTAAAATATTATTATACTTCTTGTAATAAATTAGAAGCTTGACATTGAAAGGTTGTTTACGCGTTTTAAGAGACATATTATCTCTTTTTCTAATTGATTTAATCAGATTTATAGTAATCCATGATTTAAGTTTAGTTAGCCTTTTACTAATCACTCTTTGGCCATTCCTGGATTTATTCAAAAGCTCGGTTAATTTATTATAAAACAGGGTGAATGCCCTCTCGGAATGTCCTTCCGACAAAATATCATTCCATGATTCGGATTGAACCTTTTCTCGGAAGGAGCACTCATCCAGTCTCCCCGCCTCATTGTTTCCTCCAAGTCCATTCATATGTCTTTCCTGCATAACATTTAATCTACCCTTTTTAAAAACTATAGAACCCATAATGGCATAATGGTCCGTCACAAAGCACGGATAAATGGCCGATATCAAATTGCAAAACTGACTCTTTAGAAACATGTGATCCAAACAAGAATCACATGTGGGAGAAACTCTAGTACCACCACAGAGATATTTGATAAAGCCATGCTCCGATAATATATCTAAATATTTATTCCCGGAAAGGGTCAAATGGTCTTCCAGGATATCTATATTTGTGTCACCAACCAGAATTCTATTAGAATAATGTTTAGTCTGTTCCAGGAACATCTCTAGGCCGTCAGAGAACTCAAATACATCAGTGTCGTTGGGAGATCTATAGAGGGCAGTACAGTAGAGATCCAGGCCCTTATATGTAATTATAAAATTCAAAACATTGGTATGATCGATTTCAGTATCCAAAACTCTATACTCTAAATTACTCTTAATATACACTATGATGCCGTCACATTTATTATATTTATTAGGTTTTACAATCTTATGATAGTTTGCAAGTTCAAAACCAGAATCCTGAGAAAGCCATGTTTCTGTTAAAATTATCAAGTCGAAACTCAAATCGAAACTAGCCAAAAGTACACATAATTCATTGAAATTCTTGCTAATACTCCTAATATTTAAATGAAAAACATTTAGACAATTTACCCCCAAAAGAATTTTTTTAGCCATACTAATGTTTTCTAAAATAACTGTCTTGCAGTTATCTTCGTCCCGCAAATTATTTAATATCTGACAAATGTCCATGATTGGATTTTTAAAGATATATCAAAAAAACACAAATAGAAAGAAAAAAAACGAAAAAAGACAAAAGATAATTAAAAAAAATTAAAAATAAAAAGGACAGAAAAACGAAAAGATTATATCTAGTTAATAGTTTAGAGTTTGGTTAGGTCACTTTCACTTTTAATTACCATAACGGCGCGGGAATTTTCATCCTTTCTGACTAGTATTTTCCCATCCCTTATCCAGGTAAATTTGTAACCTTTTTCAGTAGCCGCCTTTCTTGTGTCTCGGAGAAGGGTCATCTGGGCTGGAAATAGATAATGATGGGCTTGTATCCGTCCTGCAGGTAGATTTTTGCAAACCGAAAACGTTGATAAGCCGGGTCCCTCAGTGTCCATTCTTGATGTTCCCTGAAAATTCACCATCCAGGCCTCCTTCTCCAATTTGCTTACAAATTTCACTATTAAAGGTTTAATTCCGTTTCTAGCCGGTATTCTATGTATGTCACTAAGATTTTTGTGGGTTGATTCGCTCTTGATTTTATTTGAGATACTGTTAAAGATCTCTGTGACTGCTTCGTTTGGGGTTTCTGGCAAACCAGTGATAACAATATTATTTGCCACGGAGTGGCTTTTTATGTGGGTCACCTCTTCTCTCAGTTTGATATTATCAGATTTGAGTGTAGAAATTTCCATTTTTAGGCCATCAACCTCCTTCCTGTAGCCCGCCATTTCTCTTTTTAGATCCTCAAATTCATTTGAAATAAATTCGACGGATGTCCTTAAATCATTGAAATCTTGCCGGAATGTTGGAGAAAGTTCAGCTTGTAGCAATTTTTTCAAAATTCCACCTATCGCAGTCAAATCTCTCTGCGAGAGTGAAAGAGTTTCATCATCCATCTGTTCCTCCTCTGAGAAGTTCATCTTTGTTCGAGTGTCCGATTTCGATAAATCTTCTTCGGCGTCATTAATGCAGCCACGGCACTTCCACACTTTTATTTTTTTTTCGGCATAAAGTTGGTTATATTCTCTCATATTCATATCGGAGCATCTCCCTGACACATGAAAAAGGTTGTGGCAGGTAAAACATTGGATGGATTTGTTAGTTGCAGGTATTTGTTTGTTACACGTTCCACACAAAGACATTTTAAAAATTATTCAGAAAGTTCAATGGCACAATGTGTGTGAGTAGATGTGCTCTCTTCAACTGCCAGAGACAGACTGATATTGATTATTGATACTCCAATATTACTACTCTAAGTTTTCCCCCAAATCTGTGTTGTAGAAATTTTTCTACGGGCCTTAAAATTAGAAAATTTCGGAGTTTTTGTCATTTTTTCTTGAATAACTCTAAAAACGGCTTATCAAATAGAAATGATATTCATTATGTAAATTAAAGCTCTTTAAATTACGCGTAAATTGATAACAATTTCATCTATTTAGATTCAGTAGAACCGGTACTATCGACCTGTCAAAAAAGAGCCCCCGGGATCACTTTTGAATATCCCTAAAACTCGTACTTTTTTCGATTTTTCCCCATTTTGACCACGAAGGAGCACGTTTTCGACAAAGACCATTTTTAAACTAGATTAAATTTGCTACAATTTAAACAAAGTTTCATCTTAATTGGATAATGGTAACCCGTGCCGCAATGAGGTTAAAGTTTGCAGTTTTTTGCAAAAAATCTCAGTTTTTCCTTCATAAAAGAAAACCCTTTATCCTAAAGCAAATCTAATCTAGTTTAAAAATGTATGGAGTGGTCTTTGTCGAAAACGTGCTTTTTCATGGTCAAAATGGGGAAAAGTCGAAATAAATTACGAGTTTTAGGGATATTCAATAGTGATCACGAGGGAGCTGTTTTTTGACAGGCGCTAGTACCGGTTCCACTAACCTAAATAAATTAAATTGTTTTCATTTTACTCGTAACTTAATGAGCTTTAATTTATCTATTAGATATCTTTTTGATTTGATAAGCCGTTTTTAGAGTTATTCAAGAAAAATTGAAAAAAATCCGAATTTTTCTCAACACAGATTTGGGGGAAAACGTAGGGTAGTATATTAATATAGGAGTACCAATAAAGATATTCCAGCAATAAAATCTTTACCGGGAATTATTTCCTGTTTATGCTATTTTTTCACCTAATTTGCCTCGACTATCAATGAACTTTGACAACGAGAAAAAAGTTAGGCGAATTATTTCCGTTTAAAATCGTAATTTGCCTGGGATTGCTATGGTCTTTATTTTGATTAATAAAGTTTTGTTTAAACTGAGATATGTGCATTTGAAGTTAATAGTTAAAAACCGCAAGAACTTTCTCTCCAACCTAAAGATATAAATAGGACGTTTGATCATAAAGAGCAGGAATTAAAAAGTATATTTTGAGTTCAATTTACTTAACTCTTTACATATCTAATTCGATAAGCCAATTAGCTTATAGATAACATAAGTTATATAATATATAGGAAATTTTTGAAAAGGAAGTCAAAATTAACTCGAGCATGTCTATTTAATTCAATTTACTCAGTAGGTACTTAAAATAATTGATAATAGAAAATCACAAAAAATTGTAATTATTATAACAAAGTCTTAAGATTGGTTTGATGCAACTATACTCCCTTCCACTTGTCTCTAAGTCGTGCCAATTCTTTCACTTCTCAATATTCCCCATATCCTTCATTATCTACTAAGTTTATCCAATAATTTTGGTTTCAAATTAAACCCCATTTTAGCTTGAGCTATTATGAACTTAATTTATTTTTTATTTCTCTTGTCCGACAGTATTTGACTTTCAGTTAATATAAATTCTACCAAGTTCTCTCTTCTATACTTATTTTTTTAATTGTCTTTGATTATAGAGCAGGTGGAGGTCCGATATTTCAAAAGTATTCGTGTTAAAAAATACAAATAGATTATAGAGCAGATACAAAATAACTAAAAATTTATTGAAAGACCAATGATTACCAGAATCAAATAGCAGATCAAATGAAAAAAAACGAGAACAATATTTGTAATAAATGGAAAATGACGAATTATCATCAGCAAATGATTTTGTTTCTTCAAAGGGTTAATTTCTTTATCTAAAATAGAAAAAAAAGTAAAATTCTTAGTTATTTTTAAAAGATTAATAAAAATTCATTTAATTTATCAAATGAACACTATTTCAAATATGTTATTAGAAGAGCGGGTAGAGAAGAATCTGAAAATTAGAGAGCCTATTTATAGTATAATAGAGGACTCTCATGTCTTTCTGCTTTTAGTTACCTAAGTGAAAGACGAGTACGATCGTATATCGTATTATGTAATACTCACCAGGGACGTCAGCGAAAAAATTTCAGTGTGTGTGTGTGGGGGGGGGGGGGGGGGCAAATCTAGGAAACAAATAATTACATTATTAAATTTTTATTTAAATATATAATTTTTTTTTAATAACTAGAATACATAAATGGGATTCGGGTTAGCCGAGCCAGCTAACGCGCTGGCCTCGCTTCGGCATCGATCGATTATGACGATGCTGGAGCGGAAGGCCGGGGTTCGATCCTGGCTGGCAAATAAAAATTTCTACCGGTTAAGAACTCGGCTCCCTCACTAACCCTACTAACACTTTACTTATGTGCTGTCTAATTGGGCTTTGTTCCCGGTGACAATAAATAAATAAATAAATAAATAAAGAATACATTAATACAGTAATGGTTAAATACAAAAACAAATACGGTACATTAAACATAACTTAGTGAGGCGGGGCTGGAAGTCAGGGCTGTTAAAATTTTTTTTATCCGATCCCAGGGGTGTCTTTTGCACCCCCCCCCCTCCCCCACCCCGCGGACGCCAAGGCGCTCACTCTACATTAAATTTATCTATAGCTTGTCTTACGAAGTTAGTCAACGGAATATTTCTTCAGCATAAGTCAACTAATTCAAAAAGTATTTGAGAATACATAGCATTTCTCATAATTAAAATTAAAGTACAATACAGGTATTCATTTTTATTTTATTTTTTATTTTTATTTTATTATATTTTATTCGATATACGGGGAGTTATCCCAGTTACAATTTACCTTTTTAAACAATAAATTAACAAATTAGCAAAACTAAAAAACTAATTTACTTATAGTCTTAATTATTACTTTACCATACAGGGTATGGTCAAGTATTGTAATCATGCATGAAAAAAGTGTTTTTTTTCCTTATTTTTTTCGAAATATCTCAAAAACGACTGAAACTATTTTGATTTAAAAAATTGAGCGAAACCATGGCATTTCGCTCTACAAAAAAGCTCTAATAAGTGAACATCGAAAAAATTATATTTTTCGAGATAATAATTGTTTTGTCAAAATGTCTGTCGGTTTGGGTGTCCGTCAGTCTGTGCGTTACCAAATTTTTGTGGACGAGCTAGCTCAAAAACTAGTTTGAATATCGAAACCAAATTTCATACGCAGTTTTGGTCCATTGAGATTAAGAGCTGATTAGATTTTGGTGCATATCGACCCAAAATTAAGGGGAGGGTTAAAAATTAAAAATCTAGGCCATTTGAGCAAACTCAAGCAAATTTTGTATACATAATCAGTGGACCCCCAGAAGTCTAAAAATGCAAAAACTAACCGCCCAAAATGGGAGGAGGGGGGTGTAGGGTCAAAAAATGAAAATCTTAACTATTTACCAAACTCAACCAAATTTTTGCCCCCATGGTTTTTCATCTTGTCGTGGTGGTGGGGCTTATGTGCTTCAATGAGTATTTGGGCCATGCCGGCGGTAGCGTAGCTACTGGTAGGGCCTCCCAAGCCGGACGGGACAAATACAAGGAGCCAGACTAAGAAAAACCCTGGTCCTCCAGGTTGGGGGTTTGGGAGTTGGGTTAGCAGCCCGCACCAGTAAAAAAAAAACCGAAAGCTCATAGCACCAATAAGAAAAAGCCGGACGGATTTACACGGACAACGACCAATGCGAGACAACGGAAAAAACGGTTATGGAGAAATAATTTCACAAAATTCGCCACATGGAACATCACCTCGTGGAATTTATTTATTTATTTATTTATTTATTTTGAACGGAACAATTCCTTTTACATATTTACAAGCACACATTTACATAAATTACAAGAATACATTATTATATAAGAATACAAATCATACAATCAGACTCAACCAAACATAAGCAAAGTCTATCTACCCAGCATCAGTCTCCTAACACTAGCAAGAGAACAATTGTCAACGTCAACGCCAACTGAACACCCCATTACATATGTTCATCATTCGGTTTAGGGGGAAGCCATCATATGGTTTGATCTCGGGCAGTCAATGTAAAACATGCCTTGCGATCAATGGAAGGGATCACGAAATTCTTGCTGAATTGAACAACCTTAAGATAGACTTCTGTGATGTATCAGAAACCAAGAAAAAAGGCAAGAGAATAGTCTGTATGGAAAACTATTTTTTGACATATTCTGGAAAAGAAAAACATGAAAAGAGCTCATGCGGGAGTGGGAATTCTTATTAATAAAAAAATTTATGAACAACATCGACAATATAGATTATATAAGTGAAAGAATCATTTTAGTATCATTGAAATTTCCAAAAGCATTGTGGTATCTATTAAGTCGTCTATGCTCCTGATATATCAGAAACCCAAAGAACAAAGAGAGGAATTCTATGAAGATCTTCAGAACGTAATATCTAAAATGCCTAAAGATGCGATCCTAATTATGATGGGAGATATGAATGCTAGAGTTGGTGATAAGCCTGTACCAGGAGTTTAACAACGTTTTAATGAAAGGGTAACGAATGATAATGGAGAACTTTTAACTAATTTTTGCTCTATAAACTCATTGCAAATAAATAACACCTTTTTCAAGCATAAACCTAATCATAAAACAACATGGAATAACAGCAGAGGTCAACAATCTACAATTGATTACGTTATTACTAATAGGAACATCCATCCAACTCAGATTCTCGATGTTAGAGCATTCGATACGGTAGATGTTGGAATGACCATAAACTTGTAATTGCGAAGATTCGTGCTTCTGCCCAGATAGTGAAGAGACCCAAAGAGCTTGTCCTGAAGATCACTCAAATGTTTCAGAACATCTTGACACAATGTGAAATCCTAAGTCCTGGAAAGAGAGCTTAATAATTCCTATATTTAAGAAAGGTAGTAAAGCAGACCTTAATAACTATCGTGGTATAACTTTACTAAATACTATTCTAAAGCTCTTTACTAAAATTATCCTTAACAAACTGCTGGACTACATTAAACCAAGAGAGGAACAACAGGGTTTTAGAAAGAACCGCTCAACTACTGATGCTATATTTATTATACGACAAATAGTTGAAAAATCAATCGAATTCAACAACCCGGTATACTTATGTTTCATAGACCTTAAAAAAGCTTTTGATCGGGTAAGATTAGAAGATATAATAGGTTGTCTCAGAGAAAGAGGTTCTAGAAAGATTAATTAGGATAATAAAAGACCTAAACACAAATACAAGAGCAAAAATAAAATCGAATAACCAGATATCGGGATCTATTTCAATAACAAGTGGAGTGAGGCAGCGCGATTCGTTAAGTCCTTTGCTCTTCAATCTCATTATGGATAAAATTTTAGCATATTTGACGACTCATCTTGGATACAAAATGGGAAAAATTCCATACAGGCTGTGTGCTATGCTGATGACGTGGTTTTGGTGTCGGACAGCGAGCAAAATCTGCAAACCCTATTATCTCAATTCGATCAAATTGCAGAAAGATTAAATATGGAAATATCCATTGGAAAAACAAAATGTCTTGTGATAGCGAAAGAACACCTTAACTGTGAAATTAAACTTAAAAATACAACATTAGATCAAGTTGAAAAATTTAACTATTTGGTAAAGTCAAGTGGGTGGCCACATCAGAACACGCCAGCTTATTTTTATAGAGAAAAGTTTGAGGAATTTAACATAATGAAATGTATTTATTTTTATTATTCTTATATAATTTCATTTAAATTGAGTAGGTAAACAATTATTTTTATAGAGAATGTTTGCAGAATTTAACAGAACAAAAGTCACATTGATAAATAGATCGTAGTGTGAGCAATATCTTTTGATATCTCTCACACTACATGAAAAGAAGTCTAATTGTGAGGAGTTTGCTTCAAGCATCACTCTATTCAGGCCTGTATTTTTGAATAATTAGTATTACAAATGGGGATAAAAAAGGTTTCTACTGTAATACTGAGGCACTTTAAAATTGATATAAGGGAGAATTTCACACCAATCAATCAGACCATTCAGAAGTTTGCGAAGGAATATCATGTCATTTTGTAGTCTACAGGATGATAAACTTTGGATAGTTCTGTTCTTAAGAAGCTTAGAAGAGGGATAGTTAAGTGAAGTAAGAGGTTATTAGTTGATGAGAATTTATATGAAATAATTTTTAAAAATTTATTTTGCACTCTTTCAATTTGGACAACTTGATGTTGGACATGCAGTGACCATATATCCATCTATAAAACCTGACTGATTTGAGAAGTTCATTTTTAAAATTAAATCTGTTTTTGAGAGCTGAAAAAGCTAACCGTTTCCATGTTGAATGATTCTTACGACTAAAAAATAAAAAGCTTTCTAAATAGGCAATCGTCTTAAATTTATTTTGGAGTAAGGACTTTTCTTCTAATAAAGCAATATTTAAAAGAAGAGTTTATTTTAAATAAAATATTAGAGAATTTTTCAAATAATTTAAGTAATAACTAATAAATTTTAAATAAGTTTTAAATAAAATAAGCTGATGTGGCCATTCACATGACTTTACCATACACCTGGCCCATCTCTTATATTTAATATGAGCTGACGACCATCCCTCGCGCATTTTGGGTATACAAAATTTGATTGAGTTTGGTCCAAGGACCTAGATTTTCATTTTTTGGCTCTCACCCAATTTTGGAAGATAGTTTTTGCATTTTTAGTCTTATGGGGCCCCACTGATTGTGTAAACAAAATTTGTTTGAGTTTGGTCCAATATGGGCATAGATCCCGCAAGGGAAGGTGCAGGTGCACCCGTGGTCCCGGGCCCGGTCGTGACATTTTGTTTTTATTATTTCACTTGATAAAAAACACATACTTTTTCCATAATAAGGGAGCCCGAATCAGATTCTGGGCTATAAGTATAGGGTCAGATTAACACTTAAATCTATGTAAGAATAGTAGTCAGCCCGAAAGCTGGTTTTATTCTCTTCAGTTCTACTATTAGCAGAACTGAAGAAGTTTACTAGAGAAAATGAGTTCTGATGTATATTCTTCTTAGTTTCCTCACTAGGGCCAGAAGACCATATCTCAGTTACTCGTACATTGATTTTATCAGTGATAAAGTGAGACTTGGATATAACATGAGAGCAATAATTTAAATTTAATGTAGCCCTTACTAGTCAATGTTGTGAACTGTTAGCAGAGATGGTAATGGACACAACACTTAACTATACTTACTATTTTAATATATTTCAATTAAAAAAAAAATTCTCTATTTGAAAATTATTAAATGAATAATAATACATTTATCTTGGAAGGTTAATAATAAAATTGTTTAAGTTTGGAAAAAAAATGTCAAAAGATAACGTTGGAATATTCAGCGCCTGAGAACGCAGCCCGCTAATCAGAATGTGCCATTCGAATGCATAACCTAGTCTACCAGGCTGCGCTACATTTTTTCTATTTGTCTGGAGGATATAGGGGTTTTTAAACTTCTCTCTTTATATTGAAAACCTACCATTACTTTAACAAAACAATTTTTAAGAAAAAAATAAAACCGACTTCAAAAAATTAAATGCAACAAATAAAATACACTAAAAGGTATAAAATAATTATTATCTTATTTAGTTACAACTAAACGACGAAATATTAACATGAAATTACTTTTGAAGTCGGTACCAAACAAACTATACCTAAAAGCGAGCATACCCTCCAAACGTACTAAGTAAGATCCGTCGAGTGCCATTCATAAAAGTTATGTTTGGCACCGACTTCAAAAGTAATCTCATGTTAATATTTCGTCGTTTAGTTGTAACTAAATAAGATAATAATTATTTTATACCTTTTAGTTATTTTTGTTGCATTTAATTTTTTGAAGTCGGTTTTATTTTTTCTTAAAAATTATTTTTATTTTTCTCTTTTTAGTGATGTTATTAATAGTGATAATATCATCAGAACTTGACCAAATTAATATGACAGCATCCCTAAGATACCCCCTTTCGAATAAAAAAAGAATCATCGAAATCGATTCATAAACAAAGAAGTTAGGCCTAAACAAACCTAACAAAAAAGGTCTAATACCTATGAAAAAAAAATGGGACCAATCGGAAGGTAGACTGAACCCAAGGCAATTTTTTTTCAAAATCGGTTCACAATTGGCGGAGATATGAGGTAACATAGGCACAAAAAAAATTCAGTCGAATAGAGAACCTCCTCCTTTTTTGAAGCCGGTTATAAAATGAAGCTCTGATTAGTTTTTGCTACATATCGGTTCACAAACACGATTTTCACCATTTTCGAAAAATGCCTAAATTTGCAAATTATGAGACTTTTATTTTAAAAAAAATTTAGGTTCTGGACCTTAACAACCTGTTCACGGTTTATCGTTGAGTTATGGACACTCTAATAGAAGACAAGATTCTATCTGGTTGTTTCTTTCCAATCTCCGATTGTATCTTGTATCTTCATTAATGGAAATGTGTTAATTCAAAATGTTTAATATTTTCATCTTTTCCGACCCACTAGGGCAAGGAACTGGTTCACATAAAAATAAATTCCTAATGTGTTATTTGATACCAATTTTGAAACAATTATGATTATTTTATTATTATTATTTTATTTTTGCTTATGGACCCTTAGGATCACGCAAAACCCCTCATCATATAAGAATGGATTTTAGATGTTACTTTTCCATGTGGTCGTCCGGGTCCCCTAGAATCTGAATGCCCTATACGTGTTCCGCAAACTTTTTGTGTTTAAGGTACACCTACCAAATCAAGAAATTTTAGAGGTTCGCCAAAGAAAAAAAACAATATTTATTTATTATTAAAATCAATATAATATGAAAAGATATTTAATGAGAAATGTGAGTGTGCCTGCTTAACTGAGCATTTGGTGCAATCGTTGATAAGGCTGCTTCCTTACCTCTCAGCTATGTGTAGATGGATTATCTTCACAAAACTTGACATTTTTCTGCGGCACGCCAACTAATGACCACGGTATACAAGTGGCACACACTTTGCGGAACATTGCCCTATATATATATAGTCTGAGTGCCCGGTTCCCATCTAGTGACCGGTGAGTTGGTTACCACCTGGGGTATATATTGTTTTTCCTCACATGAATCATAGTTGCTTGTTATTGAAGTAGTCTGGCGCAGGCGTCGGGTTTCTTTAGAACCAGGGATTGTCAGTTCTTGGAGCGGGGGAGACGATATTATTATTATTACTAGCTGCAAGGCACGCCCCCTGGACCCCCAGCCATCAAACCAGACCCTCCAACCCTACGCACCACACCCACGCCTAGCTCCCTGGACCTTACCCCCGCTATGCCCCCTGCACCACCCCGCACACCTACTCCGCCTCACTCCTCACCCCACCCCATTCCACCCCCGGACCCACTCTCCGCACCCAGTTTTTGCATTTCTAGCCTTCTAGTGACCCACAGATTATGTATACAAAATTTGGTTGAGTTTGGCCCAAGAGAAAGAATTTTCATTTTTTGACCCCCCTCTCCACATTTTGGGTGGTTAGTTTTTGCATTTCTAGCTCTCTAGAGCCCCAGAGATTATGTATACAAAATTTGGTTGAGTTTGTTCCAAGGGCAAGAATTTACATTTTTTCACCCTCCCCCCTTTTTGGGGAAATTTTTTGAACAAAAGTTGTCAGAAATCAGATTCCCTACAACTTTGTTTATTATAAAATTTGCTGTAGGGTTAATAGTTTAGGAGTTATTTGATAATTTTCATTCGTGCGCCACCCCAAACCCCCTTCTGGGGTCAAACGTTATATAGCTAAAAACGTAAGTTAGAAGACATCTGATGTAAATATGAAATTTCATAATAATCCCTTTAGCCTTTTTTACGTGAATCGTGAGCAACTTTTCGGAAACCACTGAAACAAACAGACATACATACAGACAGGAATTTTGTTGAGGGTGTTTTCGTTTATAACTTTGCTTGAAACGTGTGCAACCAAAATTTGGCGTGATTTGAAGCAATGTACAGACAAAACCTTAATTTTATATATATAGATTTTGCAAATATTCAATTTTAAATTCTTGCTTCTAGCTGGGATCGAACTCGGGATGTTGTGTTTGCAGACTAGATCACTTTATCCGCACGGTCACCGGCTCCTATATTTATTATTTTATTATTATATAAACTAAACATAGTAGAGTATAAAAAATTTCTGTCCCATTAATTAGGGGTAGCTACCCTTAGCAAAGCCTCACACATAAGATGTTTTTTTTGTAGATAGATTCTATCATTCCCAAATCAATAACCACGAATAAGTCATGAATTGATTTTTGTGATCATACCTTTATCCCTAAATAGGTGACTGCCCTTTATTAAGTATTTCCCATTAGGGAATGGTTTCTTGCACATTCTAGGGATCTTACAAATTACCAAGCATAAATATAACATGGTTTGATTTTTATGATTATTCCTTCGTCCTCTAAAATGAGTAACCGAAGTAAACTTACCTCCCCAATATCCTTTATACAAAAATAAGAATATATATACTATACATATTATAATTTATTTGTCTAAAATATTTTAAAAAGTACCTTCTCTATTGTTTTGTAATATTACTTCATTATCATTAATTGATGAATTGGTGTCACTTCTGAATACTCTCAGACACATATGTTCTTCATTTTGTTTCTTAAATTAAAAAAAAATCATGTTATTATTAAATATATATTATATAAAAATTTATATTTTAAATAAAGTAAGCCTATAATAATTAAGTAATGGAGAGGGATTCAGCCAATGGGTAGCCTCTGCTGAATAAAAAACTCCGAATTATGGAAAACGTTTCGGCTTTAATTAAATAATGCCATCATCAGTTCTAAGAGCTGAAAAAAGCGATTAGAGCACACATGTAAAATTACAATAAAGTTTTCCACGTTTTCCATAATTGGGAGTTTTTTATTCAGCAGAGGCTACCCATTGGCTGAATCCTCTCCATTACTTAATTATATACATATACAGCCATCAAAATTGTATCAGCCTATAATAATTTTTTCAAATATAATATAATATAATTATTATACAGTGAAAACAAAGATTTAAGTATCTTTTTGGGTGTCTTTTTTTGAAAAAAAGATGGAAATTATTTCAAAAATCAACCCAGTATATAATATTATTAAATGAATTTAACTTTAAAGGACATCATAGATATTAGTTGAAATATTTTTACATTGCATATCAGAGAGGTTCGTCCCCTTAGGAATCGAACCCAAGCGCTAACTAAGCTTGCCGGGCCAGTAGCCAAACCCTTAAGACAAAACTCTCTCTGACATGCAACATATATAATTATTATAGCTTTGTCTAGCTATAACAATTATATATGTTGCATGTCAGAGAGTTTTGTCTTAGGAATTTGGCTACCGGTCACGAGAGAGTTTTGTCTTAAGGGTTTGGCTACTGGCCCGGCAAGCTTAGTTAGCGCTTGGGTTCGATTCCTAAGGGGACGAACTCTCTGATATGCATGTAAAAATATTTCAACTAATATCTATGATGTTAGTTAAGCCAACTGCAATAGTGCTTGAAAAACTTTACAAAATTTAAAATACTGTAACAAAAATTAATTCGCCAGTTGTGACTCCGTCTTACAGTCGGTCTACCAGATACAAACTTTTACTGTATGTACGATTGATAAGTTAGTTAGTTATAAATAAAGTTAAGTTTGTGTGATCTAAAACAGAAGGTCTTATTCACAAAAAAGGTGCTGAAATGTTAATAAATAAATAAGTTGGACCAGATTTGATAAAGCCAAATATTCAGGTTGTAATATGACAAGTTTTATTATTTTATTGAAAAATAATCAGATGTTATTCAGTCAACAAATATGTACAAGTTAATGTTTAGTTATAATTTGAGTTCGATTAAATAGTTACAAAAAAAATAATAAGATTGTTTATGAAATAGATTCTTACATATAGATTTGAATCTTTTGTTTTGTTTTTGTTTTGAAAAAGAATATTACAAATAATATTTTGTTAACAATTAGTCAATTATAATTAATAATATGAATAATAGGAATTCAATTAAAATATCAATTATTTTAATTAGTTTGCGTGGGCTTGTATTTGAGTTTATTAATTAACAATCACTAATTATTAGTTTGTTAAAATGTTATTAAAATATTAAAATAAATATTAGATATTCTTAATAATAGATTTGGTACATAGTTTAGAAAACAAAAGATTTCTTATTTAAAAGAGAGTCAACTATGTAGTATTGAAATGAATATACAAGCTGTATATGATGTTAAGTTAATATGAACGAAAAAGCAAGTTCAATTTAATTTAAAGAGAATGTATTTGTTTGATTCAATGTTCATGTATTTTATAAATAAGATTTGTTAGTTAGTGTTAAAGGGATTCAACTCCTGTTGAAAATTGTCTGTACTTCTTTTAATAGAAAAAGCCAGGTAAGGAATGGAGATCGAAACAGTACATTTGTGTGTTATGAAAAATATAAATAGGTGAACCTTTGAAGAATGATTTGAGATCCTAGGCGGTCGAAACGCTGCGAGATTGAAGAAATCTTCTTGGAAAATGAATGCCAATATTTGTAAAATCCCTTGATATGTTGTAGAAAGATTTCTGGGCAGGCAGGGAATCGATTAACTCGAGTAAAAAGGTGTGGAAAGGTTCAGCTTGGGAGTTTCGATCTGGTTTGTTTGCTTGTTAAAAAACAACTAACAACTGATTTATTAAATAATTAGAAAGAATAAATTATTAATTAAGTATTATTGGGATCATGTGACCGATGTCAGAGAGATAGCAATTAGAGTGTTAAACTTCGCTTCACCCAGAGTAAGTCCACCATTAACTTAGGACCGCCGTGGCGTGTCCAGATGTCCTTTAAAGTTAAATTCATTTAATAATATTATATACTGGGTTGATTTTTGAAATAATTTCCATCTTTTTTCAAAAAAAGACACCCAAAAAGATACTTAAATCTTTGTTTTCACTGTAAAATCCATGGGTCCGTCACTGAAAACTTTTTTCAGTTTAGCAGGAATTTTCACTATTCCCTTTGAGTTGAAGGGAGTGAAAAGTCTAGCTATAATAATTATATATGTTGCATGTCAGAGAGAGTTTTGTCTTAAGGGTTTGGCTACTGGCCCGGCAAGCTTAGTTAGCGCTTGGGTTCGATTCCTAAGGGGACGAACCTCTCTGATATGCAATGTAAAAATATTTCAACTAATATCTATGATGTCCTTTAAAGTTAAATTCATTTAATAATTATTATAATTTTATTTGTATTTTGCTTGAGCTATGATCACATCTGATTATTTGTAATCATCTGATATAAGAATAACATTATTATGTATATTCCAATTAATTCATTAATTATATTTTTACAATTTATATTAATATTTTATTCAAAATTTGAAGTAAAAAACGAATTTCTTTAAACTTCCTAAAAGTGAATGAACCAAGTTGTTTTCAGAAATATTAAATTTAAATAAGCTTCCTTTTATATAAGAATTCGGAAGTGGTCTATTGTATCACCTTAGTTGGTTTTGGAGATGGGATTGTATAAGTCCGTTTAATTCTTGAAGAAGAATCTTTTGGAGAAGGAATAATTGATCGTCGTTGCCGATGAATCGATGGACATATTCTAAACATAAAATCATTGGAAAGAAAAAATTAGCTAACTTGTATCCTTTATTAATGTTCCAAACTCTACTGAACATTTTAGAAATTGTCTTCTTCATTATCAGTGCCAATTTTAAACATTATGAAAAATATCCATTTAACAAGGACGCCTGTAGATTAGGCTAGTTCAATCCAGAGGCGTCTTTCGGTTGCATAAATTCAGGCGGACAGCTTTCCTAGGCTATTCTTTACGTAAAGCTTTATTTAAAAGCAATAAGTAAATTAATATTATTTTCGACTTTGAATTCAGGTTAAAAAAGGCCGATTTATATTTACAGCCAAAATGAAATAAAAATGAAATAAAATTTAATAATAAAGTTTAGGGAAAGCGGTGTTGGTTTATAGTGAAACATATTAAACACAGGAATTATTTAACGGGTTATAGTGGTGTTTCACAAAGAGGAAATAAAATTAAAAAATTAAAAAATCTTTTAAAAAATCTGAAATAAATAAAAAAAAAATCTCCAAAATAATTTAAAAGATTTTTTAATTTTTTAATTTTATTTCCTCTTTGTGAAATACCACTATAACCCGTTAAATAATTCCTGTACAAAATTTAATAATTTTTTTTTAACGTTTTGACCCACTCATGCTATATCATCAAGACATCGCTATGTACAAAGTTTTGAAATTAAACGCAATTAAAAATAATATTAATAAACATCGTCGGATTTTTTAAGAGGATGAAAATGACCACCTAATAAATTATTTTATTCGAAATTTGTGCTTTTCATTAACTTTGTGCATGCCTTTGCATCAATTCAGCATTCCGTCTTAGATAGAAAATACCTTGCGCCGCCACTGATCTTTGTAGGTCTTGAAAAATGAAAAAATTAAGTGAAATTTTATAATTTAGTTAAGCTTATGGACGAAAAATTGAAGAAATTATTATTATTGAAGATTATTATTAAGATATTTATTAAATAACATTATTAAGATAATTATTATTATTATTAATTATTGAAGAAAAATCTCACTCTTGTATAGGTTTCCAGTGTGAAAATAGAGAGGCTTGACGCCTCAAATGCCTTCAAATTGGTTCGAGTTGCTTCCTGTAAAAAGTAGTCTAGCAGTGGACGACCGTTTGAATCGAAATTGGCCGTAACCCCAGATACAAGAATATTTCGATGGGAGATACTTGAATATTTATTATATTTGACTTCCACTTTAGACTTTAAACCAAACATGCTCTAAAATCAATCTCGCCCGAATGATTCTACCTTAAAATTAACACTAACGTGGATTGTCTTTTTCTCATTTAATAAGTATCTAAATTTGTATTAAATAATTTAAATAATTACATTGTCTATTTTTTTATTTGCCAGAAATTATATTTTGAATAAAAAGATTCTAGTAAAATGGATTGTATTGTTTATTATATTCTAATTAAAATATTCTATTTAATTATTCGATACCTTTTGTTTTGAAATGAATTTATTTCTAAATCATTTGAAGCAGGCCGTTTCATCGAAATGGATTTTTGAATTTCTTGAGAAGATTCAAAGAGGGGATTTTCTTCTTGTTCATGGAAGTCTTCAACGTTATTTTGACTGTCTTCTGCATGATACATAAAAACAACGACAGGTTGTTGGTTCAAAGATGAAGAAGATGCAGCTGCTATCGCAGCTGCAGCTATATGGTGTTCATGCTCACACATTTTTGTATTAAAGATGTCAATAGAAATGATCCAAGAAGCTCATCTCACCGCGACCATAAGAATCAGACAAAATTTTTTACAAATATTTGTTAACATAACATCATTTACGCTGCACCCATGGAAGATTTCTCGATCAAAAAATCGCTTATTTTCCAAATCTGTTATTTATTTTGTTCACCTCGAGTGAGTAATTTTAGTATCGAGCTTGGATGTGGCTCCGATGTCGGTCTACTCTTTAGTTGAAGGTAAATAATTTAAGATTTATTTTGAACTGGACAACGACCAAGAAGTTTTATTTTATTTTTTCTCCCCAAGTCAGTAAAAATAAGCCAAATTAGGACTTCCACCCAGTGTTCTAAGTAGGCATGTGCAACAGGTGCACTGCAGAAAAGGGGCCACTTGTAGGGGGCTCGACTGTCTCAATGGTAAAATTGCTGAATACTATAAATGATAAAATTAATTATATTATACTACTACTTTTATTAATATTTGTTTGAGGGCCCGAATTTAAGACATAAGAAAGGGTCAAAGGCTAGTTACGACACTGCCTATATATTCTTACGTAATATCTGAAAAATCTAATAGCTTCCCCTAACTCGACTCGATAATAATTCTTCTTCAACGTCGTAATTATCTTCCCAAAGGAGTCGTGACCCTTATTTTCTCCACATTCTAATAGCCTTAGACCGGGCGCAAATTGAGCTAAGGGAGCGCGTAGTTGAGAGCCAGAGGAGGCTTATTTTTGTTAACACTTTAACAATTATTATAAATAGTTGATTGAAATTTATTCATACATTCACAGCAAAACTAAGTCATATATATTTTTAAATTTTAATCGTTCTTTAAGCCTCTGCTGGCTCTCTGCTACGCGCGCCCTGCGCTTAATTTGCGCCCGGACGGTCTGTTTGCGTCCAGCGTGGTCTGTTTCTGGCCAGAGCCATAGCAGCATGAAGCGTAATGCCAAGTTGGGCCTTTATTTGATCCATTCATCTTGCTGGTGATCTGCCTCTTCTTTGCCCTGCACAATGATCCCTTCCAAGCCTGTGTCTGATCGGGTGAGTTGGCCGAAGTACTTGATCACTCTCTCGAGAACATTTAATAAGTTTCTTCGAAAATAATTTTTTTTTAATATTGATGGATGGAAAAGGAGTTATATCAATGAGGTGTAAGTTTATCAGACACCTGCCCATCTTTGTATCGTGAATAAAATAAAATAAAATATAAAGGGATTTTTTTTTAACTTGAAGAGAGAGAAAGAGATCTATGGTTTTAATTATTATTTTATTTTTTGGATGCCTCCTTTCCCCCACCAGCAACATTTTGGTTCCCTATTAATTTCATGGAAATAGTTATTTACGTAAGGTCTTAAAGGATAGGTATGTGAAATTTGGAAGAGATCGATCAAAAGGTCTAAAACGTATAGCGATAATTTTATTTCTTTGGAAAATTTTGAGTTCACTAAAAATATCCACATCTCTTTTCATTGTGAATATCAGCTTTTTTGGTTTAAAATTTTTTATAATTTTTATTTTATAAGACCCTCTAATTATGGGTCCAATTTCAACCAAAATGTAATAGTCTCAGACGCAATATAAAAAACTAAATATATTATTAGGTGAATTAATTATAAAATGTTAAAAATTCAAATTTCTAAAAGTTTTTTGTCGCCGTTAAATAAGTCTTAAGGGCTTTAAACAAAAAAGCCTTTTGATAGCGCCTTTCTTTTATATTAGTTTGTTTTGATTCACAGTATATTGAATACGCCGGAGTCTGATTTATATCTAAGTAGGTCCTTTGCTGAGATTTAGTTTGAGGCCAGTGGCCTAGATTTTCAAGTTTTTTAGGTTCCCATCTTTCATGGTCCGGTGTTAGGACGCGAGCCACCATTTGGGAAACGATGCACTCACTACCTACTAGCATATTGCCTTGAATTCAAAGTTATTCTAAATAATGACTCAGCCATGTCTGTCCCAAAAATATTCTTTGAGGAAAAATCATCTTTAATGGTTCTACTGTTTCATCTTATAAATGTGGCCCCACGTCATGTTATTAGATTTGAGATATTTAAAGCTTTGCAAAATAAACAAGAGAATTAGGTTTAACGACTTAACTACCAATACAACGATTCAATTTTATGGGATTTTGCATCATTTAAATTTAAATGGATGCAATACAAAATTTTGTGATTGATTGCCAATAAAAGTGAAACTTTGAGAAAGCCAAGATCCAACGGGTTACCTAAGGATTATACCTTTGTAAATATAGTGAAGATGGAACTCCTAGGAAGCTAACCTTCCCAATCAATTTCACTAGGATACAGGTATCGAAGGTATAGGATAGGCAAGGAATGAAATGGAAAGGCTATAAAAATGCCAACACCAGACAGTCTCTTTAGAATTTTTACGGCCACTCATTCAAGATCATGTTGATTAACTTCGATGATCATGCTGCTTTCACCATGTTAAGGATATTGACAATGAGAATGATGATGAAAAGAAAAAGAGAGGTATGTTGCTATTTTATTTAAAGATATATCAAAAGATTAGATTGGGATTAGATTAAATTAAATTAAGGAAAAAATTTAATAAGCATTCTATTAAATATTTTAATTTTAACTTTTCCAATAAAAAAAAATTAATTTTTACATGTGTTTAGCTAGGAATCTATTTTAGTTACAGATTACAGGTCTTCAGATGTTCACAATTAATGATAAAAAAATTATTAAAAGAAAGATCACAATGTGAGTGAAATGAGGGCTGCTTTTAAAATAAAAAAAAAAGTTCAATAAAAACACAACACTAGAAATTTAATATCTTCTTTAAAAACTGATCATTTTAAAATTAATATAAATAATTGATGAAAAAGTTATGAAATGAATTGATGGTGGAAAAAGAAGAGTGGAGTAATTATGAATTAGCAATAAGTATTTTTTCAGTTGGCTGAAAAAGTTAACAATATCCTTAATTTGTATACCCAATTAATACTTGTTGTTTAAAAGTTTCTAGAAAAACAATAAAATTAAACTATTCAATAATAAAATAAAAGAATATAAGTTTAATCATATAAATATTATAAAAAATTGTAAATGTAATTTGTTAATCTCACTCAAATCACACAGGGTGGTTATTTTCTTCTTCATTTTTTTTTTTTTTTTTTTAATTAAAAAAACGAATTGGATGTTTTTAAAATATTTTCAATTATTAATGAAATTAAATAAATTTATAAATTCTAATATATTATAATAAATAATTCCATTTTTATATCACAGAGAAAATGTCGTATTGATTCAAAATTTATAAATTTAATTTGTACAATAATAATATAATAATAATGGCCAGTTTCTGGTTTTATTGACCATCTCCTATCCCCTAGTGCAGAGGTCGGCAACCTTTTGAGACGGAAAAGCCAAAAGTTACAATTTACAAAATTTCCCAGTTTTTAAAGAGCCACTAACATATTTAATTCAATATTATGGTATTTGATTAGGATTAGATATATATAAATTTGATTTTTGATTTAAAATAAAGCCGCATCTTCACATCGAATTAGCCGCATGTGGCTCGCGAGCCGCAGGTTGCCGACCCCTGCCCTAGTGGAGATAGTCACAACTCCCAGTATACCTTTTTATGTCTGCACAAACAATTTCAAAGAGAGCAAGCTCTTCAATTACTGCAGGACTGTGGTATTAGGACGGTTGTGAATAGCATATATAGTCTCTTAAATGGTCACCCATCTAGAGAAACATCTATCATGTTTAGTAATTTCGGTGGTATTTTGGAACTGATGCTTTCAACAAGTCTATTGCTTTGTACAATTAAGTAGTTATTATATTATATTTCAAATGAAGTGTACTAGATAATGTTATGTTAATGAAAAAATACAAAAATAAAATTTGTTTATTTTTTCATTTAAAATCCAACTCGTTTTTTTCTTTTCATTTTTATACGTTTATTTTTTATGAATTTTCGATTTTTTTTAAAGATGTATTTAACTTTTATATCCTTAAAATATATAAATATAAAATGTAAAAAACATTTTGATAGATATAATACTATTATTTTATAACTCAATAAGTTATAAATTTAAGATAGTTGTAATAATTGCTCACTCTAATACTTATAAAGTTAGTCAACACAAAAACACTATTTTATGCACTGAAAAAACTAAGGAAGCCATAATTTTCACTACATGTTAAAAAACATTAAAAAAAATCCAAAGATTTAAAAAAATACTTAATAAAATAAAATTAATTATAAAATAAGTATAAATAAATTAATATCATTATAAAATGCATTTATCAAAAAATAGGAAAAAAACAGTTAAATATATATATTTATAATAAAAGTATTAGGCGTTTGATTTAAGTGAATCATTGAATCTTGAAAGCAAGAGAGTATTTTGTATTCATTGCCTTAGGATAAAAACAATAAAAATAATATTAATAATAAAAATAATAACAAAAACATATAAGTAGCAGAAAATACGAAAACAGAAAACCGGTTTTGATAATATAGAAATATATATAAACATATATTCTTTGTCACCACTTTTCAATCTTAAAAGAAAGATTAAATTATAAATGAGTATTTAAAAAATACTGTTGGTAATATCTCTCATTAGCCAATTTTTCAAATCACAATCAAAGAAAAAAATATTTTTCTTTTAAAATACATTCTACATCATAAAGTTCTTCGTAAAAAATCTGTACAGATTAATAATATATTTATTTTTCACAGGAAATTTAATAAAATTGTTGTTTGATTAATTTAATTATTATTAATAATTCTTAAAATCAAAATAATCAACAATTTTAGTGGTATAAATAATCTTATGCAATATATTACAAGGTGTTCGATGTTTTTTTTTTGATCAAGTTGATAGACCAACTGTTTAAAAATAGTTAAAGCAATGTTTAAATTAATAAATAAATAAGTTTTGAGTATTTTTAAGAAAAAAATAATTGAAAAGAGAATTCATAGTAATCTTCGTTGTTATTAAAATAAAAAAAAAATGAAAATCCTGATTCCCCTAATATTAAGTATATAAAAAATAGGCGAATGAAGTAAAGAGAGATTTAGTATAAACGCCTTTGGCAAGTTCGAGCAATTATTGGTGAATAATTAATACACGTTGAAGAGCTTAAGTCACATTGAAATCAATCGTTTTGCTTATTATTTTTAAGTAAAATTAGAATAAATTAAGTAGCGTTCGTTTATAAAATAATAAACATTAAATTTCATGTCATTATAAATAGACAAGTGATTAAATAAATATAATAAAAAATATATATATATATATAAATTAAAAGAGAAGAGGAATAAAAAAAAATAATTTAATACAATTTAAATATCCTTAACTAATTTTGTTGTTTATAATACTGAATTGAATATGAAAGAATAAATCATTTATTCTAGAAAAAAAAAATGAAAGAAAAATAAGGTACAACTGGCTTAGTTTCTAGAGCCAATCATAATTCATTGTGGACGGGGAGTAAATTAAATCGACAAAGTGAATTTCAAATTAAGATTATAAGTAGTTTGTGGCACTATAAATTTTTTTTCAATATAATTTTTTCCTTTCTTAATATAAGATATATATTTTTTTTTTTTTAGTTTCCAATATTTTGTTTTCTTGTATATAAAATATATAGATATATATATAAAGCTTTATCTGTATCACAATATGCAGATTTATGGAGCATTAATATAGTTTTAACAATGGGGTTGAAACAACATAATAGCCTTAAAAATGTTCTAAACAAGGTTTCAAAAAATTGTTTCCGAATGGATATAATATAATAAATCACGTTGAAATTTAATTGAACCTCTTTATAGAGTATTAGTTACAATTATTTTCAATACAGAGATATATTTTAAAAATATGTGTATAAGATTTATTATGAATATCAATCTAATCACCTCTTTAAAATATCAAGCCAATTCTATCAAAATTGTTTGATTTGTTTTTTAAGAATTATTCTTTAAGAACAATTCTGATATTCAGGTTGAGCAGAGTAGAAATTATTTGCAAATTTAATAATTATTATTTTTTTTTTTCGGAACCATGTTGAAGAACAAGGCATAACATGTTTAGTTTCATCTAAGGAAGAAATATTTTCAAATTTCTCGATAAAAAGGAGAGATTCGTTCGTTAATATTTTTAAAAATTTTAGTATTAATTAAAATTTTTAAGGCTGCTAAAGAAGAAAATATTCTTCTTTTTTCGGCATATACTCTTTTTTATAATGTTTTATTTAATACGTATTTATGTAATTTCAAATATTGCGAATATTACTTGTCAAGGAAGCTAACAACCAAATTTGAACACTCAATATATATAAAAAATAAAATTTAAATTTGATATATATATAGCCAAGTTTTAGCAAAATCAAAAAAATAAATACTGATAAACTCTATTTAAAAATACTGATAAAATAATGATTGATTGCTATTGAATTATTTACTAACAAAAAATTATTATGAAATACTAGATATTTTTGATTCCAAAGAATTGCACTAAATATTTGTATAGAATACTTGAAAAGTCAAATATTTATTGAAATAGCTAATGTTTTTATCAGACTTATGTTTTAATATATTGATTTGTTATAAATATGTATTCTGTTTGCCTAAGTAAAATTTCGTAAAATTATATCCTTAAAAAAGCAGACACTAGATAATTTCAAAATAAGATGAATTAAAACAATTTTTTAAGAAAATTTTGATTATTCTAATATCCTATCATTTCGACGTCCTAGTAACCCGCGATGAACCCCCCCGCAAACTTTGCAACATTTGGATTTAAAAATCTGGAAAAATTCGTGAAAGTAGTAGCCTCATGTGAGTACATTTGATGAAACTATTTTGTTTGCTATAATAATAATTAAAATGAGCAATTTCTTGGTTTTGTTTTTTATAATTGGTGAAAATCAGATATCGTTAAATGCACTTTAAAAGAGATGAGAAATAGTTTTACCCATAAGAATAATGTTTGTTAATTTTTTTAATCTCCGTTAACGAGCTCCCCCAAGGGGTTGTCAATATATGTTAAGGGTGAATTTACATTGATTTATTAATTCTATATATCTTGAAAAGATGCCATCTCTATTGCGATTTTTAATTTTTTTTAATATATTAAATATGAAACGCCGGTAGAGGAGTGGCTAATGCGCTTGACTTCGGATCTAGTACTAGGGATCGAATTTCGCCTTAGTCAGAACCATTTTCATCTTTGTCAAAAATGCAAGGTGCCTCTCTAAATCCAGGGGAAGGCAATGGGAAAACTACGCCTCCACCCTCTCACTTGATCAACTTTCCCTTCTCTTCGGTAATGCAAGGGTCTTTCGAGATCCATAGGGGCTGCATCTTACTGGTGCGCCCCTTCTAGCATTCGATTGCATTAAAAAAAATCCCTTAACTGAAACTCTCGACTCCTTAGTCCGTCGTAGATCTGTCTCGGCCCTTTCTCTTTTTTATAGATATTAGCATGGCTTTTGTTCTGACGAGATAAAATCAATAAACCCTCCAAAGGCTTCATTTGCGCAATATACATAATTTTCTAAGACCCTACGAGCTTAAATTGCATACTAACCGAACAAATGCATTTGCCAATTCGTTTATCCCTATGACATCTAGAGACTTGAACTCTCTTCCCAGCAACATATAACCTTTAATCTTTCAAGACCCGCATCCACGGATGCCTTCGACTCCGACCCAATCCCTGAATCTCTTCTTATTTTCACGATACAAGGGTCCACTGCGGACTACAAAGGTTGTACTTTTTTGTTGCAACTTCTTCATGTATGAATATCATTATTAAAAAAAAAAAAATCCCTATGAAAAATTTCCCCAGGAAAATTACACTGGAGAGGATACTCCCCATTGTAATCTCAGACACTGGGAATCGAGTATAACGCATGAAGAAGAATATATTAAATAAATATTCTTAAAATTATAAGATATTTATAATCTTGTATTCAAAATATCAATAAAAATTAATTTTCAAAAATGTTTTCAATTCATTTTATTTTAAAATTATGTCCTTTTTTTGCTTTTGAGTGTATAATGTATATATTATAGAAAAATTATAAAATATAATCTCAAATAGGTTTATTATTTTGTAATAAATCAATCATTCTTCCAAATCTACGCCTCTTTAGAGAAACTTAAAACTGTTAATCGTTAAATTACCTAAATGAAAAAGTATATTTTGAACCGGCAAGAAAGCTATATATAATTTTATTAAGTAAATAAATTAATGTAAAATAAGTAAACTTTTTATTCTTTTTTTAAAAAAAAAAATCTCATTGAAAAACCCTCACTTTTAAATAATAAACACAGTCAGTAAATATCTAGGAAAATATATGTTCCCCCACAAAATTCAGTCCATTTCCTTTAAAAATAAATAAATAAATATGATTAAAAATAATATCAAGTTGCTCCTTTTTATAAGTATATATAGAAATTCAATTCATAATAAATCCTTTTTTTAAAGACTTAACATTAAAGAATTTATGCCTCTAGGAGAAAATTTGAGTGTTTTGAGAAATGGATGTTAGCTTTGTGTAATATTACATTCATTAATTATAGATAGGAAATCAGTGTGGTTCAGCTAATGTTGTTGCTACAAGATTTAAAGGCAAATCGGCAAGATTTTCTTCATCCTCATAATCACCATGTGTAGTTGAGTCTGCTTCATCATCTTCATCTTCAATAACATCATCTTCCTCGATCATTTCATCCATATCTTCTTCATCCGAAGGCCTCTCTCGTTTTACCTTCAAATGATAAGGAGAAGGTCGAGTGCCTGCTTGTAATGCAAGCATCACATGGGGTTGAATTTGTCTTCGTAAAGCTGCTAACATGTCTATTGGGTCTTCAAGAACTCCTGTATCAACTGAAGAAGGCGTTTGACTTCCGCTTCCTCCATTTCCAGAAATAATTACACTACCTCCACTAGGGGGAAGAGCTCCTCCAAGTACGCCAGAATTATTCACTGGGTTTCCCGAACAGGCTTCAGAACTGGATTCTGCAAGAAAATATTTTCATTAGAACTTCATTTAATAAAAATTCTTTTGAATCTAGAAGCTACTTCCAAACAAGACATCCAAAATAAAAAATTTCGAAATATATTAATAAATTTTCTATTTACAAATAAGGGTGTTTTTGTTCACAGCCGAAAAGTGCCCTCAAAACTATCAAACTGAATCCATGTAAGTTCTAACATAAAAATAGTACTCATCGTGCTATTTTTTTGCATGTTGTAAAAATACACTTTGGGTGGTCTGGTTCCACGTCCCACCACTCAAATGGTCTGGGGTGAATATATTATGTTTATAATTGACTATAAATTATAATTTTTATAATTTCATTGTGGGTCAAAAATATTTTTTAACACATATGTATTTTTTACCGCACTCACACCATGCGCAGTACCTGGTCCACCTGCTTAGACCAGCCAGACTGGCCATTCCTTGTACAACTATCATAGACGGTACTATTACGCATTATTTCTAGTTGGGTCAAATCCGTACTCAAAAATATGTCACCAGCTCTTGGACTATAAACGTTTCAAGATGACATCCTCTTATGATTTTCTTATAAAATTTAAAATCTATTCCTATCGGCAACTTAAACTCTAATAGGTACGTTTACATACTAAGAAAGGTGTATTTCCATTTTACTACAAATTGTCTTTAGTTAATTAAGAATAAGATTGGAGTAATTTTTGGAGACGGGCTGATAAGTGAAATTGAGTCAATATTGATGAGGCAGTCCAAAAAAAGAAGATCATTTATACTATCTTTTTATTCATAAACCGACGTTTCGGAGGCTATTCCCTCCTTCTTCAGGGTTTAAAAAAGTCAGTGAAGGAAATCCAATGCGACATTCCCCCTGTCTCCTCTTTCAGTGGCAGTAACAATAATATATTGTATTTCATTCTCAGCAGAATTATAATGTAGTAATGATTTGCAAATGATATATATATAATTAGCCAAATTATAATTGACAAAAGCAATTGTTGCGCAATCACAAATAAAAGTTCAAGTAGATAAGTCACTTTTATTTGTGACTATGATGTAATTATATATTTTTATATCCAAATTTTCAAATCACTACTAGATTATAATTCTGCTGAGAATGAAATACAATATATTATTGTTACTGCCACTGAAAGTGGAGACAGAGGAGAATGTCGCATTAGATTTCCTTCATTACTTTTTAAAACCCTGAAGAAGGAGGGATAGCCTCGTCGGTTTATGAATAAAAAGATAGTATAAATGATCCTCTTTTTATGGACTGCCTCATCAATATCCACTCAATTAATTAAGAATATTTTGCAAAGAAAATAAAACAGAAGATAACAAAGAAAAAATTTCTATTTTAAATTGAGTATTAATAGATTAATAAAAAATATTCATTAAGAATTAAGAGTTTTCGTCCTGCAGTCGCTAGAGAGCGCTTTTTCGATATACGGTACCCTTCCACTCTATATTACTCTATGATGGCTCGTATCTGTGAAGAGAAAGAAGCCTGCAGCAGTGCCACCCTGGATTCAATTCACATAGGCGACCTATTAGACTAATAGGAGATCCAACCTTAACTAGCGCTCATCATAAGAACTGTCTCCGCTCTTTCTCTTTTTTGAAAAATACTACTATGGTGTTAGTTCTGAGGAGATAAAGTCACACAAAATCTTTAAATTCATGACTTTACCAAGGAAACTGGGGGAACTTTTACATTTTTTTTCTTTTCCTTTGTTTATATTTTTGAGGTCATGCTCGGGAGACAACAAATAAATTATTTTTTTAAAAAATGGACCGAAGATAAAGGCCAAAGCCAAAATTTTCTCTCTAACAAATAAAATTATATATACTTATATCAAATAATTCGTGTAATACTTTAATTTACAGAAAAATAAAATTATTTATTGATCAATTTTTATAATGTCCCCTTAAAAATAGTTCTACTCGGATATAATGCACTTATGTCACCGTTTATTCCAGTCTTCAAAACACATTTGAAACACAGATTTTGGTATATATATTGAGCTTCTCCAGCGTTTTTATTTCTTCAATGGTTGTAAAAGGTTTTTCTTTCATTGTTTTTTTCATCTTTGGGAAGAGGAAAAAGTCCTATGGAGCCAAAACTGGCGAATAGAGTGGTTGAGGTATCATTATGGCTTTTTTGGGGCAGAAATTATCGAAAAAGTGTGGGCTGGTGTGTTATCATGGTGCGATTTCCAAGAAATATACTTCTGAAAATCTGACAGTTTCTACAAATTGCTTCACGCAGCCGATGCAACAAGCTCAAATAGCTTAACTTGAGGTAAAAATTCATGGAACACAATACCAAGAAGTCGAAAAAACAGTGAGAACTTGCACGAATTTTTTGATCATACCTCGTATATATATGAATCCAATTTTTTTAAAAGGTCGTAAGTCACTAACAAAACAAATAAAGCTTAAGCCCTTTTAAAAAATTGGATTCATATATACTATATAATTATTTGAGGCATCTGGAGAATTAAAGCAGACGGCCTCATAATAGTTCGGTTTAACTGGATTCAGTTCGGTTCAGTTCTTTGATTAGGATTTAACCAGTTCGAGCATATACTAATTAAAGAACCAAGCCAAATTGGTTCTAACTAAAGCGAACAGAACTACAATTTGACTAAAAGAAGTAATTAAAAATTTAATTTATATATTCCAAATAATTTTGTTGTCTATGTTTTCATGGCCGTGTGCTTCAATTCTACAGATTTACCTTTCATTTATATATAGATGTCTATTAAATTGAAAGTTTTTTTGCCGAGAGTAGCAGAATTTTATATATTGTATATATTGAAGGAGACAATAAAAGAGTGTGTCTTCTGCTGGAATTATAAATTTTATTTATTTATAACGAGATTATAGTTTCGTTAATAAATAAATAAAATTTATAATTCCAGCAGAAGACACTCTTTTATTGTCTCCTTCAATAGATGTCTATGTTTATTTGCATTAAGCTGAGAACACCCTCTTTGATTTGCCCTTTAAAATGAACAATTACTACTACTCTAGGGAAGAATATATTTTCAATTTATAATATTTATACGTACTATTTCTATGCCTAGGTTGACCCCCTTGATTTTTAGGCCTTCTTCTTCTGGTATGGATGGTATCTCTCCTCATGGTCACTGGTCGATTCACTCCATGTAATTTATAATAAAGCCCACAAGCATTACACACCATTTCGCCTTTCAAGTTGCGTCGCCAAATAGTGGTTGTCATTGTTCCACAATTACTACATGCCAAATCAACTCGTCGAGCCGCCAACTTCGAAGTAATTAAAATATTATTAGTAAAAAAGTCATAATATTATATAATGTTCTTGGAAGTATTTTAAAATGTTATTTAGAAATATTTTTTGTAATTATTTCTTGATAGCTTAGGGTAAATTTTAAGAAAGTCATGTTAAATAAATAGTCGGCGTTCATACATATGCTACTAAATCCTAAACAATAGTTTTGAGATATAGCTAATTTAAGCTTTTGAGTGGTTAAAAAAATAGTCGAAATTATATTTATTAATTTTAATGATTATGCACCTCGACAGTAAATTTGCTAATAATCACTAAATCCACTTAGTGATTTCTACTTGAAGACATAAGTGCGTACAGTACTTATAAAATTTGGATATTTCTGTTGCTTAGGAACGGAAATTCACTGGGGCTGGTGAGTTCTACCAGTTTCTGGAGCATTAAAAGAAGTTGACGCTGTGGTACAGGATGTCTCTAAAAGGTCTGTATAAAAAGCTAGCACAAATTCCCGGGGATAAAATATGACGATCTAACCCAAGTGCAAAAGTTGATAGTTTTCGAAATACAGAGCTGTCAAAGTAATTTTTTTTTCTTTACTTTTTTGTAAATATTTATCTTAATAATAGTTTAATTTGCAAGAAATTTGGTATTAAGGTACTTTTTGGGATGAAAAATCAGTTGTGATGTACTTTGTAGAAGACGCGCCACCAAGAGCACTTCGCATACATCTAAAAAGCTCCATAGCTTTTTTGTGACTCTGTATATTAAATTTCTAATATAAATTTCTTATTCCCTAGCATCCTTTGTCCAAAAAAAGGTATACATGGTTGGTGTCGCTCCAAGCAGCTCTTTCTAAGATAATTTAATTTAATTTCGTACTGAAACTCCTCGTTTCCCTCCTTCACACTTAATCCAGGCTTAGGACTGATTCAAGAAATTTGGAGCGTGTTTAAGGGGCATTGGGCTAACAACAATAAAAATTTGATAGCAGCAAGAGTTATCAATGATAAGAATGTAAAAATGAATTGACAAAGAACTATAAGAATAACAATACAATTTAGGGAAGCGGTGTTGGTTGATAGTGAAACATTTTGTTAAATTATAATAAGTTTGGACAGTAAGTGAAACGTCACCAACTTCAAGTTCAAACTCATTATAATTTAATAAAAATAACAGACAAAATCAATAACGGACTAAAACAGCATAGTTAATTTTCAAAAAAAGATGAGTTTCAGTACGAAAGAAAACATTTAAATTCAATTATTTCAGAAACGGCTACTCGGAACGACACCAACCAGGTATAAGTATTTTGGACAAAAGATGCCAGGGAATATAAGACCTTTTATTAGAAATTTGATATACCGAGGCACAAAAAAGCTATGAAGCTTTTTAGATGTTGGTACTGCCCGATCAGATTTATTTCTCATCTCAAAAAACCCCTTAATAAATTTCGTGCAAATTAAGGTATAATTACCATTAATATTTACAAAAAAGTTTGACTCCTTGTATTTTGAAAACTATCAACTTTTGTACGAAGATAAGTTGGGCTAGATCGTCATATTTTAGCTTTAGGAATTTGTGCTAGCGTTCTGTACAGATCTTTTAGAGATACCCTGTATAACTACAAATTGGAATTTTTGGACAGTGACTTTCGCTTGAACGCTGACGAAATATACTCTTATGGTAGGATTGTAAATTTATAAAATTTATTCTAATGATGCGTATCATGTGTTTCATAAAGAAAAATTACTAAAATATTATTGTTATTTTTAGTACTTACTTTTCCGCTTCCGCTTTTCACAACACTTATTAAATTGCACCATGGAGATGATCCCGAAAAATCATGTGGGGGATAATGATCTGGTGTGACTGTAACATGGTCAGGTTGAGTAGCTTCCACATGCGAGTTGGAAGAATTCTTTACATCTTCGGGTGCATCGGCAGCTGAATCGCAATCAGATCTTGAGGATGGTGCTCGATTTGAAACTGCAGTAACAGCTGCAGCAGCTGCTGTGGTCGCATCAGTTGCTCTACTTGGACAACTTTGCTTTCGTCGATTAGTTGTCTTTAACAAAAAATAATTCAAATTCATCTATTATTAATTTTATAATTTTTATTTTTTTAATTCGGTGGTGTCCAAAGTTGGATAGGTGTGGGACAAATTATGAGATGTGGATTAAACAAACATAAAATAAACCCAGACATTCCGTTGAATTGATAACCTCCACCTTTTTTTCAAAGTCGGTTAAAAACAAAAAAAAACAAGGGTCAATAGCTACGGCATTTTTGCATACATGTTAAAAACTTAAGTTTCCTAGTAAGAGTTTTCAGACCTAATGTCATTATCCCTATTTGTTTCAGCTAAAGTCATGAATGAAAATTATTTTCATTTTATAAATCAGGAGGGCTAGGGGCTAACAATAAATTTCTTGTCTTAGGCATAGTTCAGACAAGGCAGAATTCACGCCTTCGCGACCGTGCGATTTGTATAGGGGAAACATTTACTGTGTACAACAGACCGCCCGTGGGAAGCGTACGGAAACGCAGGAAAGGGGCGAAGTTAGAATAAACTTCATTTCAAAGATGCAAGAAGAAGAATACGCCTTAATAATACACTGAAAGGCAAAGAAATTGGGTGATTTTCTACCGCGCGGATTCCACCGTGTCTGAACTAGAACTTAGAGTACACTATCAAAAAAGTTTGAAGATCATTAGTCTATATAAGCTTAATTAATGATAAGCCAAAGAAGAATCGAGTGAAGAGTATTTTCAGTGTTCAAGTTTCGTAAATTCTACTATATGAATTGTGAGTGTAATATTAAATATTTCCTTTATATGACATTTATAATTCTTTTGGTAAAATAATTGTAAGAGGGCTAAAAATCTGTTAAAAATAATAAAATAATAATTTCTAGAAAATGAGGAACACCACGCTCTAAGAGTAGGCTATATTTAAAATAATGAATATTATTTCATTTATAAAAGTAACATTAGTATTTAATGTGAATCTATTAAAATCGGGGTGTTCGAGACTCAAACCCTGAGCCTATAGATTTCTAAATATTTTCAAATAAACCTAAATGAATAGAAACTTAAATTTATGAAGCTAACACCTAAAGTAACTCCACCCCACTCTCCCTCACACACACGTCATTTTATCCTGATAATAAGACCGAGGAGCCAATCTGGCTTATATAGTCACATAGATTCAGGGGACCTACTATAATAAATAAATAAATAATCTTTATTCCTCGACCTGCTTATAGACACAAGTCTCCGGTGGCTAGGTCCCCCAAACATCAATACAATCTAGCTACAATACATTAACAAACATCAATACAAATTAACTACAACAATTGGGGGGGGGTCGGATAGGCTAGGCGGTAGCGTGTCATCCTGCTAACCAATTCGTTCGAATCCGGCTCGAGGCATCCGGCTAAAATCTGACCCACTGGGCTAGGGACAAATTTAAATAAAATAAATAGTATCGTAAATGGTTTATGGCTAGAAAGGCCGAAGAGCCAAAAAAAAAAGAAAAAGCTTTTGCCATAAGTTGTTAAAGAAACCTGGTCAAAACCTTAACAAGGATGGTATGACCTCTCTCTACCTCAGCTAATCTCTGCTTGTGAGAACTAAATAAATTTTTTTACAATTCTAGGACTTTAGGACTTGACAAAATTTATAATTGATTTAATCATAGGAGGCAGAAGACTATAATCCCAAGTAGTAATAAATAGACTTCCACAAATCAATGCCAGATCCTACAAATGAATGCAAACCTACATATTAATATCTTATTATTTTTAATTAACTAACTTGAAGGAACCACACCTATTTAAATTAATACCATTCTTCCCTAAATCCTTATAATCTAAATAACCATCTGAATCATCCTCATAACGAAAACCACCACTGGTTTCAACACCTATACTTCTAGTCACAACCCTGGATTCACTAACCCTTTCAACCATATTATCTAAAAACAAAAAAAAAATTATTTTAAAAATAAACAAAATATTTACCTTAGCAACCCAGAAGATTTCCTTATTCCAGCCTAATTTCAAAACCAACCCTTCCTTTTCCTGTCTCTAAATGGAAATAAGAGTTAACAAACCCCCCTCCCCAAAAGAGACAAAAAAAGAACTAATAAAAACTTACCAAAAAGCTTCAAATTCGTAAGTCAGCTTTTTGTTTATCCACCAGACTTCAAATATAGAAAAGTAAAATTAATTTTAATTAAACAAAGTTTATATATACCTGAGGAGTGGATGGCAAGTTTGTTCGATTGCCAAGAACAGCATGATGATTAGGTGAGGTTACTTCTATTGATAAATCAGGCACATTTACGTCACTTCTTCTACGAGTCATTAAAGAAAGAAGCAAAGATGTGGCTCCTGGAGGATGTCGAGAAGCAGGATTCGAGGAAGCTGATAAAGACTCGTTGCCATTTGTTGTTTCACTGGATTCTTTTGAAGATAAATTCCGGCTTAAAAAATGAAATAAAAAAATATTCAAATTTTTGCTCAAAATAAAATTAAAAACTATTTAAGAATATTAACCGCATTTTGGCTTGCCATTCTTTCACAGCTTCTTCTTCGCTAGGATATTGGCTTCCTTCATCATCCTCATCTTCATCCTTAACGCACTCGACGTCCTCCCTAAGAACTACTTCACAATCTTGTTGGTCCTTGATTATAACTTCAGGGGCTAAAGTTTCTTCATCTTCAGGAGGAGTGGCATCTTCATCAATGCATAATTCTAATTCGTCATCATCATCATCATCATCGTCATCATCATCGTTATGATTATAAGAATAATCTTGAACTTGAAAATAAAAATAAAAATGGAATAAGCTTCATTTAATCATAAGTTTCCTGTATTTGATTCAATCGCGAATCGAATGCAGATGATTTTTGTCAAATATTAAGTGAAAATAATATTCGAATTTATATATTTCTAACTTGAAATAATGAAGTTAAATAAATTTATAATTTTCTCATTAATATATCAAAGAATAATTAACATATTAACGAAAATTGTTTTTGATCGCGCTTTTTAAACAGGATATATGTATATCACGAGACTACTGCTGGTTGAAGCTATTGGAGTCTGCTGAGTCTTAAGTCTGAACCAAGAGAGAATGAAAAAGATGTGATCCATTTAGCTATAATCCAGCATCATCTCGTGATTAGCCCGCATGACGCTTTTTATATCAAACACTGATATGGATCACCAAATGAATTTGAAATCTGAGATGTTATATATTCAATCTCCCAGTCCAGAGCGCCCGATCTGTTAACACGTGGGTTAGGTGATTGCTATTAATTAATCATAAGTTTCCTGTATTTGATTCAATCGCAAATCGAATCCAATAGCCTCACGAGCAGTAGTCTCGCGATATATATCCTGTTTAAAAAGCGCGATCAAAAACAATTCTCGTTAATATGTTAATTATTCTTTGATATATTAATGAGAAAATTATAAATTTATTTAGCTTCATTTAACTTTTTTTTTTTATTTGGTTTATGTCCATATTAATAATAAATAATAGATTCACGGGTTTTTGAACAATTTTTTTATTAGTGTTAAATATCAATTTTCGTACGACGTTTCGTCCTTTTTCAAGTACTCAATTACTTAAAACATTAATCGTTGATAAAATACTAATAGTGAGATCATCGAGACAATAAATAGTGTATTCATAATATTGATCCCATAATAAGTCAACAACAAATTTTCTCTATGATTTATTTTTGAAAATTGGTTGTTGACTTATTATGGGATGAATATTATGAATACACTATTTAGTGTCTCGATGAACTCAGTATTTTATCAACGATTAATGTTTTAAGTAATTGAGTACTTGAAAAAGTCCTGAAAAAGGACGAAAGTTCGTACGAAAATTGATATTTAACATAAATAAAAAAAATTGTCCAAAAACCCGTGAATCTTTTATTTTTTTTTATAATTTTATTATCAAAAATAATTATTAAAGCATTATTTCAAAATTATTATAATAGAGAATTGTGTACCTTCTTGTTTAATCATAGTTGAGTTTTGTTGATGTTGAATTTGTTGAGATGAATTAATATTCGCTTTCATGAATTGAGACTCTAATGGAATTTCTTTTTTGATACTTAATAAGGCTGGAGGTTCTGAACGTTTTATTTTTTGACTTTGAGGCACAAGACGATTATTCATAATTTCTTCCATTTCATTTTTCTTTTTCGGCGAATTACCCTATTTGGAAAAAAAATATAAATATATATAGATATACAGGAAATTTGAAAGCACCCTAAGGAAGACTTAAAGCACTAGAGTATTTCATATTTGGAATTCTTAAGAAGTCTCAAAAAAATAGGCACAAATTTTAGAAATTAGAAAAAAAATAAGGTACTTACGTATTAACGCCACCGCGGCTACAGATTTGGCGTTTTTTAAGCGCCGCTACTGAAGACGGATTCTTTTAGAAAATGAATATTAATTAAAAAATAATTAGTAAATACCCAAAAAAATTCGAATATGTATAAGTCGTTGCCGGTTCGGTTAAGATATATTCAGTTCGGCTCGGTTCGGCTTGTATATCTTCATTTCGGTTGGCTAACGCCAACCTAATCGCCTAAAAACCAACCCGTAATGAAGTTATACGAGCCGAACCGAGCCAAACTGAATATATCTTAACCGAACCTTCCAAAGTTTGTTAGGGAACACAATTTTTATCTAAATGAACGGAGATGATGATTAGAACCGAACCTATGAAATGTTCTAAAAGTGAAAATTGCCAACTCCCACTGGCGCTCACTTGAGACAATTTGAGACATCACGGTCCATAAACTCAATTTCAGTTCAAATTTGTAGTTTAAAATTTTATTTGTAGCTGCGGTGGCGTTAATACGTAAGTACCAAAAATAATTTAACTAACCTGTTGAGTGATTTTTGAAAGATTTTCAGCATAATTAAGATATTGCTTTAAGAGAGCATCCGATTTTCGAGACACTTCACGAAAATCGTAAAGTGTGTCAAGTTTATAACTACATTTTTGACAGATTAAGGCTGGCAGATGATCTTGATCAGAGACCTAGAAAAAAAAGATGAAAATTTTTAATTATCTGATTTATTTTGAATATACGATATATTAAAATATATATATCTCAATAGACCTAATTTCAAAAGTATATATTGTCGCATTAGAGTCTAAACCTGCTAACTCACAACAAGGAAATTTTACAGGGCAGAGAAAAAACAAACAAAATTTAATATTGTTGTTATGGAAAGAAACTATTTTTCACATTGTTTTTTCTACAACTTACAATCGTAATTTTAAGTAGCAGGTTTACTTGGACGATGCTGCATTTTTTTTTCTTTCTAAAGGTAGTAATGTCATATATGATAAAAAATAGATTTAGCAGGTTTACACTTTAAGGCGACGATATTATTATTTAGTTTTATAAATAGGTAGGTACATTATTTTTCATAGATCTGGAAGGTATGTATTTTTTAGTTAGATCAGTAATGGTGAAGTTAGGGAATTAATTTTTTTGGAACGAAATTTTCTCTGGAGAGAGACGGACTGGTAGAAATTTTAATTGATATACTTTCATTGACTTTTCGTTACCCTGAAGAAGGAGAGAGTAAATCTCCGAAACGTCGGTTATCGAATAAATGTAAAATAGTAAAACTGATATAGTCTTATTTTTTTACAACCCCTTGGACTGCCTTCATTAGCATCCAATTGAAAAAATAAAATATCTTTAAATAGTGAGTTTATTTTTTGCAACGAAATTTTCTCTGGAGAGAGACGGACAGGTAAAAAGTTTAATTGAATGTAATGGAAGGCAGCCCAGAGGAGTGAGGAAAGAAAAAATTAACACATCAAATAAGGTGTAATTTATTGGAATCATTCCTCCTTTCCTTTCAAACCGACGTTTCGGAGGATTTTTCCCTCCTTCTTCAGGATTCCAAAGGGTCAATGAATGAAACAAATGAAACATTTTATTTGTTTCATTCATTGACCCTTTGAAACCCTGAAGAAGGAGGGAAAAATCCTCCGAAAAGTCGGTTTGAAAGGAAAGGAGGAAGGACTCCAATAAATTACACCTTATTTGATATGTGTTAATTTCTTCTTTCCTCACTACCCCTGGGCTGCCTTCCATTACATTCAATTAGGGAATTAATTTAAATATTTTAGTATTCTTATCGTTTTTGTATAATGATAGTGGTGCACGAAGTTGCACCAAAAAGGTGCAACCTCTGTAGTCCGCAGTGGATCATGAAAAGAAGAGATTTTAGGGAATGGGTCAAGTTGAAGGTATCTGTGGATGCGAGTCTTGTCGGTTTATTTATGAAACTCGATACTAAAAGAAATCTATAACGTGAGTGATTCTAGTTACTTCATCAACATTTGAAGACGGGTTAAGAAGGACAAGGCAAAACGTCGTGATAATCATAATAATTTTTAATTGGCATGGCCAAACAAAACTTTACAAATTAATCTAATAATTTAAACTTCAACTAAAATATAAATCTATTTTTTTTTTATTGACGCAAATACCATGTTTTTTTAATAATGAGTGTGAGTAATAAATGGTGAATGGATATTATAATATAAATATTGTGAAAAAACAAACCATTCGAAATTAGTTTCATAAAATTTAATTTTTAAATTATTTATCTTTTAATCATATTAGGAGAATTAAGGGTAAAATTCGAGGGATAGAAGAACTATCAATAATTTAATTTTTAAGATAATCAGATTTTTCACCAAAATAATTTTTGATTTAATTAATTTATCTATTATTTATAAATTGATTGATAAATTGATATAGATAAAAATAAGTTGTGAATAAATATAACATTAGTCAGGAAATAATGTGTCATTCATAAAAAAAATATAAATGAAATTTAAGAGTCTCCTATTTATAGTGGGCTAAAAATAGTTATCAGAACTCACAGTACACTTAATTTTTATTTGTGCATTTTTTTTTCTAATATGACAAATGTCAAAAAAAATACGATATGTTTAAAAATAACAATGTAAATTAATGTCAAATCAAATCAATTTTGAAAGAAAAACCGATTGGTTAAGTTGAAGTAATGGAGTAATGGGTTCGGAAACAAAGGCTTTGGAGGTCTTATCAGTTGCATCTTATCTTATCATAACACATAAAGAAGTCATTTCTAAGCACCAATTTTAAAATTTCCAAAAACACATCAACAATAATGAATAGAATTCTTGATAAATCTACCACCTACCAATATTGAAAGACACGACATAATTTTAAAAGGAAAGTTGCGTTGGGTTCCATCGTCATCGAAAATAGAAGACTTAACACCATCACAGGATAAACAAAGACGGCAGAGTTCATAGAATTTCGACGGCATAGAGCACATTTTCAGGGGATCTTTTCAAGTTAAATTTATTTAAATTAAATCATTGAGAATATAATTCGTTTACATTGATGATATAAAAAATTGAAAAGATTTGTTATCTTGACAAATAAAAAAAATTTTGACGCCAACGAGAAGCATTGTCGTCGCTAGATACTGTACCAGAGAGTTGCAACCCAAGATGGGGCACTCAATAAAAATAGCTGCCATTGAAAGGGGAAAGGTTTTGAAACTCATTAACTTTGCATGGGTTCATCTTAAATATTTAACTAATTAATGGATATGTAGAAATTATATAAAAGATATCTTTTACCCTAAACCTAAATAAAAACATAAATGACATCTACTAAAACCACAATGGAGGGAAAAACAAAAATAAAATTGATCGAGTTTTTCTTTAGGAGACGGACTGGTATAAATGTTACCGGCCAAACCCGATTTTAGGACAAACTAGTTTTGCCTAGGCTAAACTAGTTCTTCCTATAAGCGATAGGATTAACTAGTATAGCCTAGTCCAAACCAATTTGTCCTAAGCCCGATAGGATAAACCAGTTTAGCCTAGGCCAAACTAGTTGATCCTGATATAAATACGCACACTCTAGGATAAACTAGTATGGCCTAGTCTAAACCAATTTAGCAGAGTCGAAAGTAATTGAGTAAACATGTCAAGACTTGTACATGCTGCAACAAAAACTGTTCCACAAACAGATGCCAGTGCAAGAAGGCAATGATACTCTGCAATTCTAAGTGCCACCAAAGCACACCATGTAAAAATAAATAACAATTTTAATAATTGAGATATATATGATTATTGCTTTTATTAAAAAACACTTATTATTAAATTTGTTATAGTATGATTGTTTGTATTACCAATTATCCATAACTTTTAACGACGAATCATTATCGTTTTAATAAAAATGATTATTTTTCCAATTACGGAGTATTTTATTCAGTTTATCTATTTATTTTGACTTTCTAAATATACTATAATGTTTAGACTAGGCCATACTAGTTTATCCTAGAGTGTGCGTATTTATATCAGGATCAACTAGTTTGGCCTAGGCTAAACTGGTTTATCCTATCGGGCTTAGGACAAATTAGTTTAGCCTAGGCAAAACTAGTTTGTCCTGAAATCGGGTTTGGCCGGTAACATAAACATACAATTGGATGTTGATGAAGGCAGTCTAAGGTGCTTGTAAAAAAATAAGACTATATCAGTTTTACTTAGTTTACAATTATTCGATAACTGACGTTTCGGAGATTTACTTGCTTTTTCTATCGAGATGAAATTTTATAATGTTTTCTTGGCATTGTCAAAGGAGACAGGAAGTAATTATGAATTGATATACTTTCATTGACTTTTCGTTACCCTGAAGAAGGAGAGAGTAAATCTCCGAAACGTCGGTTATCGAATAAATGTAAAATAGTAAAACTGATATAGTCTTATTTTTTTACAACCCCCTTGGACTGCCTTCATCAACATCCAATTGAAAAAATAAAATATCTTTAAATAGTGAGTTTATTTTTTTGCAACGAAATTTTCTCTGGAGAGAGACGGACAGGTAAAAAGTTTAATTGAATGTAATGGAAGGCAGCCCAGGGGGAGTGAGGAAAGAAAAAATTAACACATCAAATAAAGTGTAATTTATTGGAATCCTTTCCTTTCAAACCGACGTTTCGGAGGATTCTTCCCTCCTTCTTCAGGGCTTCAAAGGGTCAATGAACGAAACAAATAAAATGATTCCCTCTTCTCTACACAATAGTGTTCAAAACTTCCTTTTTTTTTAGCAAAGGCATAGAAAAACAATTTTTTTCCTCCTTTTCTTAATTATTCTATGCCTTTGCTAAAAAAGAAGAAAGTTTTGAACACTACTGTGGAGAGAAGAAGGAAACATTTTATTTGTTTCATTCATTGACCCTTTGAAACCCTGAAGAAGGATGGAAGAATCCTCCGAAACATCGGTTTGAAAGGAAAGAAGGAAGGAATCCAATAAATTACACTTTATTTGATATGTGTTAATTTTTTCTTTCCTCACTACCCCTGATGGGCTGCCTTCCATTACATTCAATTAGTGAAGTTTATTTTCTCATTAATATGAATATGAATGAATTTGTGGAATTTTCATAATTTTAATTTGAGCCATTTATACAAACGCCGAATACAAAAATCATTTAAAAATAGCCATGCTCTTTGACACTGTTATTTTAGAGCTAAAATTGTTATTTAAAAAAACTAAATCTACCTAAAAACATCCTTTCAAGGATACCTGGCACCCATTGATAAAACAATATTTTTTTATTTTGGACTCCGCAAAAAACTCGACTCTCCACAAAATAATAAATTTAATGGTACTCTTTCAGTGCTTACGTCTCCCCTTTTCACGCGTAAGGCTGTGAAATAGGTTCGTAGATCATCCGACTCCAGAGACCATTATTATTAGACGCATCCTCATTTCAGAAAATGCTTGGAGTAAAATTTGCATAATAAGCATCACTTAGTAGTGTCTCGTATCAGTAGGGGCGGGATGTGCGATTTACTGGTGACTGCTGGTTATAAGCTGAGGCCTCTTCCTACATTAGCCCGGTGATTTCGTGGAAAAATAACAAAGACTGAAGAAAACGGAGGATGTCTTTTTGAAGATTTCCTCCTCCCTCTGAAAACAAATAAACACATCTTTCATGCCCATATTTATAAACATAGTGACAGAAATTGTTAAAAAAGAGCGCGGGATGAGAACGTTCAATTGTTAGTGAGATAAGTCGAATAAGGACGAGTCGGACTCATATACCCAGGGTTCCGTAAATAATATATATATCATACATATTTATATATATTACTAGCTGAATGACTTGTTGCGTGAATTTCGTACTTCAGCTCATCCAGAGGCCAGCCGGCAGCAGAAAATTATTATATCTTCCAAAATATTTGAGATATCAAATTTGTTCTTATGAGGAGAGTGAATTTGTGTATTTTTTCATAATTTTAGGTTTAACCATTTTTAAATACCGACGGGTACAAAAATCCTCAAAAATGAGTAACAAATTTGGAGCTCTCTCACATAGTCATTTTAGAACGAAATAAATACTAAAAGATTTAACTTAGAGAGATTTAATTAATTTAATTAATTTAATTTAGAGAGATCTTTACAGGGATACTTAACATTAGGATAAAAAAGATAAAAAATATTTTTTATTTTTAACTCCACATTAAATTCAGCTCTTTCTATAATAATCATTCGATTAAAGTTTTATTCCGAATTTTTATTTGAGGGAAAATGAATACTTACATATAACTTTTAAATTTAATGTTTTTATCTTATTTAGTTATATGGTAAGCTACAATACTCTGACACAGCGATTCTTAAACTGTGGTCCGCGGACCCCTGAGGGTCCGTGTAGCCATTGCCGGGGATCCGCAAAATTATAAAAAAATGGTTGCAAACAGTTCAAGAAGACGATGAAAAGTCAAGAAGCGAAGGGCATTAAAAATATATTTTTATTATTAATTATTTTTTGTGATTTTTATGTATTTCTTTTTATATATAAATAAATCAAGAAGGGGTCCTCGGACTTCATAAGTTTAAGAACCCCTGCTCTAACAGAAAGACATTGCAGGACACTGGGAGCGTGTTTTATTTTTTAAATAGAACCCTAAAAATGTTCTGGCGAGATAAGGAGGCCTTAAAAAAGATGCGAAGAGATTAAAAAAAATTCTGACGTGTCTTGGCCATATCGAATGATCTGCACTTAATACGACTTAATAACAAAATCTAACATTAAAATTAAAGAATCAAAATAAGTAATGCTAAAATTTATTTAAAAAATAAAATGTTTGTAGAGTATGAGAGATAGTAAACTATAAATCAGAGGTGTTATGAATTATTTTTATTATATATAATCAAAATATATGGTTTGACTCTATGTTAAGTTTTAGAATGAAGTGACCCCGAAAATTTTTAATGATGAAGATTGATTCTTTAAGCGAAAATTTTTTACACGTGCTTATGTCAGATGGGGTTGGTGGGCAAGCCAAGTGCTCGGATTATATTTTATTGGCATTCGTGTTCAATTCCCGAAGAGGTGAAACAACCCTTCCGACATACCTAATAAAAATAATCCATAACTCCTCAGATTTACTAGTTGACCATCTCTATTAATTCTCTTAATTTTTTTACTTTTTCCTTCATTTTATTATCAACATTTTATTATTTTGGTTGGGATAATACTTAGTTAATATTATTATCATTTTCGTCCGTAATGTGTATTAATTTGAAAGTTTATATGTAATAGGAAATAAGGAGAAGTTTTTATGTGCGAGTTTTTTATTTATCAGCAGACGTTTCGTCGAAATTGCCTTCTTCTTCGGGGCTTCAAATAGTCACATCACACATTCGTCTAAATTTTCTTTTAATCTCCGTTACGGAGGGGTCAGGTAGGCTAGGGGTTAGCATGTCAGCCTGCTACCAAGTGAACCCGGGTTCGAATCCGACTCGAGGCGTCCGGCTAAAACCTGACCTCGGGGAGGTAGAGACAAATTTAATAAATAAATAATTAGTATCGTAAATTGGCTTATTGCTAGAAAGCTGAAAAGCCAAAAAAAAATCTCCGTTACCATGAAGACCATCAAGAAACTCAAAAAGAAAATTCCTTTGGCACATTCACATAAACAATTTTCTTTTCTGTTTTTATACTAACAATTATATTAGATAAAACAGTCTTAGAAATAACATAAATAGAATGAGGCAACACAGTTGGCTGATAAATAAAAAGTCACACATAAACACTTGTCTTTATTTCTTATTTCTTATTTTAAACTTTCAAAATAATAGTTAATATTTGCTCTGAAAAACAACTTCAAAAGAAATAGTTCGAAAATTCCAGAATATATAATATATATACCTATATATAGCTATACCTATATATGATTTTATTTTCTCTTCGTGGCATATTCATATTATATAAATCAATTTTAAATGAATCATCGCCAACAAATTAATATTTTCATATTTGTAAAAGAAGAGATGGGCATTTTATCAAAAAAGAATCTATTATTTTTGAGCAAATACCTAAATTTGAGAATGATAAATATTAAACATTCTTACCTTAGTGGATATTTTTTCAATAACATCCAATTTGAGAGTTTGCATATGGATGATTCACTCAAGACTATCGGTAAAATAGACTAATAATAATAACAAAAGATAAGAAAGAATGAGATAAGATTCATTAATTATGTGACAAAAAGATGGCGTTTTAAGTTGAATATCTAATTTCTTCTATTATTTCTATAAACCTATTTTGTTTTTTTCGAATTAATAAATTGCAGCTTTTCGCCAAGTTTTAAATTTCTAGTTCAAATTGTTTGCTGACGGAAAATTATCGGATCACTAAAACGTGTGAAAGCGCGTCTTGGAATCTTTCTTTTTTTCATCATTTTGTAGTTGTTAATTATTTGTAATGTTATAATTGACTAAAGTAATTGCAATTACGTAATTTGTAGTTGAATACATTTTAGAGTAATAACTAAGTGGTAGTTAAATACATTTTAAGGGTAAATTTCATTATGAAGTTCGTCTTAAGCGGTATTGCAAAATAATTTAAAAGGAATTAAAGATGTGAAAGAATGTTGGCAAGGACTGAAAACTTTGTTGAGCTATTGACGAACAAATCGTTGAATTTATAATAAACGACCCAAAATTTCGATGGGACTGTGAAGTGGAAATTGTAGGTAAATTGAATCCGGATTTGCATTCAAAGAATCTTTTAATTTTTTTGAGTAATTTCTCCACCCCTCGAGTTTTTCGACTGTATGTATTCGTACACACCTACCCGTTACCCAGATATTAATATTTATTCATTCACGTTCTCAAATTAATTTCAAAAAACGGTAATTTTGGAATGGAATCATATTTGGAAACGCTAAATTATTTTTCATAATAATTCGTGAGAATTTTATCCCAAAAACCATTTAATTTAGAAAAAATATGCACTTAGCCATTGGATGTATTACTTGTTAAATTATTATACTACTAATTCTTAGAGAGAATGACGTCGAAAAGTTTCGCCCTTGTATACTTTCAGTCGAATATAAAAATTTCAAATTTCATATAGGTATTATATGCAAAAATTATTTGATTAAATTTTTAATGAATATTTAAACATTAAAATTAAACAATAAATTTTTATTATATTTTTTGTAAAATCCATATCCTTAATTATTTCTAAAAAAAGAGTAATTATAATTTTATATTTGAGTTTTCAAAATTGATTATTATTATTAATGAGAATGTGTAAGGTATGTAAAAAATTATGCAAATATAGTTATTATACGGTAGGTATATGATTATGTCTCCATAGCTATTTTTTACAGAGACAGCAGTTTAGCGAGAACAGGGGAACCACGAGTAGGCAGCTGTCACCACCCCACATGGATAGATAAATAAAAAATAATTAAAAGGAGATCATTAATATAATTTTGAACGCAAATTACATAAAAAACTCATTGAGTGATAATTTGAAAATTTTTAAATATTATCTTTATTTTCAAATGTATAAAACACTCAGAAATACAATTTGGAATCTGAAAGCCGATAATAATGAAAATTTCAAGGCTATAGCCGTGTTTTATTTTATTTTATTTATTTATTTAACAAAGTATACAAAACATATAGGACCTTAGGTCCCACCTAGTGTTTATACATAATTTAGCAACAATATTTGACAAATTTGGCAAAAGAGTCCACCAATACACAAATTTTATAGGGGAAGAGAGAGAAAAAAAGTAGAGAAAGATTAGAAGACATGAAGGAAATAAAGAGTAAGGAGTATCAGTTATTGGGTGGGATCCATAAAGAACGAAGACCTGAGAGTACCAAGAGTCGGGTTTGCATGAAATATTGGATGGAAGTTCATTCCAAAGCCTTGCACCCGCCAATTTGAAGGAATGAAAGAAGTGTTTAGTTTTATAGTGTACCTGCACTAGCGTTGTCTTCCTTGGTGGAGCGACCGACGACAACTAGATTTTCTAAGTAAGACTGGCAAATGAATTTTTCAGAATTTAATAGCTTATAAATAATCACACAACACCGCCAAGCGTAAAATTTAGAAAGATCTGTGTTTAAAATGAGTTTTTTATCCTGGTCCGAAAGATGGCTACGTGCTTTTGGATTTAAGACATAGCGGGTGCATGAATTCAAAGCTATTTCTAGTCTTTTGCCCGATTTACTGTCGAGGGAATTCGAAAAGATTATGTCGCAGTACTGGAAAAGGGGAGCTAATAAACTCTTACTTAGATTGAGGCGAAGATTATATGGCGTGAGATATGAGAGTCGCTTCAGTGAGTGAAGGGCCCCATAAACACTACGGCATATATTATTTGTTTGAACTTTCCAAGATAAATTACACGAAACAGTCAATCCTAGATTCTTAGCTGAGCAAGTGAATGGAATAATATTGTTATTGTAGAGAATAGGAGGCAGTAAGATGGTAGGCAGGCATTCTTTGAAAAAGATAATAGCCTGCGATTTTACAGGATTAACAGAGATTAAATTATTCATGGTCCAGGAAGAAAGTGACAGAAGCTCTAGGTTAATTAATGAAATAGACTGCTAAACTTGGTTGGGCAAGGAGTGAGCATAAAACTGAAAATCATCGGCAAATGGGTGATTATTACAGCTAGAAAGAGAAGAGGAGATATCATTAATAAATAAAGAAAATAATAGAGGTCCCAGGATGGATCCCTGGGCCACCCCTGTCCTAAGAGAAAGCGGAGATGAAAAATCTGAGCCACAACGAACTGCTTGAGTCCCATCACTTAGAAATGAAGATATTAATTTGCAAGCTGAGGATGAAAAATTAAATTGGGAAGCAAGTTTACTTATAAGAATCGAGTGATTGACTGAACCGAATGCATTTTTAAAATCAAGAAGTACTAAATTGTACATTTTCCGACGTCGATTTCTCTTCGAATATCCTCCGTAATTTTTAGTAAAGCAGTCGTACAGCTATGCCCTTTACGGAAGCCAGACTGATAAGGGTCTAAAAATTTGTTATTTTCGATATGATTTAAAATTTGACAGTTAATAATTTTTTCTAATATTTTGGACAAGGCAGGAGAACACTAATAGGTCTAAAATCAGACAGGGATTTCGGTGAGCTAATTTTCTGCAAGGGCAGTACAATAGCATGTTTCCAAGCAGAAGGGAAGGTAGATGAAGTCAAACAAAAATTTATCAAATGTGCAAGGTGTGGTAGAATTAGAGGAAGTATAGTTACTATAAATGAAATTGGAATGGCATCACACCCCACAGCACCAGACTTAATTGAGTGAGCCGCAAAAACAATATCCTCCTCAGAAACATTTTTGAAAGAAAACGAAAAAAATAATTGGACCCGGGAGGGTCTGATGAACCAGTAAAAGTATTATTATTACCAACAGAAGATCCTACAAAATTTAAGTTGAACTCGTCAGGAGTAAATGAGGTTAATTGCTCATCCGAACTTTTACTGAGACCAAACTTTTTTACATTACGCCAGAGCGCAGTGGTCCCAACAGTTGCTGAGTCCAGTTGGGTAGCGGCAAAATCACGTTTGGCATTTCTTATCAAGACCTTAGTCTTATTTCGCTGTACGCGAAAACGCTCAAAGTCATCATCCGACAGCGTTTTTTTCCAAGCCTTATAAAGAGAATCACGTTTTCTAATAGACCGCTTGATATTGTTGTTAAACCATGGAATCGGAGAACGCTTAGGAACAATTTTTTTGACCGGGGCTACATAGTCCATTAATTCAATCAAATTATCATTGAAAAACTTCAACATAGTATTAGCGTTGGTACAACTATAAATAGATGATCAATCAAGTTGCATTGGCGAGTTATTAAGTTTTTCTAAATCTAATTTTTGAAATTTCGTTTTTCAAAGACTTTATTTTTATATTTAATTGAAGGTGACTTGATAATTGCAATTATCATTTTGTGATTTGAAATACCGGGGACATCAAATGTTTCATAAGCTAAGATATTGTGCGGATTATTGATACAAATAAAATACATTGTGATATCAGAGGGGATTCATCCCCCCAGGAGTCGAACCTGAGAACTAACATGCTTTCCGGGCAGTCAGTTCACACCCTCGAGACAAAAAATCTCTCTCTGAATCGCAATATTTGATATAAGCATAGAAATTCTTCACTCCATTAATATATAATGGAAATTAAAAATTTAGCTTAAAATGAAAAAAAGTTTTTCATACAAGTCCTCCTATTTTAATATAAAAGTAAAGATTTGAGCATCTTATTTTTGAAAATACTTGGAATGTTTTTCAGAAAATATGCTCGGGTTCAGATTAACAAATCAATTTTTAAAAGAGAAAGAATTTAATTTTTAGGACAGATTCTAAGATATTAATAGAAATATTATTAAATTGCAATATCAGAGGGGATTCATCCCCAGGAGTCGAACCTGAGAACTAACATGTATATGTATATATTTAATATTTATTTATTTTATTTTATCTTTTTTTGAAAAACTTGAAAAAAGTACTTCAAAATAATTTTAGTATTTCTTAATCATTGAATTATAAGAATATAGTATTATAAAGACATCTTACCTTAACAGCCAACGTCTCGTGCTTGGAGCTAGAATACGCTTGATTAGTTTTTGGTACATATCGGGCCACAAACATTAGTACTTCTAGTTTCGTACTTTTTTAGATATTTCAATATCTTGAAGATGACTTAACTAATTTGACGAAATTTAATATCCTAATTAAGTACCTTGGGGAGCACAAAAAGGTTATATAAAGCTTGAGTTGTTTGCCATAAAAGAATCAGTCTTTTGATTTTGAAGTCGATCTCTTCCACGTTTTCAGTAGAGGTTGCCATTAATAGTCAAAACATCAAAAATGGAATGCAATAATGTTATTCCTCTAGTATTAGATAAT
>JALMQS010000153.1:31840025-31964319 GCA_024734495.1 Forficula auricularia
ATGTATAAATTAGAATTGATAGTTTGACGAGTGATGCCCTCTAAGGGGATAAAAGAGAAACTGGCTGGATCAGCTCGTTGGTGAGTTGCTTGCCAGCCAGTCAGTCTTAGTAGATTCATTGAAGATTGAAGTTGAAATGTGTTGATAAGTTGAAAGTTTGATGGTTGACTGCGTTAGCAGATTGAATTGAGTTGAGATTCTCGCTTCTGATCTCTTAGGTGAAAGTTGAATGTTTTGTATAACTGCATCAGCAGATTTTTTTTGATTATATTTGAATTGAGTTTAGAAGGAAAAAAACCAAACTTGAATCATCCCATATCTCATCGTCGGATAAAAAACCAAAGTGAAACGAATTGCCACAAGAAGTCTGCATTTACGCCACGCCATCACCATTGTATTATATTTCATTCGTATGTACAAAAACCATTATTTTTATCATTAAAACCATTGTTAATATCATATCAAAAAATCTTTGCTTTTATTTATTGAAGAAGGAGAAAATACACCTTCCTTTATCTTAATTAAAGAAATACAGTCCACACCATTATCCTAAGTTCATTATCATATTTATACATGAAAAATTATACATGATATGATCAGGGAAATTTACAATTTTATACATGGTCCATCGTCGCAGGATTATACATTAATCCTTCATAGCCAAAGGTAGAATTTTCTCAAAAAAGAAATTCTCCACTCTTAAAGTTTAAGAGCATAAAAGAACCAGAGATTCCTTCAAGAAAAGGTTGGTGTAAAAATTAAGTAATGCTGCAAGATATTGCAGAGAAAAATATTGCAAATAATTAAATTGCAATTTTTTTTGTATTGAAAAAGCAAAGCAAAGATTGGTTTTAAGCTGATTTGGCAACACAGCATTTGAAATTTGAACTGCAATTGGAAATTTTATCTATTATAGTCCTTTCTATTAAATTAAAAATGGCTTCCAGGAAAGTTAGATTATTTAGATGGAATACGGAACGCCTGCAAAATTCCGTAATTAAGGCCACGAAAGAAGGAAACCTGGAAAGCTTGAATTTATTAAAAACATTAAAGAGAGATTTGAACAGATTACTCGAAGAAAGGGCGGATATTGAAAATGCCGTATATGACGCGTTTGAAAATTTACAAGCTGAAGAACAACCACTAAATTATGAGGAATTTGATTTGGTAAAAATAACAAATTCAAGTTTGGATATCATAAGGGATATTGAGTGGATTTTAGAAGAGAAAGAAGAAAAATTGACCAATGCCAGAATATCTCAAATTGATGTTAAAATGACAAGTCCAATAGAGGAATCAAATGCAAGTGTTCCTGTTATTAAATTGCCCATATTTGAAGATGGTTTTGTGGAATGGGTAGAATTTTTTGATTTATTCAAAGCCCAAATTGATTCAAGAAAAAATTTGTCGAAGACGGAAAAATTAATGCATTTGAAGAATTCGTTGAAGGGAGCCGCCTTAAATAAAATTAAAGGCTTGAGTATAATCGAGAGCAATTATGAAATTGCTTTAAAAGTTTTAAAAGATTATTATGAGTCGGAAAGACAAATAATATTTCAAACTATTGACAAGTTATTGGAGTTCCCGAAAATTAAAATATTAACTAGGGAAAAATTAAATTATATATATGATCATTTCCGAAATGCCTATTCTGTGTTGCAGAATTTTAAAAAGGTCACACCAGGGAATGATGATTTTTTTATAAGGATATTAATTAGGTGTATACCGCAAGATTTTATACATCTATTTTATAGAACATTAAATTCAGAAACTGTACCTACAGTTTCCAATTTTTTTGAATTTTTAGATAAGGAAATTAGATCGTGGAACGCAATGGAAACAGTAAATTACCGAGAAGCCTCGACCAGCAAGTTTCAGTCGACTTCTCCGAAAATGAAAAATAAATATTTAAAAACTTTATCGACAGTGGTAACAAATAAAATTAATAAATGTTTCTTTTGTAACCAGGAAAATCACAAATTAGATAATTGTTTTAAGTTTAAAAAATTAAGTTTTAGTGAAAAAATGAACTTTATTTTAAAAATGAAAATATGCAAGTTGTGTTTTAAAGCAAATCATGATTTTTTATTGTGCAAATCTATTCAATGTCATTGTGGGAATTATCATAATCCCATATTACATGCATCTAAAATAGAATTAAATGATTATTTTAAGAATGTTAAAAATAAAAATTTTAAATCAATTGAAAATGTAAACAATTCCAATGTTCAAAATATTAATGAAGTTGTAAATGTTTCAGAGACTCCAAAAAAGACTTGTTGTACAAATTTACCTCAAATACAACAAAATATTTTATTGGGCACAGCGATGGTCAAACTGCAGACTTCCGAAGGCAAGTTCACAGCGCGATGTTTAGTTGACACGGCGAGTCAAAGTAACTTTATTACTAATGAATTGGCTTCTAAATTGAAAGTAAAGGTAACAAAAGAAAATAATACTCCGATTTATGGATTGGGTTCAAGATTGGTTTCATGTGTTACGGGTTCTGTGAATGTAAAAATTTCACCTATTAATAATAACTTTTTAGCAATAGATTGTCCCTCTTTCACTGTTGAGAAGATTTGTGACAATTTGGAAAGATTTCAATTCAATATAAACGAATTTTCTCATCTCAAAAATTTGCAGTTAGCCGACCCTGAATTTCACTGTGGGGGTCCGGTAGATATGCTATTGGGCTCAAAAACTGTAGCTCAAATATTAAGGGAGGTGTTAAGAGAGGGAGTGAAAATGCACCCGTTGCGATTGAAAGTGTATTGGGATGGATTTTGTTAGGAAATTGTCCTTCAGAGTTGAAAGAGCAGGCTACCGGTCAGGTAAAATCCTATCTTACCTTGGAGTATTTATCAAAAAAATTGTGGAGTTTAGATAACCCCACTGAGATTGATCCAGTTAAGTTTGATCAATGTGAGAAACATTTTTTGGAAAATTATTTTCGATTGCCTTCTGGAAAGTTTTCTGTAGCCCTACCATTTAAAAATCCTCATTTAAATTTGGGAGAATCTAAACAAGGTGCTTTAAAACGTTTTTTCTCTCTTGAGAAAAAATTTGAAGCTAAGTTGGAATTTAAAATTCAATATTCTAATTGTATTAGTGATCTTTTTAAATTAGATTTTGCAGAAATAGTGTCTAATCCCTCTATTAATGATAAATGTTTTTATTTACCTCATCATGCGGTTATTCGTGAACAAAGCTTATCCACAAAAATGCGGATAGTTTTTGACGGTTCAGCAAAAACAGAGAATAGTATTAGCCTTAATCAAATTTTAATGACAGGGCGACCGTTGCAAAGCGATATTAGGTCCATATTAACCAAGTTTCGACATGGATCGATAGGTTTCACCTTTGATATACAGAAAATGTATAATATGATCTTGATTAATGAACAGGATAGAGATTTTTTAAGATTTCTATGGAGGTCTGAACCATCAGAGCCGGTGCAGACTTTCCGTTTAAAAACTTTGCCATTCGGCTTGAAATCCTCACCTTTCTTAGCGTTACGAGTTTTAATAGAACTCGCTAATCTAGAAGGATATAAATTTCCAAAGGCCAAGGCGGTCTTGGATAATTGTTTTTACATGGACGACGGCTTTGTATCAGTTGATTCTAAAGAAGAGGCTGAAGCTATTATTTTTGAAGTTAAGTCATTATTGAGAGAAGGAGGTTTTTTTACTGACAAATGGGCGTCAAATAATTCATATATCACCCAGTTGGTCAGAGAGGAGGGAAATTATTCGAAAATTATTGCTGAAAACCCGGTCACAAATACATTAGGTTTAATTTGGAATACCAAATTTGATAGTTTTCAAATTTCTTACACTAATAATAAAAATGTTGTTTTAACAAAGAGAAAACTTTTAAGTGAGTTAGCTCAAACATTTGATCCGTTAGGTTTTATGAGTCCTGTTTTAATTAAATTTAAAATCATTTTTCAGCAATTATGTAAACAAAAGTTAGAATGGGACCAGCCTGTTAGCGACAGGGTTAATTTGATTTGGTCGGAATATCAGGAAGACTTAAAATTATTGAAAGGTTTTTATATTCCCCGATTTATTGGAGCTGTAAAGCCTGAAGAGGATTTTTTTTCTTTTAGGCTATTGTGATGCTAGCGAACTGGCTTATTCAGCAGTCATTTATCTAGTAAGGGGAATTTTTCAGAAAACCTTGCAAGTTAGTCAAGGTTGGTTGGTGGGTTCGCGAACTAGAGTCGCCCCCTTAAAAACAGTCAGTCTTCCTCGATTAGAATTAGCTGGAGCATTAGTTCTCAGCGAATTTTTACATTTTATAAAACCATCTATTTTGATTCCTTTCAAGGGAATAATTTGTTTAACTGATTCGATGATAACTTTAAGTTGGACTCAGTCAGAGCCTTATAGATGGCAAACTTTTTTCGCTAATAGAGTTTTAGTTATTATGTTGAGATGGCTGGCGAAAGTTAGAAAAAGAAATCTTTCGAAAAATTTTGGCCAGCCACTGAACGAGGTAGAATTAAAAAAGGCTCACTTGAGATGTATACAATTGTCTCAACTAGAGTCTTTTCCCCGTCAAATTAAAGAGTTAGAGGAAAATAATGAGGTTAAATGGCCAAATGGATTTTTAATAAAAATCTATTACATGTATTTCATATACAATTTTAAAATTTATTTCTTTTCAATTCTTTGTAAAGTTACCCCTTTTAAAAAATAAAAAGTACTATAATATAATACTGAAATTATGTACATGTATGTTAATTCATTTGAAAAACTAAGTTAAAAAAAGGAACTTTTATTTACCAAATATGATAAATTCCAATTAAAAATTATTAAATTCTATTTAAAAAAATTATGTTCGATATATATATATTATTTTTTAAATTTATATAATTAAAGAAAAATATATTTATATATCAAAGATCATTCACATGAATCTATTTGATATTAAAATAAAAAAAATATAGATTACAACATTTTGATTTTTTTTATATTAAAAAACAAAAATGATAGAAAGAGAATTTATAACAAAATTAGTATTTATATTTATGCCTACCCCTCCGTTTGATTGACCTTTGGGTCGAATAGAAAAGTTAATAGTTGGGGCAGATGGCTACCCTAGAGTTGCTGATGTACGAACTAGCAAAGGTCTTTTTCGAAGAGCCATTACACAAATAGCTCTCTTTACCACCTTGAGTAGCCTGTGTAATTTCCCAACCTGGGATAATAATTCAAATTAATTAAGGTTTATATCTTAACCATTATTAAATTTTATTTATTAATAAATGATAATAATATTTTTTTATTAAGAGTGTGAATTTTCACTATGTTAATTCACTTTGAGTTTGTGTTTGAAATCTCTTTGCTCATCGGAACGAGGTTTGAGGGAGATTTACGCCCTCCTTCACACCTTTTTACTGTATGCATGAAGGGATTAATTATTTATTGGGCCCATAAGGGTTTCTTAAAAAGGTCCCCCTTTTTTTGGGTTGGCCATAGATTGGTGGGAATTTAAACCTAATTTAGAGTCAATCTAGCGAAAGACTCGCAGGTAAACCCCTTTGCGAGTCTTTGGGGGGGAATTATGTATAAATTAGAATTGATAGTTTGACGAGTGATGCCCTCTAAGGGGATAAAAGAGAAACTGGCTGGATCAGCTCGTTGGTGAGTTGCTTGCCAGCCAGTCAGTCTTAGTAGATTCATTGAAGATTGAAGTTGAAATGTGTTGATAAGTTGAAAGTTTGATGGTTGACTGCGTTAGCAGATTGAATTGAGTTGAGATTCTCGCTTCTGATCTCTTAGGTGAAAGTTGAATGTTTTGTATAACTGCATCAGCAGATTTTTTTGATTATATTTGAATTGAGTTTAGAAGGAAAAAAAACCAAACTTGAATCATCCCATATCTCATCGTCGGATAAAAAACCAAAGTGAAACGAATTGCCACAAGAAGTCTGCATTTACGCCACGCCATCACCATTGTATTATATTTCATTCGTATGTACAAAAACCATTATTTTTATCATTAAAACCATTGTTAATATCATATCAAAAAATCTTTGCTTTTATTTATTGAAGAAGGAGAAAATACACCTTCCTTTATCTTAATTAAAGAAATACAGTCCACACCATTATCCTAAGTTCATTATCATATTTATACATGAAAAATTATACATGATATGATCAGGGAAATTCACAATTTTATACAATATATATATACAATTTTTGCTCGTTTAATAAGTATAGATTTAATAACTAAAATCCACTAGAATAGTGAATAGAATATTGTTGCCAACTTTAATTAATCTCTCCACGAATGAGTTAATATTGCGGGGGTGGCTTTCTCCCACCCCTTCCTCTTCGCCAATGATTTCCATTCCAAATTGACAAGTGGCAAATTGTCAACATTGATACTACCCTTTAATTTGTGATTGTCAACGGAAGCCCCCCCCCTCTTATTTTTGTTCATTCAGAATTCATTCTAACAGTTAATACAACTAAGCCCATAATGAAGTATTATTATCAATAAGAAGATCTCAAATGTTTCCAAGGTAATCAAGAAACTGGTGGGGTTTCAATTAAATGATTCATCTCTCTACGATCATAGAGGAAGTTTAAACCGCTCGGAGGAAATTATTAAATAATACAGAGAATGAGCTTATCAGATTTTCATTGAACTAATAGAGAAACTAGATCAAAAGTAGAAGAAATTTAACAAAATCTGTCACTACAAGGGGATTATAATTAATTAGTAGAGAGATAATATTGTATGAAAGGCTAAAATTAATAATACACTCGTGGACAAAATTAGCGGAGCAACAAAAAAAACTATGAATTCGATTTAAAGCGACTTTTATCTTTTAGTTTCTTTATTAATTTGTTAAAATATTATTTTTAAATAGATATGGTACTATAATGTTTTAAAATTATAAATTGTGGTGTTTTATGAGGCTCTTGAAAATCTTGAAAACAGATGTAATGTCTTCGTTAGGAAAAAGGAAATAAAATTTCTTTATATTCTAACAAATATATTTTCATGAAAAACTTATGAGACGTTTCGGCGGATATTCTCACACCATCATCAGTCTACAAGGGAAACATAATCTTAATTACAGTAAATTACTAATTACATGTCATTCTCAAGATAAAAGAAGAAAAGAAGTCACCCAAGCTTTTCATAATATAGTACATATGTCTGTGTAGAATGTCATTTTCTTTTTACAAATAATAACATTTTAATCAAAAAGCTGGAGGTATTTTGTTATTAATATAGTATGTCAATATCAGTTATATAAGTTATATAAGTTGTTTTCTATAAAACACTTTCATAATATAAGGTTGGAAACTAAGTAATTGCGGAATTTCACTCATAGATGGCTTCAGTTGAATTTTTAGGTTTGCTGGCGTAGTCCAAATGTAAAACACATTTTGTTATTTGATAGTTGGCAATTCAGCTGTCAATCAGTAAAAAAAGTTTTTTGATCGGTTTCGTAGTTTTCGTTTGGCGTTCGTTGAAAAATGGAAAATCAAAAGGAACATTTTCGTCATATTTTGCTTTTTTATTTCCACAAAGGGAAAAACGGATCGCAAGCTCACAAAAAGTTATGTGCTGTTTATGGCGACGAAGCCTTTAAAGAACGGCACTGTCAAAATTGGTTTACCAAATTTCGTTCTGGTGATTTTTCACTCAAAGATGAAAAACGCTCTGGTCGTCCAGTTGAAGTTGATGACGACCTAATCAAAGCAATAATCGATTCGGATCGTCACAGTACAACACGTGAGATTGCAGAGAAGCTTCATGTATCACATACATGCATTGAAAATCACTTAAAACAACTTGGCTATGTTCAAAAACTCGATACATGGGTTCCTCACGAACTGAAAGAAACGCATTTAACGCAACGCATTAACAGCTGCGATTTGCTAAAGAAGCGTAATGAAAATGATCCATTTTTAAAACGACTGATAACTGGCGATGAAAAATGGGTTGTTTACAACAATATCAAGCGGAAAAGATCGTGGAGCAGGCCAAGTGAACCAGCTCAAACAACATCAAAAGCTGGTATTCATCAAAAGAAGGTTTTGTTATCAGTTTGGTGGGATTACAAAGGAATTGTCTACTTTGAACTCTTACCACCCAACCGAACGATCAATTCTGTTGTCTACATTGAACAACTAACGAAATTAAACAATGCAGTTGAAGAAAAGCGGGCCGAATTGACAAATCGAAAAGGTGTTGTATTCCATCATGACAATGCAAGGCCACACACATCTTTGGTCACTCGGCAAAAATTATTGGAGCTTGGTTGGGATGTTTTGCCACATCCACCATATAGTCCTGACCTTGCACCATCTGATTACTTTTTATTTCGATCTTTACAAAACTCCTTGAATGGTAAAAATTTCAATAATGATGATGATGTCAAATCGTACCTGATTCAGTTTTTTGCTAATAAAAACCAGAAGTTTTATGAACGTGGGATTATGATGCTGCCTGAAAGATGGCAAAAGGTCATTGATCAAAATGGGCAATACATTACAGAATAAAGTTATTTAGTTCCATGAAAAAATTGTCTTTGATTTTCTAAAAAAAAAAAATCCGCAATTACTTAGTTGCCAATCCAATATGTTACATATATATGTGTAGATGTTATTTTCTTTTTACAATTAATAACATTTTAATCAAAAAAGCTTGTAATAAAAATAGCCAATTAGAGTTATGCTACAGTTATACTATATTAATAATACTTATAAAACAAAAAAGCCTCCAGGTAATTGGCAAATATGAAAGAATTTGTTTGATTTATTTAGGTTAATTAATTAAAATTTATTCTAATTGGTTATTTTTATTACAAGCTTTTTTGATTAAAATGTTATTAATTGTAAAAAGAAATAACATCTACACATATATATGTAATATATTATGAAAGTGTTTTATAGAGAAACAACTTATATACTAACTTATATAACAAAATACCTCCAGCTTTTTTGATTAAAAATGTTATGTATTTGTAAAAGAAAATGACATTCTACACAGACATATGTACTATATTATGAAAAGCTTGGGTGAGTTCTTTTCTTCTTTTATCTTGAGAATGACATGTAATTAGTAATTTACTGTAATTAAGATTATGTTTTCCTTGTAGACTGATGATGGTGTGAGAATATCCGCTGAAATCGTCTCATAAGTTTTTCATGAAAATAAATTTGTTAGAATATAAAGAAATTTTATTTCCTTTTTCCTAACGAAGACATTACATCTGTTTTCAAGGTTTTCAAGAGCCTCATAAAACACCACACAATTTATAATTATTTTTAAACTTAATTTTATGTTATTAACTCACATAAATTTTTGATTTTTCCCCAAATCTCACATATTATTTAAATTTTATAAAATCTATCTTTATTACTTAGGTACATTGTATCAAATTGATTATTCGCTTAGAATCACATGTTTTTTTAAAAACATTGATTGAATCAAAGTTGATTATATTACTAAGAATTGTTGAGTCGGAACATTAAACTCGACAGCTATTACTCTTTTGTCACTATGACCTCCAGGAGACTGGAACTCGCTCCACACTTGCACCATCTTTCCAGCGACTTATAAATACTTCAGCTATTTAAGACCCGTATCCACAGATACCCTCGACCCCCGCCCAGCCCATAAAATTCTTTCTTCTTCTTTTCACGATGGAGGGGCCAACCCAGGCCTTTAGGAGTTGCCACTTTTTGCTGTAACTGCCTCCTTCTCTCATCATTTTCATAAAAAAATGCAAAATGATGGACCTGAGCGAAATTGAGGTCGCCATAGCTGTTACGTTAATTGAAAACAGCAAAAGGACATACCAAGACGTGGCTGAAATATTAGGTGCAACGAGTGGGAGATAAATTTAACCTAATTTATCGCGCGGAGAATTTACCACTGCTCATTTTATATCTCATTATATTCAACGAGCACTTATATATCCGGTCGGGTTCTCGAAAACGGCTCTAACGATTTGGATGAAATTCATTGGTTAGGAGGGTTTTGTGTTGGACATATGATCTATCACGGTCTCATCTTCGGCTAAGTTGTTTTTGATGGGTTTTTTGTTGATTGAAATAATTATTCACAGGTGGTTGTCTCGATAAAAATGTTTATTTACATTTTATTCAATTTCCTTTTAATAAATAATTGGTTTTTTTAATTTTATATCGCACAATAAGATCATTATAATTATATATTAAAAGTTGGGCAATTTAATTGATTATTGGTGGGATTGGGGGAATGGGATGATGAGGGAGGATAAACCAATCGACTTGATTGGGGAATAATGGAATTGAAATAATTATCGGAAAAGAGGTTTTTTTATCTAATTAGATTTTTCCTCTTATTAAAAACAAGGACTAAAGATGAATAAGGACACTCGATGGTGGAGAAGTAATCTCCGGAATCGAAGCAAAAATACAATGTATACATTAATTAATGTAAAATAATTGGTTTAATAAATTTTTGATTATTGGTGATTGGTGGAATTGGAAGGATACCAATCGACTTGATTGGAGAATAATGGAATTGAAATAATAATTATCGGAAAAGAGGTTTTTTATCTAATTAGATTTTCTCTTATTAAAAACAAGGACTAAAGATGAATAAGGACACTCGATGGTGGAAAAGTAATCTCTGGAATCGAAGAAAAAATACAATGTATACATTAATTAATGTAAAATAATTGGTTTAATAAAATTTATAAATTTATTATTGGTGGAACGGGATGGATAAGGGAATAAATTAAATCGGAAAAGAGGTTTTTTTATTTAATTAGTTTTTCCTCTTATTAAAAACAAGGACTAAAAAGATGATCAAGGACAGTCGATGGTGGAGAAGTAATCTCCGAAGTCGAAGCTCAAATACAATGTATACATTAATTCATGTAAAATAATTGGTTCAATAAAATTAAAAAAAAAATTTAATTGATTAAAAATCGAGTTTTAAATCCCACAAATATTAATTTGACAATTTAATTGATCAACTCAAAAATTGTTATTTAATTAAAAAAAAAATTATACCGTATTTATTTATATACCTATATACACATAAACTGTGGGCCACTGAAGGCTAGAAATGCAAAAACTGGGTGCTTGGGCGGGAGGGCGGGGGTAGATATGGGGGTGCAGGAAGTGGGGTTCAGTGGTGGGGGGCCGGAGAGTAGGTACGGGGTTTCGGGGGCGGAGTGAGGTGTAGGTGTGGGGTGGGGTGGTAGGGTGCAGGAGGTGGGGTGAAGTGATGGGGTTCCGGGGGCGAGGAGGGGGTGGGTGGGTTTCGGAGATTAATATATAGCTATTAACTGAAGCAAAAATTTACTGAGCATCGCTCGGTGGCTAGGTACAATATATTAAGTGGGGTCCAAAAAGACTAGAAATGCAAAAACTAAACACCCAAAAATGGGGGAGGGTCAAAAATGAAAATTCTAGCCCTTTTGACCAAACTCAGCCAGATTTTTGAATAGATATTCCGTGGGACCCCAGAAGGCTAGAAATGCAAAAGTTAACCAAATTTTGTATACATAGTTTGGTGAAAGGGCTAGAATTTTCATTTTTGATCCCCCTTTGGGTGGTTAGTTTTTCCATTTCTAGCCTTCTGGGGGTACACAGAATATGTATACAAAATTTGATTGAGTTTGGTCGAAAGGAGCTAGAATTTTCATCTTTGATCCCACCCCCCCATTTTTTTATTTGATGATATTTAAAACACATTTAAAAAAAAAATTATTTTATGTTCTTTTTCAAAAATATATTCAGTTTTTTTTTCTAGTTAAATTTTTTCATTTTTTTATACCTCTTCAAAATGTGGGAGATCTTTATGCCCCACCCTGTATTTAGAAAAAATAAATACTAACTATCTATCAGAGATGGGCGGTAGTTTTTCAGCCAGTGGATGATCTCCAAAAAAGAACCCTTCATTTTTTTTACCGTCACAAAATTAATCGATAAACGCATAATAGAATTTTTTGCTTTTTTTTTTACTTTTTCAAATTTAGCATTAGATTTTTACTTTATCCAATGCGAAGCATGGGTAAAGTATTGTAATCGGTCTGGCGGCAAGCGCGACTTCAAAGGGTCCTCAGGTAAAGACTACGGAACCCATGGACTCAATTAAGGTCACAAATTGTAGTATTCAATTAGATTGAATTTTAGCACGTGACGATTTTGACAAAAATTACCTGGGGTCTCGTCGAGAGGCCAAAAAGTGCCATTTTTTGGAAGTGCGTGCGGATGGATGGATGTATATGTTATCGTTTATTTCGTCCACGATTTTTTCCACACCGTTGCACCAATTGAAATGAAAATGAAAACCTAACATTATTTTAACAAAATGAAGCGCTGATTAGTTTTTGGTACATATCGGCCCACAAACATTAGTACTTTATTTCGGTACTTTTTTAGTTTTTTCTAAATATCTTGAAAATGACTTAACCAATTTTGATGAAATTTAATATTGTAATTGAGTACCTTGAGGACCACAAAAATGGTCATATAAAATTTTTTGTAAAATTATATTTTAAAGTACTTTACCCTAGACTACGATAGTTCATTGGATAAAGTTTAGCAACGATCCGTTGCAGTTTATTTCAATTTATAATAAAGACAGAGTGGATAGTATACTATCCTACTATGGATACTATACTATACTACTATGACTACTTCTGATTGTTTTAATTGTTTTCTTTATTGAAAATGAACGTTCAACAGAAACCCTTGTGGAATGTGTTTCTAAAGTACCGTTTTGAAATAAAAAAAAAAAAAAAACAATCATTTATTTATTTTTTAAATCTTAAAATTAAAAAATAAATATTTTTTTCTACAATGCTTGTGACCATTGCAACATTTTTTAATTCATCAATCACGATTATTTTTTTTATACAATTTTTAGATTTTAAATGCAAGTCATGAGTTAAGTGTACATTTTAATCAAGTTTTGATTCAGAAACGAGCCGTCAGACTAATTGACGATTCTACCCTCACCGACTCCCTCGACTCGCTGGCTCATCGAAGAGATGTCTCTGCCCTTTCCCTTTTCTATAGATACTATCACGGCAGGTGCTCTGATGAGATAAAATCAATAATTCCCCCCAAAGCATACTTTGCACGCAGCACACGTTTTGCCGACTCCCAACACTCTTTTGCGGTCAAATTGGAAAAGTGCCGGACCACTTCATTCGCGAATACATATATCCCCATGACTTCAAGGAACTGGAACTCTCTCCCAGCCTCTATCTTTCCCAGCACCTATGATCTTCAAACCTTCAAAACCAGGGTGCATAGACACCTACGTCTACACCCTCTCACTTAATCAACTTTCCCTTCTCTTCGGTAATGCAAGGGTCTTTCGAGATCCATAGGGGCTACACCTTTACTGGTGCACCCCTTCTTGCATTCGATTGCATTAAAAAAAAAAAAAAAAAAAAGAGAGTTCTACATCACTATTATCGCCGACCTCCATGTTAAACGGCTTAACCGGTTGACTTAATCATCTACTCTGAGGGGTCAAGTAAGCGGCGTCATTCATAAAAATAAAACCGACTTCAAAAAAATATTAAATGCAACAAATAAAATAAAATAAATAAAATACACTAAAAGGTATAAAATAATTATCTTATTTAGTTACAACTAAACGACGAAATATTAACATGAAATTACTTTTTAAAGTCGGTGCCAAACAAACTATACCTATAAGCGAGCGTAGCCGCTAAACATACTAAGTAAAATCGTCGAGTGCGATTCATAAAATGTATATTTTTGGCACCGACTTCAAAAGTAATTTCATGTTAATATTTCGTCGTTTACTTGTAACTAAATAAGATAATTATTTTATACCTTTTAGTGTATTTTATTTTATTTTATTTTATTTGTTGCATTTAATTTTTTTGAAGTCGGTTTTATTTTTTTTATGAAATTTATTTTTATTTTTCTCTTTTTAGTGATGTTATTAATAGTGATTAAATATAATACCTTGCATGCATCACGTAAGAGAAAGCGTCAGGTGAAAGAATCAGAAAATGATAATAAAATTCAATTCATAAATATAGAAATTCTCTTGAAACGTTTGAGGGTTTTAAATGAATGTTTTAAGATTTTTTTATAAAAGATTTTATTTATTATAATTTCGATTATTTGCTCATAAGAATTGGATATTTACGTTAATTCGTCATTGATCATATCTTTAGAACTTGACCAAATTAATATGGGACCACCCCTAAGGTACCCTCTTTCCAATATAAAAAGAATCATCTAGACCGGTTCATAAACAAAGAAGTTATGCCTAAACAAACATAGCAAAAAAGGTCCAATACCAATGAAAAAAAAACGGGACCAATCGGAAACTAGACTGAACCCAATGCAAAAAAAATCTTCAAAATCGGTTAACAATTGGCGAAGATATCAGGTAATATAGACACACACAAAAAAAATTCAGTCGAATTCAGAACCTCCTCATTTTTGAAGTCGGTTAAATAGTGAACTTTTAATTCCTGGATGCTTTGTTCAGAGACCTCATTTTTATTTTTTTGATATTCTTATTCCAAGTTCTAATAAGAAAAACTCTAATTGAATTTAAATTTAATTTTTTCTAAAAACTCACAAACAGTTTAATATAATACAATTGATTAAAAGAGCTCGGCCTAAAGGCTTTTATTTTAATGGGCTAAAAGGGATGATTGAAAATTACCAATCGACTTGATGGGGGAATAATGGAATTGAAATAATTATCGAAAAGAGGTTTTTTTATCTAATTAGATTTTTCCTCTTATTAAAAACAAGGACTAAAGATAAATAAGGACACTCGATGGTGGAGAAGTTATCTCCGGAATCTAAGCAAAATACAATGTATACATTAATTAATGTAAAATAATTGGTTTAATAAAATTTATAAAAAAAAAAAAAAAAAAAAGGCTTTTATATGGGGGAGGATGGATTGGACTGGAAGGAGGGAACCAATCGACTTGATTGGGGAATAATGGAATTGAAATAATTATCGGAAAAGAGGTTTTTTTATCTAATTAGATTTTTTCTCTTATTAAAAACAAGGACTAAAGATGAATAAGGACACTCGATGGTGGAGAAGTAATCTCCGGAATCGAAGCAAAATACAATGTATACATTAATTAATGTAAAATAATTGGTTTAATAAAATTTATAAAAAAAAAGGCTTTTATTTTATATAGTCAAAGTATATCGTATATCTTTCATGAAATCTTGGAAATTCTTTTCATTTTCTAACATTTATATATACATTTTAAATTAAAGCTTAGCAGAAATAAAAGCTACAAGTGATTCAAATTTGACACGTCGTGCAAATACTCTTGACGTTCTGAAATTTTAGGGATGCGCCGCATCTCAGAATCCATGGACCACACGCCACTGCTATCTATAATCTATCTATATCCTAAATCAACAACTCTGCTACACTGAAAAAACAATTTCTTTAAAATAAATATATATTGATAGAGTTGAGGATTTTTAATGAGCTCTTATTTATTGCAAAGATATTTTATTAATAATCAAAATATATCGAAATCATTTCAAATATGACCAAATTTTTAGGTATTTAATCCAAATATATTATATACTTGAGTGATTTATTTTATTCTATTAAATATCTCTTAATATCAAATGAATGTCTTGTTTACTTCTAGTGAAACCTTTTATTATATCGAAACCAATGTTATTTATCATAAAACTACTTAGATTTTTTGCAAATAGTGATATCTTAATAATTAAGATATTATTTTTTTAAAATTGACAAAAAATTTGTTTACATTATTGATTGTTTTTTTTTTAAATTTTAAAATCAACTATAAGATTATAAGAAATATTATATTAAAATTAGATTACTTACCTCCTTATAAATATAGAAAATTAAATTTTTTTTATTAATTAAACCAAATGAATAATTAAATTAAATATTTATATAATTCAATTGAATATTGATTCTATATCAAATGAATATAAATGATATTTTTATTTATAGATAAAAGATATTCAAGTTTATATCATTTCTTGTCGTAATTACGTATTATTCCATTTAAATATCCAACTATTAAATTTAACTTTTCCATTATTTTACTCAAATAACAACATTTTTATAATTTACTTAATGGTGCTTGGTTTAAATAGCGTCATCTTAACTATTAATATATCTAGAGCTGCTCCAAAAATATGAGAATACTTAAAATGCCTATATCATTTATTCATGTTGAACAGAGATCAATTTCGCCATAATTAACTTCACCATCTATTCATATCAAATATAATTTCTTAACTATAATTATATCGTTTTTTCAGTGTACTCTTGGATGACTTAAATCTTTTGAATTAAGACTTGGATCCACAGTAAACTTTGACCCCGATCTAATCCCTAAAACATTTTCTTATCTTCGTACTTGACATGATATAGAGGCCAATCATGGCCTAGAAGATTTTTAGCTTCTTAATGTAACACCTTATTGAAACGATATAAAACCGACTTCAAAAAATTATATGCATGAAATAAAATAATAAGAACTCAAAAATCAAATAAAATGCATTAAAAGGTATAAAATAATTATCTTATTTAGTTACAAATAAACGACGAAATATTAAAATGAAATCACTTTTTGAAGTCGGTGCCAAACAAACTATACCTATAAGCAAATACTGTATATACCAATACAGGACAGTCTGTCAAAATACAATAGAAAAGCAAACCGTTTTTGGTCTCATGAATTTGAGCGCCACCATGCGAGCAAAATGGAAATCTTGCAGTCAAATCCGACTTTCGGCTATCGGCAAAATTAAAAAAAAATCTTGAGCGTCATGGAAAAAATATATATTGTGTCCGTTTAATGTTATATATGATTTAATAAGATCGATTTTAAATAATTTACGCATTTTAATATTATACGCTTTATGTAGTTTACTTTTTTCTCGCTAGAGTGTGCTGTTTTCAGGGTACCATATTTTTGACAGGCTGTCCTGTATTGCTATATACAGTATTTGCTATAAGCGAGCGTACCCGTCAAACGTACTAAGTAAGATCCGTCAAGTGCGATTCATAAAATGTATATGTTTGGCCCCGACTTCAAAAAGTAATTTCATGTTAATATTTCGTCGTTTAGTTGTAACTAAATAAGATAATAATTATTTTATACCTTTTAGTGAGTTTTATTTTTTTGTAGAATTATTATTATTTTATTTGTTGCATTTAAGTTTTTTGAAGTAGGTTTTATTTTTTTTTATAAAAATTAATTTTATTTTTCTCTTTTTAGTGATGTTATTAATAGTGACTTAATATAATACCTGCATGCATCTCGTAACAGAAAGCGTCATGCGAATGAATTAGAAAATGATAATAAAATTCAATTCATAAATATAGAAATTTTCTCGAAACGTTTGCGGGTTTTAAATGAATGTTATAAGATTTTTTTTATAAAAGTATTTATATTTATCATAATTTCGATTATTTGCTCATAAGAATTGTAGATTCATAAACAAAGAAGTTAGTCCTGAACAAACCTAACAAAAAAGGTCTAATACCAATGAAAAAAAAACGGGACCAATCGGAAGTTAGACTGAACCCAATGCAAAAAAATCATCAAAATCGGTTCACAATTGGCGGAGATTTGAGGTAAGATAGACACAAAAAAAAAAAAATTCAGTCGAATAGAGAACCTCCTCCTTTTTTAAAGTCGGTTAAAAAAAACCCTACTAACCGAGATCTGTGTCGTCATCGCTGCCCGGCGCCTCTTCCTCTTCATCTAAACTGAAATCAGATTCCGGATGACTTTGTCCCGCATCCGGGAACAGCACAGGCTTGTTCTGGATGGAGGGCGTTGCTTGTTGCTGTTGCTGTTGCTGCTGTTGCTGTTGCTGGGTCGTTGTCACAGAGTCAGCATCTTCGGTCGATGACAACTTATTGTAGGCTAGAACAGAAAATATTCATATCAAATAATTAGAGAGAGATTTAATTACATTTTCGGAAATATGTAGAGTATAATCAAGGGCGGATCCAGGAATTTTTTATGGGGGGGGGGAGAATGTATAAAGGTGCCCGATGTATATAAGATCTACTTTTTATCTCGATAGTGTGTCGCGATCGAGAGGGGGGGGGGGGAGGGCAGAGACGCCGCCCCCCCCCACACACATAGAACTTTATTTTCAATTTTAAAATTCTTTTAAAAAATAAATGTTTTTTTTTACAAATTTCATATCTCATATTTTAAGTTCATTAAAATAAAAAAAATAAAATAAAAATTGTTATAAATTCCCTGTCGATTTGGCCGCCGTTTTTTGGCCATCTGCGTGCGACGCACGTGTTGCACTCCCGCCAGGCACGGGCCTCTATGGGGGGGGGGGGGGCGGTCGCCCGCTCCGCCCCCCCCCCTGGATCCCGCCCGTGAGTATAATGAACTAACAGCTAGTGAATTTTTCCGACGATTATTTCGGAATAGAAATAAGACATGCATAAATGAGGCTGCCCTCAGAAAACTAGATGTAAAAATTTAAGATTTTTATAAAAATGAAAACTATAATCTATATAATAAAAATGAATTTCTGTTTCTTTGTAAGCGCAGATCTCTCAAATGCTTGGACCGATTTGGCTATTTTTTTTTAAATGTTCGTAATAGTCCAATTCAGGTTAATACGTAAAAAAAAAAAATTGGAAAAGTTGCCCCAAAATTTGGAAAATTCAGGAAAAACTAAAAAAAATTCAGGCTAGCCAACATAGCTTGCCAAACAATAAAAGAACTAAACTAGCAAACTAAACATGTGTTGGCGGCCCTGCTTATCAGAATTTTGAATGTCATTCATTCTTAATAGCATAGACCATAGATAATACAGTTCTAACCACATTATCGGTGAAGAAGAATTTAATAATACAACAAAGATTTTAAAAAACTATCTATTTTTTTAAAGTACATTTAAAAACAAAAATTAAAAAAATAAACTGCAACCGATCGTTGCTAAACTTTATCCAAATTGATTTGAAATATTAATATGTTTATTCCTTTATTATTAATCAGATATCACGTGCAATTTGCAGTTCATGTTGACTTTAATTAAAAAATAATGATCATTTCTCATTTAACAGTCGAGGAATAACCATTCTACATTCGATTTTTGACGTTTCGGTTTTTATTGGTAGCCATTGGTGAAGACATGGAGGAGGAGGAATCGACTTAAAATCAAAAATAGCAATCGATTCTTATCTAATACTTGAGGAATAACAATTCTACATTAGATTTTTGACCCTTCGATTATTATTGGTAACCATTGCTGAAGACATGGAGGAATCGACTTAAAATCAAAAATAACGATCGATTCTTATCTAATACTAGAGGAATAACCTTATTGCATTTCATTTTTGATGTTTTGACTATTAATGGAAAGTTCTACTGAAAACGTGGAAGAATCGACTTAAAATCAATAAGAGTAAATTCTTTTATGATAAACAAAACTCAAGCTTGAGAATAAGAGAATTTTTTATAAATAGATTGTATATACTTTTGTGTCCAGCAAAATGAATAATAATTGTAATTTTCAAGTCTTCTTATCTATAATAATACCTACATTTAATATAATTTTTTTTATTTTCCCCTTAATGATAACAAGTGGATTTTTAATACATTTTAAATATTTGTTTCATCTTATTTGTTATGAGTGTATATTACAGTTAAATAGAATCTCAAATTATATCTATTTAAGACTTTATAATAAAACAATTTTATTTATTCTCTGTTACTAATAAAACATCAATAAATCAGCCACGTGGGGGTCCAGGGGGCAAAGCCAAAGGCGGGCCTTGAAGCTAGTACTATAATATAATATAATAATTACCTATTAAAATCTTATTAGATTGAGTGCTTTAAGAAAATAGCTTTGTTAATAACACTACTCAACAAACATTTTTATCAGTAAACTTAACAATGGATACTAGTAGAGTTTGATACGCTGATTTCAATAGTGTTTTTGAATTTTTTACAACAGACCAGGATTTTGAGATATTTTTGATCTAAACACCGAAAAAGACCATCTTTGTCTATTATTGAAACGTCATAGATATAAAAACAGCAATATTTTAAAACTAAAATATTTTGTTGATTTAATATAGAAAAAGATTCCACTTTGATTTTCAGTTCACTTCTTGATTTAAGTTCAACTAGAACTCGAGTTATAGCTGAAAAACTAAGACTATATGTTTTTATCTATGTTTATTATCATTTATAATCAAGTAGTTTTAGTTTTTACTTTACCATACGGGTATGGTCAAGTATTGTAATCGTGCATGAAAAAAGTGGTTTTTCCTTCTTTTTTTCGAAATATCTCAAAAACGGCTAGAACTATTTTGATTAAAAATAATTGAGCGAAACCATGGCATTTCGCTCTACAAAAAAGCTCTTATAAGTGAACATCGAAAAAATTATATTTTTCGAGATAATAATTATTTTGTCAAAATGTCTGTTAGTTAGTTAATCTATGCGTTACCAAATTTTTGTGGACGAGCTAGCTCAAAAACTAGTGTGAATATCGAAACCAAATTTCACACGTAGTTTTCGGCCCATTGATTTTTCGTTTATTGGGCCACGCAGGTGGGGCCTCCACTTACAAGAAATACTTACATAGTCGGGTGAATTTAATTATAGGAGTATTTACACAATTATAGGAACATTTACATAATATATTTACATTTTTTTCTTTATACAATTTCTAGCGCATGGCGATTTCCCTATAAGTTCTCCTGTTGAAGCTATAAAAATTCATCAATGAACCCCTCATCGCCCTGAAGATCATATCGCCTAAAGTTCTCTGGGAAATTCCCAGGGCGACAAGGGGAGGCACCGCTTTATGCCACCACACTCCCTTCCACAAGAGTGTGATGGCTTCAACTCTCACAGAACCCGAGCCCACCCCAAATCTTGCTGCAATGTTGCTCACCAGACTGGAGTTGCCCTTATATGGTAATAATTGATTTTGTTTCTGTGGGCAACCCCCAGTCCGAGGAGCGCTGACACTATCTGCACATCCAGAACCCACACCGTCCCCGACCCGTCCTTCGCAACGATGTCTGGCTTCCTGTTCCCGGCCGAGCTCTGATATTAAGAGCTGATTAGATTTTGGTGCATATCGACCCAAAATTAAGGGGGTGGAGAGGGGGTTAAAAATTAAAAATCTAGGCCATTTGAGCAAACTCAACCAAATTTTGTATAAATAATCAGTGGACCTCCAGAAGTCTAGAAATGCAAAAACTAACCAGCCAAAATAGGGAGAGGGTTAAAAAATAAAAATTCTAGTCCTTTAGACCAAGGGGCTTCCTCATAGAGTCATAGCTTACAAAAAGAAGAGAAATCTCAACCAAAACATTCTGTGAAAAAACAGGCCAAGTTCGAAAAAGTAGTGAAATCTAGTAGTGTGTAGCCAAGTTAAATTCGCAAAGAATAATAATTAAGTTGAGAAAATGGTAGATCTCTCAACTTAATTATTCTTGGCGAATTTAACAAGGCTACACACTACTAGATTTCACTACTTTTTCAAACTTGGCCTGTTTTTTCACAGAATGTTTTGGTTGAGATTTCTCTTCTTTTGTAAGCTATGACGCTATGAGAAGCCCTTGGTCTAAAGGACTAGAATTTTTATTTTTAACCCTCTCCCCATTTTGGCAGGTTAGTTTTTGCATTTCTAGCCTTCTGGGGCTCCACAGAATATGTATACAAAATTTGGTTGAGTTTGCTCGAAAGGGCTAGAATTTTCATTTTTGATCCTCCCCCACCCCCATTTTGAAGGAGTTGAAAGATAGAAAGTTTGGATTTTTGGAATTTTTCCTTTATTTGTGTACCAAACTCTACTAGCAGGCGAAATTTCATGATGCTGGAATGATTGGAAGTACCCTATACGTTTTGATGACCTGTTGAGTGAGTGCCAAAATTAGCTATCTTCTCAGATCCATATCTCAGAATTTATTTAAGCTATATTATTGAAATTTGGTAGTCTCCTCAAGATGGATTACATAATTACATCTGTAAAATTTCACCTTTGTATCTCAAATGGATTCCGAGCTGCAGGGTGGTCGAAATTGGCTCGAAATGGTTCGTGTAAATAGTGTAGAACGTGTACGGCCAAGCTAATGCTCGAACTTGGCCTGCGCACCCTGTGCGCTTTGATCTTTCTCCCTGTGTTCTTATAAAAAAAATAATCACCATTTCAGAAAATATCAAGTTAATTTCAGAAAACCCTAATTGTATTTCAGAATTCTCAATTGAAAATTATATAAATTGAAAGGGAACTGTGTCCCGCATATCACATGACTTTCCCTTAAGAATCTTAAACAATCTGCCTGTGTTTTGTGCCGACGACCTTAGTTCCACTTACTATCTATACTTATTTGCGCGACGACTCCGACGTGATTTTTTTATTTTAAAACCCACTAATATTTCATGGCAAATAAAATTTATTCAAATTAAGAGATTTAAATTATCATTATTTTAATTATTTATGTCCATCGATTAAATTAATAAAGTTGTAAGGAAATAAGGACAATATCTTATGCAAATAATTTTTATTTTTTGCCAACGTTTCCTCAACTTTGTTGACTTCCTCAGGGACCAAAATCTTTTTAAAAAAGAAAATATTTTCAATCTGTTTGATGACTGGCCTGATATATTTGCTAATAAGGAATATTGATAAAATGACAAATATACAAAGTTAATTTATTTGTTTTTTATCAAAAGGCCTTTGATAGAGTGAAACATGACAAGCTGATAGAGATAATGAAGAAAATAGGCATTGACAACAAAGACTTACAAATAATAAAAAATCTCTACTGGAACCAAAAAGCACAAATAAGACATAAAGGTGAACTCAGTGACGAAATTGAAATTCAACGTGGAGTACGGCAGGGGTGCGTTTTATCACCACTTTTGTTTAACATATACTCCGAAGAAATTTTTAACAAAACACTCTATGACTCAACAAAGGGAATCCTGGTAAATGGGATAAGGATAAATAATATTAGGTTCGCAGATGACGCAGTGGTATTTGCGGACAGTCTGGAAGATCTACAGAGCATGATGAACGACCTCTCGATGCACAGTCTGGAATATGGAATAGAGATGAATATAACCAAAACCAAATACATGGTAATAAGCAAAAATCCACCACAACCTGGAATGTTGACCATAAATAATAAAATAATTGAGAAGGTAGAAACAACCACATATTTGGGAAGTACGGTCAGAGAGAATTGGGACCATTCTGTTGAGATCCGCTGCCGAATAGAAAAAGCTCGAAGCACTTTCATCAGAATGTCGGGCCTGTTCAAGTGCCATTTCCTTAATTTGCCAACTAGAGTACGACTCCTCCGATGCTACGTGTTCCCTGTGCTTCTGTACGGAGCTGAGACATGGACGGTTACAGAAGCCGCTAGTAAAAGATTGGACGCATTTGAAATGTGGCTATATCGAAGAATTTTGAGAATCCCTTGGACAGCCCATGTTACAAATAAAAATGTGTTGCAACGCCTAAATAAAGAAATGGAAATCATGACTACAATCAAGGCAAGAAAACTGGAATATTTGGGACACATAATGAGAAATAAAGAACGATATGGGCTCCTTCAGCTTGTACTACAGGGGAAGGTAATGGGAAGGAGAGGACCGGGCAGAAGACGCATCTCTTGGCTTAAAAACCTAAGAACTTGGTTTGCTACTTCCACTACGGGTCTATTTAGAGCCTCTGTAAACAAAATTATAATTGCCAGAATGATCGCCAACGTCCGGTAACGGACAGGCACTAGAAGAAGAAGAATTTATTTGATCCCTGAGGAAGTCAACAAAGTTGACGAAACGATGGCAAAAAATAAAAATTATTTGCATAAGATATTGTCTTTATTTCCCTACAACAACTTTATTAAATTATTATTTTAAAATCCACTAATAGTTCATGCCAAATAAAATTTATTCAAATTAAGATATTTTAATTATTATTTTAAAACCCACTAATAGTTTTTGTGAAACCTAACCTAGAAAATTCTCCTCATAAGTTACCACTAATAGTTCATGACAAATAAAATTTATTCAAATTAAAAAATTTAATTTATTATTTTAAAACCCAATATTAGTTCATGACAAATAAAATTTATTCAATTTAGGAGATTTAAATTATTATTTTAAAACCCAATATTAGTTCATGACAAATAAAATTTATTCAATTTAGGAGATTTAAATTATTATTTTAAAACCCACTAATAGTTCATGACAAATAAAATTTATTAAAATTAAGAAATTTAAATACCCAATATTAGTTCATGAGAAATAAAATTTATTCAAATTAAGAGATTAAATTTTTTTTAGAACCCACTAATAGTTCATGACAAATAAAATTTATTAAAATTAGGGAATTTAAATACTCAATATTAGTTCATGAGAAATAAAATTTATTCAAATTAAGGGATTTAAATTATTTTTTAAAACCCACTAATAGTTCATGACAAATAAAATTTATTCAATTCAGGAGATTTAAATTATTATTTTAAAACCCACTAATAGTTCATGACAAATAAAATTTATTTAATTTAGGAGATTTAAATTATTATTTTAAAACCCACTATTAGTTCATGACAAATAAAATTTATTCAATTTAGGAGATTTAAATTATTATTTTAAAACCCACTAATAGTTCATGACAAATAAAATTTATTCAATTTAGGAGATTTAAATTATTATTTTAAAACCCACTGATAGTTCATGACAATTAAAATTTATTCAAATTAATTAATAATTTTTTTTCAAATTAATTTAAATTATTATTTTAAGCCCGTAGCCAGCAAAATGCTCGTCTATGTCGGGATTCCCAGCTGGTTTACATTATGTTATATACTATTACATACAATCCTATGATTTACGCATTTTTTTTCATTTATCATAAAAATAAAGTAAAAATTGAAACAACAAATATCTCTACATATTTATTGTTAAGCGAGGAAGTTGAGAGCCGGACGATTATTCAGTGTACGTTTATTTTTCCTAACACTTAAATAGCTCAATGAAATGTCAATTCGTAGAATTGTCACAGGAAGTATAATTAGAGAAATTGGTGCTCTCTATTTTATTATCAACCAGTTGCATCTAGAAATACATTATATTCAAATAAATTTAATTAAACACCTTACCTATAGATTATCAATCTAAATAACAATTTTTCCTCATCGTTAATTTATCATTATATATTTATTTATTTAATTTTTTTTCCCCGTAAAATTAAAAATTTTATACGGAAATACAGGGTGTTCCACAAAACTCGTTCATTAAAAATTTTCATAGAAAGAGTTGAGAGAAAATTTTGAACTTTGAAATATTTATATTTTGGAATATGTTCTTTTTAAGTAAATTATTAACAACTTTTGGACACTTTCTCTTTTGCCGCAATCGCTATCAACTTTCTTATTTTCAATAGAACCGCCCAAATAGTTTTACATCATTAGATTAAGTGTTAAAAACTAAGATGATTTTGTAAAATGGACTTGATGTCTAAAATTTATAATTTCTGAGTTATTTTAGATAGTTTGTAAAATCTACCAATTTAGCATTCAATCATTAAAAATTAATAATAATTAAACTATTGTTTGTAGAATTAATTTGATCAATCAGAATTCTTAATTAGACATTAAAAAATCGTACTCAATCATAAAAATTCAAATTTGCTATTTAGGATGACCATAATAATCGTTTATTTCTGAAAATGAAAAAGTTGCTAATACTCAATTTTTTCAAATAAAACATGGCATGAATTTTAGATTTTTGAATTCTACATAAAAATCCAATAGGAGTTTATTAAATATTCCCTATACCTAAAATGAATAGTTTTTTAAATAAAAAAATCGTCTATTTCTTAATGATTTATTATATAGAAGTCATTATTGGCATAGTTAGGGAGATTTACAGGGGGTGGGGGAGGGCGAGTCTTGGCGGGTGGGCGGGGAAGGACTTATCCCCCGCTCGTGCCGCATCTCCGGTGGGACTCGTGTGGCTCCGTCGGGACTCGTGTGGCTCCGCTGGTCGCTGGTGGGGACACTGCGCTATATAAGTCATGATTCCAGTTGGGGTGGTTGGTCGGGTTTTGGGATGGGTAGAGTACAGATCTATCCAACATATACAGGCAGGGCTGTAGGGGAGGGTATACACATATTGGCGTAGTTAGGGAGCCCTTCTACCCTGAAGTAATGCAAATAGCGGTTCCGGGGTAGGGTGAATCGGGAAATGGAGGGGTTTTAGTCGGTAGGAGTCCGACACTACCCATGAAGAGGTGTCCATGACGGATTTCCCTCCAAAAAAAAAAAAAAAAAAAAAAAAAAAGGGAGCCCTTCTAGGAGGGCAGCCAGCTGATTAGCCACCATAAGGTTTTAATTTCGGTAATCCGATTAGAGATCAACTAACCATTTAGTAGGATTAATAAATTTTGAAAGTAACGAAATAATTTAATGATAAATACATAAGTGATGCCTCGTAATAATGGAGTTTCGATTTTTATATGGAGGGGACTCTTATAAATAAGGTATAAATAATTAAGATCTGGACGTGTGAAATTTAAAATATGTATTTTTTATTTAAAAAACTATTCATTTTAGGTATAGAAAATTTTTAATAAACTCCTATTGTGGATTTTTATGTAGAATTCAAAAATATTAAAATGTATGCCATGTTCCATTTGAAAAAATTGAGTATTAACAACTTTTTCATTTTCAGAAATAAACGATTATTATGGTAACCGAATGTTTTCTACATTTGATTCAACCGCGAATCTAATGTAGGAATTTTTGTCAAATATTTAGTGAAAATAATATCTTAACTTATATATTTCTAACTTGAAATAATGATATTAAATAAATTTTATAATTTTTCTCATTAATATATCAAAGAATAATTGATACGTCAACGAGAATTATTTTGACCGCGCTTATTTGAAAATGATATTTATCATCAAAAAAATTATATTTTTCGAGATATTAATTGTTTTGTCAAAATGACTGTTAGTGCATTACCAAATTTTTGTTTACGCACTAGCTCAAAAACTAGTGTGAATATCAAAACGAAATTTCCAAGTTGTTTTGTTGTATCGAGATGTGGGGTAAAAATTAAAATTATAAGATTTTCAAACTAAAGAAACGTACATTCATAGGTACATATCGTCTCTGACCTTACAAAACCTCGTAAGTCCTAAATTCAGCAAGAAAACAAGAAAAACCATTTTAAACACGAATACAAACAAATACAATGAAATATTTATTATTTGTCCGTAGCGCGAAATTAAATTGGAATAGAATAATAAGGTTTCAATAGACAGACGTGGCGTGAAAAGTTAGTCGGTATAAACGTATAATACGTATTTGACAAAAAATCGGACTTACGAGGTTTCGTAAGATCACCAACGATATCTATGTATAAACACGGAGCAATGGATTTTTGGCCCCTCTGGTTTTATCTTCTAAAACCGGATTCAAACTATTATACCCCAAACTCTACTAGGATACCAAATTTCAGCATTCTCGAATCAGTGGAATTAGGTACTTACTCTACAGGGTGTTTCAAAAGAAAGTTTATATTTGTTTAGCGAAAGCAACAAGTCCGAGGGCCGCGGGGTGTTTATCAGTAGCCTGGTTCTTGGGAATTTAATCGCTATGGAGCGTTTCTCGAAAGCGGAACGCATGTTCTGCGTGCGAGAGTTTTACAAAAACGGTCATTTAGCGACTGTACCGGGTAGAAGATTCTCCAATATTTGAGGTTTTCGCCATTTAAATGATGCGCCAAGTATTCCTTTTATTCGAAAATGGGTCTAAAAGTTTGAAGAGAGCGGTACAACACTGGAAAAACCAAAATCCGGGCGACCAAGATCATCAAGAACGGTAGAAAACGTGGGGCGTGTTAATCAGTTTGTGCAGTAACAGTGAATTCAGAGCTTTATGTGGAGATGTTAGACGACTTCTTGGTGCCTGAACTTTAAAACTTACCTGGCTATAACAAAAGAACATGGTTCCAGAAGAACGAAGCAACGTCACACACGTTCAATAGGTCTCTGCCACATGTTCGTGAAATTTTTCCTGGAAATTTGATCTCCAGGAAAGGTGACATAAATTGGCCACCACGCAGTCCTGATTTAACCCCTATGTACTTTTGCCTGCGGGGTTATCCCAAATCCAAAATTTTCGCCAATAAACCGACTTCTGTGGTACATTTGAAAGAAAATATCCGTCACGAAATGGCAGCCATCACGGAGTCTACCTGCCGAGCCGCCATAAGAAATTTTACCGCTCGATTAAATGAGCGCCGTGAACGCTAGGGTTTACATTTAGACGATATTATTTTTAAGAAATAAATTCCCAAATTGTATACTTTAATAATTTATAGAGATATTTTTTTGATAGACGGCTTACTTTTTTTTTAATCGATCCACTAATTATAAATTTTCTTTAGAAAACACCCTGTAATAATATTGGAGTAATTTTTGGAGACGGACTGATAAGTGAAATTGAGTGGATATCGATGAGGCAGTCCAAAAAAAGAAGATATTTACACTATCTTCTTATTCATAAAACCGACGTTTCGGAGGCTATTCCTTCCTTCTTCAGGGTTTTGAAAAGTCAGTGAAGGAAATCCAACGCGACATTATTCCCCTCTGTCTCCTCTTTCAGTGGCGGTAACAATAATATATTGTATTTCATTCTCAGCATAATTATAATGTAGTATCGTATAATATCGTATGTAGTATAATTCTGCTGAGAATGAAATACAATATATTATTGTTACTGCCACTGAAAGAGGAGACAGAGGGAATAATGTCGCATTGGATTCCTTGACGGACTTTTCAAAACCCTGAAGAAGGTGGGAATAGCCTCCGAAACGTCGGTTTTATGAATAAGAATATAGTGTAAATAATCTTCTTTTTTGGACTGCCTCATCAATATCCACTCAACCCTGTAATAATTTTGATGAGTGACGAAAAAGTCAATCTTTTGGCTTCTTGTAACTTGGTCGGTATAAGCAATATGAAAATTCTTCTTCTTATTCTTCTTAATAGGCGATTGCACCTGTTCTTCCAATTTATAAATTAGCCAGTGACAAAAGATTGATGGCATCTTTTTTCGGCCTTCCTCTGCTTCTTGTTCCTTGTGGACGGTTGTCACGAACGATTTTCGGCAAGCATCCCCCCAACATGATCGGCCCAGCACTTTCTTCGGACGCCCACCCAGTCGGCTATGTCTTGAATCTTGCTTTGTTCCCTGAGGTCCTCACTGCGGATTTTGTCTCGTATGGTCTTGGCGTGAATAGTTCTAATAATCCTCATCTCTGTTGTTCTGAGAAGCTGTTTCGTGAGAGTCGTATCCGCTCTTGATTCAGCTCCATAAGTGATTACCGGACGGACGCAAGTTTTGTATATCCGTACTTTGCCTTCTGGAGATAGATATTTGTTTTTCCAAATCAGGCTATACAGGCATCCGGAAATTCTCGCACCCTTGACCATTTGGTACTTGACTTCATCCCCCACATTTCTGTTGCTTGATATTTCAACTCCCAGGTAATTGAATCTTAGGAGTTGTTTTATCGGGGTGTTGTTTATTTCTAGGTTGCATGTGAGAGGAGTCTTTGGAGTCTTTCCAAATCAGGCTATACAGGCATCCGGAAATTCTTGCACCCTTGACCACTTGGGACTTGACTTCATCCTCCACATTCCTCTTGCTTGATATCTCAACTCCGAAGTAATTGAATCTTGGGAGTTGTTTTATCGGGGTGTTGTTTATTTCTAGGTTGCATGTGAGAGGAGTCTTCCCTATGGTATGTCGGCGATAATAGGAAAATTAAATTTGGTAATTTATTTAAGCTTATAGACCAGTGTATAAAATTCAAGTAGGTGCTTTCTCTCCTGCCGAACTTTGGTCTAGCCAATAAAAACGATACGCGTGCTGGCAAGCATTTTCAGCTTGTCGACACTTACCTCATTGTGAAAAAACCTCTTGCGTACTCAATCTTCCGTTTTGTTTCGTTCCATTTATTAAGAAAATATCCAAAAGCTCAGATTGATTTAAACACTATTTGAAGGAGCTATTCAATTGGAAAAACTCTCTTTTGGACTACGATTTCATTGGATTGATACATTTTGAAGAACCTACGCGAGACTCTGAAAATTCTAACGGATTTAATATTACATCACAAACCAGAGACAGATACTTATTTTTAAGGAACAAAGATATTCTTTTATAATTACACTATACCAGGAGGACCTCACGTTTCATGTAAATTTATCTCATCTCATTAAATAACATCAAAATACAAAAGGGCCTTTTTATTAAAAAATACAGTCGACAAATTTTCTTCATCTTCGAGCTAGCAGATAATTCTAAATCTATACAACCAGTATTGTGGAAAAAACCCAGGCAAGTAGAGTTTTCCAGTGAGAAGTTACAGAGGCTCTTGAAAAGGGTGGTCTGCCAATTAATGCACGCTCCCTGGTAGAATCAAACTTGGCTGGGGAACTGCGTGGGTCCAGATAAAATCCAAAACATTGTATTAAAGCAATATGAAATGAGAGAATAAAATTTTTTCTTCTTTTTATTCTATTTTTCATGAGTCCATTGGTTTTCTCTCCTTCGGGCATTATTATTCCATTTGCGAAAGCGAGACTTGATCCATTTGCCAATACCTATTTGATTTGATTGATTTCTCTGATTTCCTTGTTACGAATTCCGTCTCGCTCACAGGTTTGCCTTTTTTTTATTATCCCACGTAAGCCACCCACCTACCCTATATCTAAAGAATCATTTGATTTTCCGATTTTGTTTCAATCTTTAAAAAGTCACAGTAAAAGTTATTTATTATCCTTTTTAAACTCAATTTATTTGTTCGGGGGCAACTTTTGTGAATAAATTTGAAATCAGAGATGATTTCAGAATTTCTTAAAGGTATTACAGTTGAGTCGTGTTGTGAATTTTTATAGCCAATCAGGGATAATGAAATTTGAATTAATAATTTCCATTCCATACAACAGATAGAAAACAAAACTTTCAATTTGTAGTTATGGAAATCCTGTTTTCCACAAATAAGTAAATTAGGTCAAAGAGTAAATCCTTTCCAAAAATGATTTGTTTGTGCAGGGCCGTTAATGGTTAAAAGCGTTATGATATTATATATCAAATTTCTAAATCAATATAATAGTTTTGGGATTCTATATCTCTATGTTCACCGACCAGTCTTTGTCTGAGGACCCTTTGAAGTAGCGCTTGCCGCGAGACCGATTACAATACTTTCCCCATGCTTCGCATTGGATAAAGTAAAAAATGTCAAAGACAACGGATCGTAAACGAATCGTCCCTTGCTCTGGGCAACAATATCACTAGATGTCAAAAATTTGTTGCCGTAAACCTAACAATGGATTCCAGTAGAGTTGTATACACTGATTATCATGCAATTTCCCAATTTTTTATAACACCTCAGAGTTTTGAGATATTATCGGTGAAAACGACAAAAAAAAGCCATTTTGACCTATTTTCGATTCCCATTAGATATTAAACAGCAATATTTGAAATCAAAATAATTTGTTGACGTAATAGAAAACAGCTTCCTCTTTAACAATATGTTTTCTACATTTGATTCAATCACGAATCAACTGTAGGGAATTTTTGTCAAATATTGAGTGAAAATAATATTTGAACTTATATATTTCTAACTTGAAATAATGATCTTAAATAATTTTTTTTATAATTTTTCTAACTGATATGACAAAGAATAATTGACCTATCAATGAGAAGTGTTTTGGCCGCGCTTTATTTGAAAAATATATTTTATCACAAGACTATTGCGGATTATGCTATTAAAGTCTGCGGAGTCTTAAATATGGACCAGGAGAGAAAAAAGATGTGATCCACTTAGCTATAATCCAACGTCATTTTGCGTATAGCCCGCTAGACATTCGGATGGATCACCATTAAAAAAGATGTGATCCACTTAGCTACAATCCAATGTCATTTTGCGTATAGCCCGCTAGACATTCGGATGGATCACCATTAAAAAAGATGTGATCCACTTAGCTACAATCCAACGTCATTTTGCGTATAGCCCGCTAGACATTCGGATGGATCACCATTAAAAAAGATGTGATCCACTTAGCTACAATCCAACGTCATTTTGCGTATAGCCCGCTAGACATTCGGATGGATCACCATTAAAAAAAGATGTGATCCACTTAGCTACAATCCAACGTCATTTTGCGTATAGCCCGCTAGACATTCGGATGGATCACCATTAAAAAAAGATGTGATCCACTTAGCTACAATCCAACGTCATTTTGCGTATAGCCCGCTAGACATTCTGGATGGATCACCATTAAAAAAGATGTGATCCACTTAGCTACAATCCAACGTCATTTTGCGTATAGCCCGCTAGACATTCGGATGGATCACCATTAAAAAAGATGTGATCCACTTAGCTACAATCCAACGTCATTTTGCGTATAGCCCGCTAGACATCTCGGATGGATCACCATTAAAAAAGATGTGATCCACTTAGCTACAATCCAACGTCATTTTGCGTATTGCCCGCTAGACATTCGGATGGATCACCATTAAAAAAGATGTGATCCACTTAGCTACAATCCAACGTCATTTTGCGTATAGCCCGCTAGACATTCGGATGGATCACCATTAAAAAAGATGTGATCCACTTAGCTACAATCCAACGTCATTTTGCGTATAGCCCGCTAGACATTCAGATGGATCACCATTAAAAAAGATGTGATCCACTTAGCTACAATCCAACGTCATTTTGCGTATAGCCCGCTAGACATTCGGATGGATCACCATTAAAAAAGATGTGATCCACTTAGCTACAATCCAACGTCATTTTGCGTATAGCCCGCTAGACATTCAGATGGATCACCATTAAAAAAGATGTGATCCACTTAGCTACAATCCAACGTCATTTTGCGTATAGCCCGCTAGACATTCGGATGGATCACCATTAAAAAAAAGATGTGATCCACTTAGCTACAATTCAACGTCATTTTGCGTATAGCCAGCTAGACATTCAGATGGATCACCAAGTGAACTTGAGATCTCAGATGTTATATATTCAATCTCCCAGTACAGAGCGCTCGGTCTATTAGCATGTATGGTGATCCATCCGAATGTCTAGCGGGCTATACGCAAAATGACGTTGGATTGCAGCTAAGTGGATCACATCTTTTTTCTCTCCTGGTCCAGATTTAAGACTCCACAGACTTTAATAGCATAATCCGCAATAGTCTTGTGATAAAATATCTTTTTCAAATAAAGCGCGGCCAAAACACTTCTCATTGATAGGTCAATTATTCTTTGTCATATCAGTTAGAAAAATTATAAAAAATTTATTTAAGCTTCCTCTTTAATTTTTAAATTACCACTTATTTTTCGCTCAATTAGAACTCGAGTTATAGTTAAAAAACTAAGACCTTATGTTTTTATCTATGTTTATTATCCTTTATAATCAGGTAGTTTTAATTTTTTCTTATAACTCAAGTTCCAATTGTGCTAAAAACAAGTGCTAATTTGAAAATCTAATAGGAAGCTGTTTTCTATTACGTCAACCAAATATTTTGATTTCAAATATTGCTGTTTAATATCTTAATAATCGGACTCGAAAATACAGACAAAATGGCCTTTTTCGTCGTTTTCACCGATAATATCTCAAAACTCTGACCTGTTGTAAAAAATCGGGAAATTGAATGATAATCATCAGCGTATAATACTTTACTGGAATCCATTGTTAGGATTACGCCAACAAATTTTTTTAATTATTGTCAAGCAGTGTATACTGACCAACATCATCATCATTGAGTATACAGTCCTAAGACTGGTTTGATGCAACAATCCGTCTCCACTCGACTCTGTCTCTGCCAGCTGTTTGACCTCCCTAAATGTCTGGCATCCCATATCCCCAATTATTTGGTTGAAATATTCTAATCTGGGTCTTCCCCTTTCCCTTTTCTTTCCCACCTCCCCCTCCAAGATATCCCTAAGCAGTCCCCCATGTCTTAGTGTGTGCCCCATCATCTGACCTCTTCTCTTCTTCAGACTCTTCCACAAGGTTCTTCTTTCTCCGATTCTTCCAAGAACTTCTTCATTTGTAATTTTATCCATCCATTTGATATTCATCATTCTTCTGTAGCACCACATTTCGAAAGCCTCTAATCTCTTTCTCTCCGCTTTTCTAATTGTCCAGGTTTCACACCCGTACATGGCTATGCTCCATACATATGTCTTCAATAGCAACTTCCTGTTTTCTAAGCTGATTGAGGAGGAGCATAGTAGTTTTTTGTTTTGAATTAAACCCCATTTTTGCTTGGGCAATTCTTGATTTAATTTCGTTTTCGCTTCTCCCATCCCATGTTATTTTACTTCCTAGGTAGCGGAATTCCTTAACTCCTTCTAGGTTTTCTTGGTTAATTTTGATGCATTCCTGTCTCGTTTGTTCTTTTTGTGTACATACTAGGACCTTGGTTTTATTCTTGTTTATTTTCATTTTGATTTCTTCTATTAGGATTTGGTTAATTCCATTCAGTGCGTACTCTAATTCTTTTTTATTGCTTCCTTGCTTGCTTTTTTATTTATTTATTTTTTTCAATTGGTTCAGTATCTAGAGGGTAATAGAAACCCTAGTTCCTAATAACAACTATTTCCCTCTTTGAGGTATTTATAACAGGAAAAAAAAACATAAATGCAAAGGATTTTCAGTACAAACGACAAACGAATATCAAAACTATTATATTGATCTGCCCTGCGGGCTAAAGGCTTGTGTATTTATAAAATCAAAATATATTTTTTACATTAATCCTACCAAAAACGTTAAAATAAATGAAAAAGAATGAAATAACCCCCTAGAACTTATGCAACTAGTTGTAAAGCACTTGGTGCCTTTCACCTATCTAACAGGCTGATCAAGAAATTTAAAATCCATGGATATTTTAGGTGTTTTGTTAATATAATATTCGTCAGTCATTGAAACTATCAAATCGTACCTCCAAAGTTTTTAAATTGAAACCAAATATTTTATTTATTTATTTATTTATTTTTACAAATTAATTTTTAATAGAAATAATTCAATATGAAAAAATTCGGGTGTGTGCTTGAGACCACTCGACAAAAGTGAAAACTTATGTCACTAGCTGCAAGGCCCGCCTTCGCCTGCTAGCCAGGGGGGCACGCCCCTTGGATCCCCAGCCCTCGAACACCCCCTCCCCCCACTCCCACCCACCACACCCCCCGAAACCCACCCAGAACCCCACCCACGACAGCCCCACCCCCGCCCTCACCCCACCAACCACCCTACCAAACACTCCATTCTGCACCCTAACCCATTAACCCTCTCACCCCCACCCCCACAACCGCTCCAGCACCCCCACCCACCTCGAACCCGCAGCCCATTCACCCCAGACCCCGCCCTGTGCCCTCCAACCCTGCGCACCAGACCCCCTCCTAGCCTCCCGGACCCCACCCCACTATGCCCCCTGGATCACCCCTGCACCCCCACCCTACTCCCGCCTCAATCCTCACCCCACCCCCATTCCACCCCCGCCCCCCGCACCCATTTTATGCATTTCTAGCATTCTAGTCACCCACAGATTATGTATACAAAATTTGGTTGAGTTTGCTCCAAGGGCAAGAATTTACATTTTTTCATCCTCCCCCTTTTTGTGTGGTTTTGGAGGATGAAATTTTTTTAAACAAAAGTTGTCAGAAATCACATCCCCTACAACTTTGTTTATCATAAAATTTGGCGTAGGGCTAAAAAACGACTGAAACTATTTTGATTAAAAATACTGAGTGAAACCATGGCATTTCGCTCTACAAAAAAACTCTAATAAGTGAACATCGAAAAAATTATATTTTTTGAGATAATAATTGTTTTGTCAAAATGTCTGTCTGTTAGTCTGTGCGTTACCAAATTTTTGTATAAGAGCTAGTTCAAAAACTATTGTGAATATCGAAACCAAATTTCACAGGTAGTTTTGGTCCATTGAGATTAAGAGCTGACTAGATTTTGGTGCATATCGTCCCAAAATTAAGGGGGTTGAGGAAGGATTAAAAATTAAAAATCTAGGCCGTTTGACCAAACTCAACCAAATTTTGTATACATAATCAGTAGGACCCCAGAAGTCTAAAAATGCAAAAACTAACCCCCTCCCTAAATGATTATAAATAACCTATTAGTGGGTTTTAAAATTTAAAAACCAATTAATAAATAAAAGATAATTGAAAAAATATAAACAAACTTTTTTATTGAGATTTTTATCTATCAATAATTACTTTAATTAAGAAAAAAGATCAATTAAGATGAAATTTGTCGAGGACCAGACCTAGCCAGATCGTTTTCTCATCCTCAAAATTTGTTAATAAGGTTGTTTTCATCTAAAATCGGTAGAGCTGTTTTCAAAATAGAACCAAGATACAAATATATATATATATATATATATATATATATATATATATATATATATATTATAAACAATTTTTGCTCGTTTAATAAGAGTAGATTTATAGAAAAATAATAACTAATAATAAAAAACATTTTTCGAAACTTTCCAGGGAGAGCGGTAAGTGATTAGCAGTTAGTCTGTACACTGATTAAGATTGCTTAACTTTTTTGATTGATCTAGAAGTGGCCTAATGTAATGCAATTAGCCAAAGAAGGGACGCCGGCGGTGCCCAAAAATTAGGGTTTATTAATGTCCATTCCCAGGCACTGCCGTTTTACAGGTCTGGCAAGTCTGGTCAGGCAGAGCATGGATTAAGCATAGACTAATCAGGAAAGCTAGAGATATCTATAAATCTACGAGTTTTATCAAAAAAGTTGTCCAAGTAAACGTTCAAGTAAATAAAACTTCTTAGAGAGTGAGATAAAAATCAAGTTTTTAGAATGAGCGGTTTTCATTTTATGAGGGAAAAACTGTGATTTTTTGCAAAAAACTGCAAACTTCAACCTCATTGCTACATCATTATCCAATTAAGATGAAACTTTGTTTAAATTGTAGAAAATTTAATCTACTTTAAAAATGTATAGAGTCGTCTTTGTCGAAAATGTGCTCATTCATGGTTAAAATGAGGAAAAATTGAAAAAATACGAGTTTTAGGGATAATCAAAAGTGATCCTTTTTTTTTAAAAATTTTTTAAAAATCAACTCACCTAATATATACATAATCTATGTATCTACTCTTAATAAACGAGCAAAAATTGTATATATATTTGTATCTTAATTCTATTTTGAAAACGGCTCTCTACCGATTTTGATGAAACCAATTCTATTAACAAGTTTTGAGGATGAGAAAACGATCTGGCTAGGTCTGGAACTCGACAAATTTCATCTTAATTGATCTTTTCTTAATTAAAGTAATTATTTATAGATAAAAATCTCAATAAAAAAGTTTGTTTATATTTTTTCAATTATCTTTTATTTATTAATTGGTTTTTTAATTTTGAAACCCACTAATAGGTTATAACAAATATTATTATATTATATTAAAATTTAATTAACAGGTGTCTAAATCATAGCATTACAGGTGGATTCATAACAAAACAGGTAAGTTTACAAATAAAGTGGTTGAGTGCGTTTTTTTTTATAACTTAGAAACAAATCTTATTTAATTTTATGTTTTTATTTCAGATCGTATACGATTATTTTTTTATTATTATTTTCCTATTTATTTTTTTATAATGTTTATCAATATGAACGAATGTGGGCAAATTGGTGTACGAATAAACAAATATACACATACTAGAAAGCTAGAAATGCAAAAACTGGGTGCGGGGTGGGGTGGATGTGGGGAGTGCAGGAGGTGGGGTGCAGTTGTGAGCGATCCGGGGTTGGTGGGCGGAGTGGGCGTGGCGGTGGTGGCGAGGTTTGTGGTTTCGGGGGGCGGGGGGGGGGTCCAGGGGGCGTGTACTATATATATTTGTATTTTTTTTAATTTGATTACCGTGCATCGCTCGACGTCAATATTTTTTATTTTTTTCCCTATTTGGATTTGACTACTAGGTCATACCAATACATTGAATAATACAAACATAGAAAATACATATAACAATAAATACATAATACAATACATAATACAATACATAGAAAAGAAATTACATTAATAAATATACATATATATATATATATCAAATTACAAAAAACAAAAGAAAACAAACATAAAATTAATATAAAATATAACTCATAAATTATTACAAAACATTAACTAATTAAAAAAACACCATATATTTAAAAATGCAAATTACAACTATCTATAAATTCAACCAATGATCTTAATAAATTTTCAGTGGGACAATCAATTAATGCTCTAAAAGTAGGAGGGTCTCTAAAGTGGGGAATAATTTTCTTCATCAATTCACATCTCCGAATTGTATATAATGGACAATGCAAAATTAAATGAGCGGGCGTAGCGGGAGTAAGAGAGCATGTGCAAAACGGGGACGGGGATAGAGATAGTCTATAGAGATGGGAATTAGAGAGGGTATGGTTTATCCTGATACGATTTAATATTGTTATTTCTTTTCTGGTTGATGATGGATTAGAAAGGAACCAAGGTGGACCAGGACAGGGCTTCAGATTATACAGAGATAGGCCTTTAAAGCGTGAGGTTTCACTCCAAATGTTTTTCCAACTATTTTTTTTATTTAACCCTAATCATTTATTTTTTACAATACATTATTTTCTTAAATATAAGAGAGGGGGCAGGTGTATGGGAAAGTCGTGTGGATGGCCACATCAGTTTATTTTTTATTTTATTTTATTATATTTTATTTATTTTTCTAAGTGGATGAAAATCTTTCCCGATCTTCGTCATTTATAATTCAATAAATAGTCTTAAAAACGAAGGATTTATTTTTAAGAGGATTTGAAAAATAAATAAGTAAAAAGGCAAATATTTTCTTTAATATATAAGTATATATATATAAATGAATTTAATTCTAAATTTCAAATAAAAAAAATAAGCTATAGTTAGTTGTATATGACAAGAAGAAAAAGAAGGAAATAGGATTAAAAAAGAAACCGAGTGTTTGTAAAAAAAAAAATGAAAAAGAAAAAGAAATAAAGGACAGATTAAGACGAAAGTCAGAGAGAGAAATAAAATAAATAAATAAATAAAAGTTCTTGAGTCATTTAATGGCTTTTAGTTTTCATCTTTTACTTTTAATGTATAGGTATATATAAGAGAACGAAATTTCGACGACCCTAGCTAGCTCTTAATTGACATCTTGACATTTGTTCCGATTGAAATTTAAGAAAAGAGAGAAGTAGGTACATGTTCAAAACGATTTTATTCATTATAAAATAAATAAATATCGAGTCGATTTTTCGGCGTAAATTAAATACTTCGGGTGTGTCTAAACTAACACCAAAATATCAACTTTTAATGAATTGAGAGCTCTAATTTATTTAAGTTTAATTAGGGCCATGTTTTGGACCATATTTAACACAAATTATTTTTCTTCTCGAAAACCGAAAGAGATAGGTATAGGACAATATTAACAAAAAAGTATTTTAATAAAAGGGCGGTTCTAAAAACGCGTTAATATACGCGGGGGTTCCATTAAAAAAAATAAAGTTGCTACGAGTTTTTGATGGAAGCCGAAACGTCGCAATGTTGAACATATTTTAGATCGATAAAACAGGTAAGAAAATGTAAGGTGATAAATTTTCAGAAAAATCCTACGTTCCGTTTTCCATAAACGTCTAACGTGTCATCCACCGTGAATCACCCTGTATATTTCCAAAATTGTTATTTGTAAAAATTTATTTTTAACCGACTTCAAAAAAGGAGAAGGTTCTCTATTCGACTGAATTTTTTTTTTTTTTTTTTGTGCCTATGTTACCTCATATCTCCGCCAATTGTCAACCGATTTTGAAAATTTTTTTTGCATTGGGTCCAGTCTAGCTTCCGGTTGGTCCCATTTTTTTCAAGATTTTTTTCATAGGTATTAGACCTTTTTTATTAGGTTTGTTTAGACCTAACCTCTTTGTTTATGAACCGATTTCGATGGTTCTTTTTATCCGAAAGGGGGTGTCTTAGGGATGGTGTCATATTAATTTGGTCAAGTTCTGATGATATGATCACTATTAATATAAAAATAAAATAAATCTCTGGCTCGACAACCCTTCATGGGTATTGGCCTACTGAATTGGTTGCTGTCCTAATTGGAAACAGTACCGAGGGGTCAAGTGGTTAGCTCAACGCACATCTACAACCTTCGTTTCAGTTTTCTTAACCGAGATTCGCTACTTCTCAATCAAGCAGCTACTCATTTATCCTCACGAGGCTGAGTGAACCCCGTTCCAGACCCTATACTTACAGAAAAATTTCTGAGCATAGCCGGGAATCGAACCCGGGACCTCCGGGTTGCCAGTCAGTTACTCTGACCATTAGACCACGGAGGCGACCTATCACTATTAATAACATCACTAAAAAGAGAAAAATAAAAAATTTTAAGAAAAAAATAAAAACCGACTTCAAAAAATTAAATTCAACAAATAAAATACACTAAAAGGTATAAAATAATTATTATCTTATTTAGTTACAACTAAACGACGAAATATTAACACAAAATTACTTTTTGAAGTCGGTGCCAAACATATACCTTTTATGAATCGCACTCGACGGATCTTACTTAGTACGTTTGGAGGGTATGCTCGCTTATAGGTATAGTTTGTTTGGTACCGAATTCAAAAAGTAATTTCGTGTTAATATTTCGTCGTTTAGTTGTAACTAAATAAGATAATAATTATTTTATACCTTTTAGTGTATTTTATTTGTTGCATTTAATTTTTTGAAGTCGGTTTTTATTTTTTTCTTAAAAATTATTTTTATTTTTCTCTTTTTAGTGATGTTATTAATAGTGATCATATCATCAGAACTTGACCAAATTAATATGACACCATCCCTAAGACACCCCCTTTCGGATAAAAAAAGAACCATCGAAATCGGTTCATAAACAAAGAGGTTAGGTCTAAACAAACCTAATAAAAAAGGTCTAATACCTATGAAAAAAAACGAAAAAAAATGGGACCAATCGGAAGCTAGACTGGACCCAATGCAAAAATTTTTTTCAAAATCGGTTGACAATTGGCGGAGATATGAGGTAACATAGGCACAAAAAAAAAAAAAAAAAAATTCAGTCGAATAGAGAGAACCTCCTCCTTTTTTGAAGTCGGTTAAAAATAAATTTTTTTTCCAATTTATATTCAGTTTTCTCCGACTCCTGAAGATGGGCTGACACTCGGAATATATCGAATTCAAAACTTATTTTTGTATTAGTGCTTTTTTTGTGAAACCTACCTCGGATCTTACGCAATTTTTATTATTACATAAGTATAACATATGTTGTTTTCAATTTTGACCACCAGTTTCGACACAGCTTCAATTTCTAGAGATGGTCGAAGCATAAATAAAAGCCATTAATACAATTGATAAAATTTATTTAAGTGAAGGAAGCCGGTTAATATGTTTATTATATATGTAATTGAATATAATTATTTTTTTATTGATGTATTGTAGATAATCATTGGATCAGAAATCCTTTTTTTTCTTCATTTAATTTTTTTATTTTTATGAAAAAGTATAATACATTTTGCAATTTTTTATTTAGAATTATACAAGAAAAAGAAGAAGGGGAAGGAGCAGGAAGGGGGGAGCGAGTTTCAGAGATAATACTTAAAAATAAAAATCTACAGCAAGTCATTCGAGAGTCGTCAATTCTAGTGCTACATCATGTATAAAATTCTGATTTTGAGTCTGACCCTTATCGCCCTCTTCAATGTAGGTTAGTATAATGATATATTGCATATCCGATAGTTCATCTCTTCAGCGATCATTCGCACTTTTTAACCGACTTCAAAAAAGGAGGAGGTTATCAATTCGACTGAATTTTTGTGTGTCTATGTTACCTGATATCTTCGCCAATTGTAAACCGATTTTGATGATTTTTTTGTATTGGGTTCAGTATAGTTTCCGATTGGTACCATATAAATTTCATTGGTATTGGACCTTTTTTGTTATGTATGTTCGCGCATAACTTCTTTGTTTAAGAACCGATTTTAGTGATTCTTTCTGCATTTGGATCAGTATAGCTCCAAAATAGTCAGGATACCTAGCTATTTATTTATTCTATGTATGTTCAGCTAGAAATTTTTCCCACGTTGACCGATTTCGATGATTCTTTTTTTAATCGACGTCAAAAAAGGAGGAGGTTCTCTATTCGAATGATTTTTTTTTTTTTTTTTTTGTGCCTATGTTACCTCATATCTCCGCCAATTGTCAACCGATTTTGAAATTTTTTTTTGCATTGGGTCCAGTCTAGCTTCCGATTGGTCCCATTTTTTTCGATTTTTTTTTTAGACCTTTTTTATTAGGTTTGTTTAGACCTAACCTCTTTGTTTATGAACCGATTTCGATGTTTCTTTTTTATCCGAAAGGGGGTGTCTTAGGGATGGTGTCATATTAATTTGGTCAAGTTCTGATGATATGATCACTATTAATAACATCACTAAAAAGAGAAAAATAAAATAATTTTTAAGAAAAAAATAAAAACCGACTTCAAAAAATTAAATGCAACAAATAAAAAATACACTAAAAGGTATAAAATAATTATTATCTTATTTAGTTACAACTAAACGACGAAATATTAACACGAAATTACTTTTTGAAGTCGGTGCCAAACAAACCATACCTTTTAGCGAGCATCGCCTCACAAATCTTACTTAGTACGATCCGGCGGGTACGCTCGCATTATAGGTATAGTTTGTTTGGCACCGACTTCAAAAAGTAATTTCATGTTAATATTTCGTCGTTTAGTTGTAACTAAATAAGATAATAATTATTTTATACCTTTTAGTGTATTTTATTTGTTGCATTTAATTTTTTGAAGTCGGTTTTTATTTTTTCTTAAAAATTATTTTTTACTGATTCTTTCTGCATTTGGATCAGTATAGCTCCAAAATAGTCAGGATACCTAGCTATTTATTTATTCTATATGTATGTTCAGCTAGAAATTTTTCCCACGTTGACCGATTTCGATGATCATCCGTCATTTGAAAGGGGAGTACCTTAGGGGTGGTCCCATATTAATTTGTTCAAATTCTGATGATATGATCAATGACGAAATAACGTAAATCTCCAATTCTTATTAGCAAATAATCGAAATTATAATAAATAAAATCATTTATAAAAAAAAACAATCTTAAAAGGTTCATTTACAACCTGCAAACGTTTCGATAGAATTTCTATATTTATAAATTTAATGTTATTATCATTTTCTGACTCATTCGCCCGAGGCTTTCTCTTACGAGATGCATACAAAATATTATCTTAAGTCACTATTAATAACATCACTAAAAAGAGAAAAATAAAAATAATTTTTATAAAAAAAAAATAAAACCGACTTCAAAAAAATTAAATGCAACAAATAAAATAATAAGAACTCAATAATAAAATAAAATGCACTAAAAAGTATAAAATAATTATCTAATTTAGTTACAACAAAACGAGGAAATTTTTCATGAAATCACTTTTTGAAGTCGGTGTCAAATAAACTATATAAGCGAGCTTACCCGTCAAACGTACTAAGTAAGATCTCTCGAGTTCGAGTCATAAAATGTATATGTTTGGCACCGACTTCAAAAACTGATTTCATGTCAATATTTCGTCGTTTAGTTGTAACTAAATTAGATAATTATTTTATAATTTTTAGTGCATTTTATTTGATTTTCGAGTTCTTATTATTTTATTTCTAACATTTAATTTTTTTGAAGTCGGTTTTTATTTTTATTTTTTTATAAAAATTATTCTTCCAATTTTATTGAAAAATTAAGACGTTGTAATGATATAGACACAAATAATCACTTTTTTTATTTCATTCTGTATAATAAAAATATGGTAAAATTTTATAAATATACAAGCTAAGGGCGCATCGTTTTCCCGGGGCTCAGTCCCTTGGGTCCCCGAAGTGGGCGTATGTTTCTCAGTGGTCTATACACTGAAAAAACAATTTCTTTATAATAAATAAATTTATAATATTTTTATCCAATAATTTTAAAAAATGTTTCACCAAGTACCAACACCAAATTCCTTAAAAACTAATAAATATATTGATAGAGTTGAGCATTTTTAATGAGCTCTTATTTATTCCAAAGATTAATCGTAAGTTTCCTATATTTGATTCAATCGCGAATCGAATGCAGGTGATTTTTGTCAAATATTAAGTTAAAATAATATCTGAACTTATATATTTCTAACTTGAAATAATGAAGTTAAATAAATTTATAATTTTCTCATTAATATATTAAAGTATAATTAACACCTTCTACCTCCAATCCGGTACATTGTTACGCAGATGACAGCACCCTACATAACGCCCCTGCATCGCATAAAAACCGTGCAGACATTGCGTCTTCAATTAATTTAGACTTATGCAAACTCAAAAACTGGGGATCCCAAAACTTAGTTAACTTCAATGTAGTGAAAACTCAGTGTTGCCTTATTTCTAGGCGCGTCGACAGAAACCTCCCAAACATATCATTCGACTCAAACTCACTAGAATTCAGGGATAAAATTTTAATGCTAGGCGTAACTCTAGGGTCTGACCTTTCATGGAATGACCATATCTCAACCACTGCTAAAGCTGCAGCGCACAAGCTTGGTCTCCTATTTAGATCTAGACGCTGTTGTACTCCCAGTCAACTTCTTATACTGTATAAGGCTCAAATTCGTCCCTGTCTCGAATATGGCTCTCATCTGTGGAGGGGTGCCTCCAAGCATTCTCTTGCTACACTGGATGCGATTAAACTAATAGGAGACCCGGCTCTAACCAACTCACTCGACTCCCTGGCTCACCGAAGAACCGTTTCTGCCCTTTCCCTGTACTACAGATACTATCACGGTGCCTGTTCAGTCGAGCTGAAATCAATTATCCCCCTTAAAGCCCTCTTTACGAGAAACACGCGGTTTTCGAACGCTCAGCACCCCTTCGCTGTCAAATTGGATAAAAGTCGAACAAGCGCTTTCGCCAACTCTTTTATCCCTATGACCTCCAGAGACTGGAACTCGCTCCCTGCCACCATCTTCCCCGCGACTTATAACCTTCAGCTATTTAAAACCATAGATACCTTCGACCCCCGCACAGCCCATAAAATTCTTTCTTCTTCGTTTCACGATGGAGGGGCCAACCCAGGGCTTTAGGGATTGCACCTTTTTGGTGTAACTCCTTCTCTCATCATTTTCATAAAAAAACATATTAACGAGAATTGTTTTGATCGCGCTTTTTAAACAAGATATATATCGCGAGACTACTGCTGGTTGAAGCTATTGAAGTCTGCTGAGTCTTAAGTCAACCAGCAGTAGTCTCGCGATATATATCTTGTTTAAAAAGCGCGATCAAAACAATTCTCGTTAATATGTTAATTATTCTTTAATATATTAATGAGAAAATTATAAATTTATTCCAAAGATATTTTATTAATAATCAAGAGATATCGAAATCATTCCAAATATGACCAAATTTTTAGGTATTTAATCCAAATATATTATATACTTGAGTGATCTATTTTTATTCTATTAGATATCTCTTAGTGTTAGTTTACTGTCGAGTGATACTTCTATCTAAACAAATGTTTTTTTTATCATAAAACGACATAAATTGTTTTCAAATATTGATATCTTAATAATAAAGATGTATAAAAAAATTAACAAAAATTCTCTTTACATTATTAATTGTTTTTACTTTATCCAATGCGAAGCATGGGAGAAAGTATTGGAATCGCTCTCGAGGCAAGCGCGACTTCAAAGGGTCCTCAGGTAAAGACTACGGAACCCATAGACTCAATTAAGGTCACAAATTGAAGTATTCAATGAGATTGAATTTTAGCACGTGACGGTTTTGCCAAAAATTACCTGGAATCTCGTCGAGAGGCCAAAAAGTGCCATTTTTTTGGAAGTGCGTGGATGGACTGATGGATGGATGGATGTATGTATGTGTGTGTGTGTGTTATCGTTTTTTTCGTCCACGATTTTTTCCACACCTTTGCGCTGATTGAAATGAAATTGAAAGCCTACCATTGGTTTAACAAAATGAAGCGCTGATTAGTTTTTGGTACATATCGGTCCACAAACATTAGTACTTTATTTCAGTACTTTTTTAGTTTTTTCTAAATATCTTGAAAATGACTTAACCAATTTTGATGAAATTTAATATCCTAATTAAGTACCTTGGGGATCACAAAAAAGGTTAAATAAAGTTTTTAGTAAAATTATATTTTAATGTACTTTACTCAAGAACATATTAATATTTCAAATGAATTTGGATAAAGTTTAGCAAGCGTTGCAGTTTATTTTTTTTAATTTTAAAACCCACTATAAGATTATAAGAAATATTAATATATATTAAAATTAGATGTACCTTATTCCTTAAATCAAAAATACCATAATAATTAATTCCAATTTTTATCTAATTAATTCAACTCAAATGAATAATCAAAATAAATATTTACATAATTCATTTGGTTGTATATAGATTCTACATCAAATGAATATACTCATCTTCTAGTCGGAAATTACATATATTTATTATAAATAAAAAATATTGAACACATATATTATGAAATATTGTTATTTTAGTAAAATAATGGAATAGTTAAATTTAACAGTTGGGTATTTAAATGAAATAATACGTAATTACGACAAGAAGTGATGTAAAATTGAAATTTTATATTTATAGTATGACCGAGCTGTCTTCAGGCGGCCTTCGGCACGCCTTCTGATAGCTCGGCCCTCCGGGCGGGTGGCCCTGGCGGGCAGCGTCTCGGCATGTGATTATTAGGTCTCCAAAATTAATTTAAAAAAAAAACTCCATTCGCAAAAAAGTATGTTTTATCCAAATTTCATGTTTCTATGTCCAGTGGTTCTGGCTGTTTTGATGATGAATGACTGAGTGAGTGTATCGGGCAAATAATTATATATATATAGATAGACTAGCTGCAAGGCTCGCCTTCGGCGGCCCTCTTGCTAGCCAGGGGGCACGCCCCCTGGACCCCCAACCCACGAATCCCACCCTCACACTACACTCCCCCCGACCCATCCAGCACCCCCACCCCCCCACCATGAACCCGTGCCCAACCCCCGCCCCCATACCACAGAACCCAAACCTCACCCCCCACTCCAACCCACCACACTCCCCGAAACCCACCCAGCACCCCAACCCCCGCCCCCACACCACCACCCCAACCCTCACCCCACCCACCTCGGGCCCCCAACCCACGAACCCCAACCTCACCCCCACTCCCACCCACCACACTCCACGAATCCCACCCAGCACCCCAACCCCCGCCCCCACACCACCACTTCAACACTCTAACCTGCACCCCCCCACCTCGGACCCCCACCCCGTACCACCCCACTACGCCACTGGACCCTCACCTGAACCCCCATCCACCAACCTTGCACCCCCCCCTACTCCGCCATACTCCCTCACTCCACCGCCATTCCACTCCGCGCATCCCATGCCCTAACCCACCCCCACTCCACCCCCGCACCCAGTTTTTGCATTTCTAGCCTTCTAGTGACCCACAGATTATGTAAACAAAATTTGGTTGAGTTTGGTCCAAGAGCAAGAATTTTCATTTTTTGACCCCCCCCCCATTTTGGGTGGTTAGTTTTTGCATTTCTAGCTCTCTAGAGGCCTACAGATTATGTATACAAAATTTGGTTGAGTTTGCTCCAAGGGCAAGAATTTATATATTTTTCTCCTTCCCCCCTTTTTGGGTGGTTTTTGGGGGGAATTTTTTTAAACAAAAGTTGTCAGAAATCACATCCCCTACAACTTTGCTCATTATAAAATTTCCCGTAGAGTTAATAGTTTAAGAGTTATTTGATAATTTTCATTCGTGCACCCCCCCAAACCCCCTTTTGGGGTCAAAATATCAAAACGTTATATAGCTAAAAACGTAAGTTAGAAGACCTCTGATACAAATATGAAATTTCATAATAATCCCTTCAGCCGTTTTGACGTGAATCGTGAGCAACTTTTCGCGGAAACCACTGAAACAGACAGACAGACAGACAGACAGGAATTTTGTTGAGGGTGTTTTCGTTCATAACTTTGCTTGAAACGTGTGCAACCAAAATTTGGCGTGATTTGGACCAATGTACAGACAAAACCTTAATTTTATATATATAGATAGATAAGGAAATTATTTTTTCTTTAAAATATATAGAATATATAATTTCAATTAAATTTATGTAATTTTAATAAAAATGATACAAAAGTTTACTCACAGTTTTTAAAAGAATAACCGTAGTAAATTTGTTCCAGATCGAACAGTGTTTAGAATTGTAATATTTTCCCCCTCTTTCGCCCCCACCCACTCATTTTGGCTATTGATTTTTACAACATACATTTTATATAGTCTTAAAAACTAAGATTACAAAATTTGATCTATATCGGAGAGAGTATTAATTTTTTGCCCCACTCACATTTTGACAGGTTGAACTTGTTTTTTAGATATTTGCAAATAAATAACTCTCAGTTTTCTAAAGAGTAAATGTATAAAAAAGCTAAAAATTTCTATATTTTGCCCCCCCCCGTCGCCTCCATACAGTCAATTTTGATAGTTGATTTTTACAGGAATAGTTTCTTAAAGTAATAAAGAATAACCTACAAAATTTGATCAAGATCGGAGAGTGTTTTAATTTTTGCCCCCACTCACATTTTGGATAGTTGAGGGGGTGGGGGTGTCGGATTACAAAAAATCTTGAAATTATTTTTTATATATTTGCAAATAAATAACTCTCAGTTTTCTAAAGAGTGAATATAATAAAAAGCTAAAAATTTCTATAAATTGCCCTCCCCCCTCCGCCCCATACAGACAATTTTGATAGTTGATTTATACAGGAATAGTTTCTTAAAGTAATAAAGAATAACTCTACAAAATTTGATCAAGATAGGAGAGAGTTTTAATTTTTGCCCCCACTCACATTTTGGATAGTTGGGAGTCGAATTTCAAAAAATTCTGAAATTACTTTTTAGATATTTGGTATTTAGAATTTTATTAAGTAAAAATCAAGTAGATATCTTATCGTTCTTAATTGAAAATGCATAATTAGTGTAAACACATTGCAAAGATATTTTGCCCCTTTTGACCCCGTTAGGGGTCGAATTTCGAAAAAATCCTGAAATTAATTTTTAGATATTTTAATTTAGAATTTTTATAAGTAAAAAGCAAGTCGATATTTTATCGTCCTTAAGAGATATCGCATAATAAGTGAAAACACACTTTGTCCCATTTGACCCCATTAGGGGTCGAATTTTGAAAAATCCTTTCTTAGTGAGCCCCTATGTCATAGATGTAATATCCTCTCCAAATTTCATGTTTCTATATCCAGTGGTTCTGGCTATTTTGATGATGAGTGAATGAGTGAGTGAGTGTATCGGGCAAAGAATTTTATATATATAGAGATTAAAATTAGGATTTTTTTTTGTTTTTAATTAACAGGTGTTTAAATCATAAGATCACAGATGAATTCATAACAAAGCATGTGTGTTTACAAATAACGTGGTTGAAGTGGCTTTTGATCGAGCCAAAACATAGTTTGTCTCGAATACTAGTTTTTTTTTTCATAAATCGGTTCGCAAAATTTTATAATTCCCCAATCTATCTAAAAAGCGGGCCAGAGCTCACTAGGGTATTCTCTGACCACTGCCATCTGGATAATCACTATTGTTTAGTTTGTTTACTAATTAATATTTTTTCATTTGATTATTTACATTCCGCGGAGCTGTTGTGTTTATTTTCTCTCGACTATTTGGTTGATGCATTTTCCCCTGTGGATTGTATTTGTCTCATCTCTATTACAACTATCATTCTTTCTCTGGACCATGGGGTGCAGACATTTTTTTCCTTTTGAGGAAACAGAATTCATCGGTGGATGCATTTCTGGCCTTGCCATTTAGGCTTTCTTACGAATCATCTCTACACATCTTTCTCCAACTCATAGTATTTATACCTTAGTTTTAAGCTTAATTTGTTTATTTAAATTAATTTGAAAAATCCTGAAATTAGTTTTTAGATATTTTAATTTAGTATTTTTATAAGTAAAAAGCAAATAGATATTTTATCGTCCTTAAGAGCCCTCGCAGACTGCAGACTTTTTATCGGCCGATAGTTTGGTCGGCTTCTTAATCAGTATGGAGAGGAATGCATATGCGCACACTACAGCGATTCAGTATCGGCCGATAAAAAAGTTTGATGGGCTACCCGATTACATTCAAACTAATCTGTCGGCCAACTATCGGCCGACTGTTTTATCAGTATTGGCGCATACCGCCTGCGCATACATGACGATTGTTTAGTCGGCCGATAGTTCAGTTCGCTCTGTTTGTATGTTTCTCTGTCTCTATTTGTATCCTCCTTCGCTATTGCTTGTCCAATTAGCTTGACAAGTTCATTGAAGCTGGTAATGCTCATTCGATAATAGGCGAAAAAAATTTTCGGGTAATCAAGTAATTTGGAATGCATAGTGTAAAATTTTCCACTAACTGAGAATGTGATGCACCCAATACTCTCGGAATCTCTTCTTGATTTTCCTCCTCCGGAGTATGATGAGAGCAATAATTTTTCTGGACAATATTTTCATTGTGCGACCGCTTCAACAGTCAGTTACAAACTAGTTCGAGAATAGTCGGGCGGCTGTTGGATAGTCTGCGCCCTGTTCACCAACCAAACTGTTTAGTTGGCTCGGTGTGCGCACTTTCAGCCCAACCCGACTAAACTATCGGCCGATAAAAAGTCTGCAGTCTGCGGGGACCCTAAGAGATATCGCATAATCAGTGAAAACACACTCTGCCCCCTTTGACCCCCATAGGGGTCGAATTTCGAAAAATTCTTTCTTAGTGAGCCCCTATGTCATAGATGTAATATCCTCTCCAAATTTCATGTTTCTATGTCCAGTGGTTCTGGCTGTTCTGATGAGTGAGTGAGTGAGTGAGTGTATCGGGCAAAGAATTTTATATTATATAGATATATATATAATATGTGTATTTCTGACTAGAAGATGAGTATATTCATTTGATGTAGAATCTATATTCAATCAAATGAATTATATAAATATTTATTTTAATTATTCATTTGGTTGAATTAATTAGATAAAAATTTGAATTAATTATTATATTTAATTTAAGGAACCAGGTAATCTAATTTTAATATATATCAATATTTCTTACAATCTTATAGTGGGTTATAAAATTAAAAAAAAACAATTAATTTTTGTTAATTTTTTTTAAATATCTTAATTATTAAGATATCACTATTCGCAAAAAATCTAAGTTGTTTTATGATTAAAAAAAACTTTCGTTTATATAAAATAAGTTTTCACTAGAAGTAAACAGGACATTCATTTGATATTAAGAGATATCTAATAGAATAAAATAGATCACTCAAGTATATAATATATTTGGATTAAATACCTAAAAATTTGCTCATATTTGGAATGATTTCGATATATCTTGATTATTAATAAAATATCTTTGGAATAAATAAGAGCTCATTAAAAATGCTCAACTCTATCAATATATTTATTATAAAGAAATTGGTTTTTCAGTGTGGCCATCCACTTGACTTTACCCTACACTTCTGGTTGAGTTTGGTACAAGGGCCTAGATTTTTATTTTTTTAATATTTAAAATTTGGTAATGCACAGACTAACTGACTGACAGAATAACAGACTAACAGACATTTTGACAAAACAGTTATTATCTCGAAAAATATAATTTTTTCGATGTTCACTTATTGGAGCTTTTTTGTTGACCGAAATGCTATGGTTTTGCCCAATTTTTTTTTTTTTCAATATAGTTTCAGACGTTTTTGAGATATTTCGAAAAAAGAAACAAAAAAACCCACTTTTTCATGCACGATTACAATACTTGACCATACCCTGTATGGTAAAGTAATAATTAATAAAATTAATAATCACAATAAATATTATTAATTAATTAATATACGAGGCGTCTGTGGGTCAGTGGTTAGAGCGCCGGGCCGTTGGCTTGAAGTACGCTAGTACGTCTGCAGATATTTACAGTCGCCTCTTCTTGGAAAGCAATGGCAACCTACCAAGAGTATAGTTGCCTAGTAACCTCTCCAAACTAGCCGTTCGGAACCAGCGTTAAAAAGTAGGTCCCGTATATCTGTGTAAAAACAGCTTAACACACTCAGCACAGGCATATGTGGAGAGGAGCCGAAACGCCAGGGAGACCTAATATGGCACTTAAAAAAGAAAAAGAAGAATTAATATACCCTATAGGTAATTGTCAAAATTTTAAAAATATTTTTCTGAAAATAAATTTTTTTCCATATTTAATTGTAAATTCTGGCGCCAGAGGAAGATGTTAGATTGATTTACTCCCATCTTTTTTTTATAATCTTTGAATAATTTTATATAGCCATTAAAATTAAAATTAATAATTAATTATCAAATAACTATAGCCTATACTAATCTCTTCATTCATAGGAACTGTTTGGTGGAGGTTTCATCAAAATCAGCCCAGTAGTTCAATATTTATCAAGTAACAAACAAACACCTCATGCTCCCTGTTTTATAGATAGATAGATAGATAGACAGGACACTGGGCAGGGATTAAATAAAGTCGTGTGGTGTGTGTTTAATTATGTCAGATCTTTAATTTATTGTGAACCACTCTGTATAGTCTTAGCATTAGCCGTTGTCTGATTTTTCTTAATCTGCTAATACAGGTGCCAAGGCCAATGATGATGATGATGATGATGATAAGTGCGAACCTACCTATACACCTCAAATTAAAAAAATTACGGTGACAATTCACGACAAGGAGTATGTTGAAGGTGAGGGGAAAGTTATAGAAAGTGACAAAGAAGCAAATAAATTAGAATTGTTAATGAATCTCAAAAAAGCATTACCCGACAGTGCGGTGGTAAATATTTATTTCATTTTATTTATTTATTTTTATTTATATAAGTATGTATTCAATTTTATCTTTTTAACAGACTTTAAAAAAGTAAGAAGTTCGATATATATATAGAGGCGTAGCCACGGGGAGGTTTTGGGGGTCAGAACTCCCCCCAAGGGCAGGGCTCATGGGATGAGTAACGGCAACGACAAACCGTTTCTTATGGCAAACTAACCGTAATTAAATATATTTCATATGTTTAATCAAGAATTATGTTCTTTTTTAATTTCTTGAAGTAACTTTTTAGTCCAGTTAAATTGTTCCCTAAAGGGCCCCTCGCGGGAATGTTTTGGAGTAGTTTTGATTTCTTGATCCTATATGTTTTTGGATGTGCTGAATCCGAATCTGAGGGGTTTTTTTAGCAAAATTTCGTGACGGAACATTGTCAAAAATGCAAAAAGAGGTAAAAATCTCATTTTTTTGGCGGTTTTTTGCTTACCACTCAAAAACTCTCAACTTTTTGTAAATAGCCTTCCTTTTTAAAATGAAAGTTAATAAAATTTCCTAGACATTTGATTATCTAAGTTTTTTGTCCGAACAACTCGGGCTTAAGCGCAAGTTGAAAATTGGCGTATTTTTTATGTTTCCGCAAATCCCAAGAACTCGCACTTTTTTCGATTTTTTCTCATTTTGACCATGAAGGAGCACGTTATACATTTTTAAATTAGATTAAATTTGATACAATTCAAACAAAGTTTCATTTTAAATGCAAAAAATCGAAGTTTTTCAGTATTCACTTGAACGTTTACTTGGAGCAATTTTTTGATGAAACACTTAGATAGGTATATAGATATCTAGCATTTTCCATGATAGGAAATGATCCATTTTTTTTTCAAAAAAATCGCTGTTTTTCCTACATAAAATGAAAACCACTCCTCCTAGAAACTTGATTCCTATCTCATTGTCTAGGAAATTTTATTGACTTGAACGTTTACTTGGAGCACTTTTTTGGTGAAACTCTTAGATTTATAGATATCTAGCAGCATTTCCATGACAGTATCAAAAGTGTCATAGAAACTGCCAAAAAATGAGATTTTTTACTTTTCTTTGCATTTTAGACAATGTCCTGGGACGAAATTTTGTTACCAAACAACAGATTTGGATTCAGCACACCCAAAAAACATAGAGTCGAAGAAATTACAACTAGCCCAAAACTTTCCTGGTAAAAATATAATTTAACTGGACTATTTGTTTTAATAAAATAAAAAATTCCCACAAAATATTTTGCTTTGTGGATTGACCCCCCCCCCATGAAAATTTTCTGGCTACGCCACTATGCAGTATATATGCATATATCGTAATAGTACTTGGCCACCGAGCGATGCTCGGTAACTTTTTGCTTCAGTTAAAAGCTATATATTAATTCCCGAACCCCCCTCGCCCATGGATCCCCACCACTTCATCCCACCTCCTGCACCCCTCTACCTCACATCCACCCCAATTCCGTCCCAGCCCCGAAAACACTTCCCTCGCTCCACCGTACCACCGTCACCTCCACCCTCGCCCCCGCGCCCTCACCCAGTTTTTGCATTTCAAGCCTTGTAGTGGCCCACAGATTATGTGTAAGTATATACGTATAGGTATATAAATAAATACCGTATAATAATTTTTTTTAATTAAATAACAACTTTTGAGTCCATCAATTTAATTGCCAAATTCTAATATAGAAAAAATACGTTTGTGGGTTTTAAAATTCGATTTTTAATCAATTAAATTAATAATATAAAATATAAATTTATTTATTAAACCAATTATTTTACATGAATCCATGCATACATTGTTTTGAGCTTCGATTCCGGAGATTACTTCTCCACCATCGAGTGTCCTTGATCATCTTTAGTCCTTGTTTTTAATAAGAGGAAAAAACTAATTAAAGAAAAAAACCTCTTTCCCGATAATTATTCCAATACCATTTTGAATTCCTTCCCTCCTCTCCCCTCAATCAATTAAATTGTCTAACTTTTAATATATATAATAATATTTGTAATTATCTATTAGTAGAATTTAAAATTAAAAAAACAATTAATAATTAAAAGTAAATTGAATAAAAATGTAATTATACATTTTTATCGAGACAACCACCTGTGAATAATTATTTGAATTAACAAAAAACCCATCAAAAATAAGTTAGCCGAAGATGAGACCGGGACAGATCGAATGTCCAACACAAAACCCTCCCAACCCGTGAATCTCATCCAAATCGTTAGAGCCGTTTTCGAGAAACCGATCGGATATATATATAATGTGTCTTTCTAACCTAAGAAGTTTTTGAAAAGACTATAAATGGATGTATTGCTAAAACAATTAATTTATTAAATTAAAATATGTTTACAAATGATATGTACAATTAATTAAAATATCTTACCTAAAACAAATCGATTTTTATAGTCAATAATTATATATAGTTTATAATATTAATATAGCAATTATACAATTGTGTATTTTGACATTGAGAAACATTTGTCTAGGTAAGGTTATAACATATTTGAGAATAAACAAATTGATACCAACTTTTGAATAAATCTAAAGTGAGTAGAAAGCGGGAAATACGAAAGTATTATATATATATAGAATTTTTGCCTGTTTAATAAGATAATAAGATAAGATAAGGTATATAAATAGAGAAGGTGACGTTTCATTCATTCTTAACGCACAGTCTAAACCATTAAGGGAGATATAGTCATTTTGGGGTAAAAGTGCTCTATCTCAGTGGTTCCTAACCTTTTTAAGACCGCGAACCAAATTTGAGAAATATGTTAGTGTTGCAAAGTTATTTGCAGCCAAAAGAAATATAACAAAAGCACTAGTGTAGAATTCCAAATCTATTTCTTGAAATCGTTTTCGGGTTAAATAAATGTTTTTATAATGAGAAAAAATTCATCTCAATATTCTTTTTATTGCTATTATCAAAACAAAGATAACCTCATTATTCACAATTATTTTATTAAAAAATTTAGTAGGCAAAAGTTGTCACTCTGCAGAAATACAAAAGATTTTTTCGAAGATCAATCAGATAGATAAGCTGTTCCGGACCTCTTTAAGATAAACAAGGCGACTTTTTGATCCAAGTAAAATTTAATAAAAAAGTACGTGTTTTTACTATTTTCATTTTTAATAGCATTGAATAAATTAAAATATATTTTAAAAGCTTCAACAGCTTCATTATTAATATATTTTTAAACTTATTGAAAATAATTATAGTAGGTAAAATATTTGATTAACGACACTGCGCGACCCAAAGAAATGTTTTTGCGACCCAAAATTGGGTTAAGAACCACTGCTCTATCTCCTCGGGTTTTTAAGTTTTAGCATTCAAGGTAGGTTGTCTTTTTCAAATTACTAAAAATTGATTTTTAAAATTTTACTCTAGTGACGGGTGGTAGGGTTGGTGGGGATGATCAGAGGTGAAGTAGGGGAAAGAATTAAGGGGACGGGAATAGATTTGATGGGGTCAGGGGGCAGGTGGTGTGGAGAGTGATAAAGGCGGAGGAGGGGTATATAAATCTTTTATGAAAAAAAGCAATCTGAAAACGTTTATTTGAAATTCAAACGTTTTGAGAGAAATTTTCCCATTATCAATGGAAATTTTAAGAAATTTTTAAAAATATTTTCTTTGAGAAAGGCAAAATACGATTTTAACAGAAATAATAAAGATTTTATTGCTGGAATATCTTTATTGATACTCCAATATTACTACCCTAAGTTTCCCTCCTAATCTGTGTTGTGGAAATTTTTCTACATGCCTTAAAATAAGAAGTTTTAGGAGTTTTTTCAGTTTTTCTTGAATAACTCTAAAACCGCTTATCAAATCAAAAAGATAATAATTGAATAAATTAAAGGTCTTTAAATTACGCGTAAAATGATAACATGTTCATATATTTAAGTTCCGTAGAACCTGTACTAGCGTCTGTCAAAAAACAGCCCCGGGATCACTTTTGAATAAAATTACTGTTAACCCGTGCCGCAAATAGGTTGAAGTTTGCAGTTTTTTTGCAAAAAATCGCAGTTTTTCCTTCATAAAATGAAAACTACTCATCCTAGAAACTTGATTCTTATTTCAGTCTCTAGTAAATTTTGTTGACTTGAAGGTTTATTTGGACCACTTTTTTGATAAAACTCTTATATTTATAGATATCCATCATTTTCCATGACGCTTTTGAGGATTCGGATCATATCCTGTCCGGAAAATGTAGGATATCTATAAATCTAAGAGTTTTATCAAAAAACTGGCCCAATTAAACCTTTAAGTAAACAAAATTTCCTAGACAATGAGATAGAAATCAAGTTTCTACAATGAGTAGTTTTCATTTTATGAAGAAAAAACTGCAAACTTCACCTGATTGCGGGACAGGTTACCACTATCCAATTAAGATGAAAGAAACTTTGTTTAAATTGTAGTAAATTTAATCTAGTTTAAAAATGTAAAGAGTGATCTTTGTCGAAAACGTGCTCCTTCATGGTCAAAATGGGGAAAAATCGAAAAAAATACGAGTTTTAGGAATAATCAAAAGTGATCCCTGGGGCTGTTTTTTGACACGGGCTAGTACCTGTTCTACTGAACTTGAATAGAGGAAATTATTATCATTTTACGCGTAATTTAAAGAGCTTTAATTTATCTAATAAATATCTTGTTTGATTTAATAAGCCATTTTAGAGTTATTAAAAAAAAAATTTTTGAACAAAAAAAAACGCGTGAAATAGGCAATATTTGACAAAAAATCCTTCAAATATGCAATTTTATGCAATATTCTTCAAATATGCAATTTTATGCAATATTACTCAAATATGCAAAAATATGCAGTATAAAATTCAACCTACAGTATCCTAGATGCATGATACGGATAGATAATTGATCCCCTGGGTCGTATGTGGCGGCAAACAAAATATGCAATTGCATAGGAATCCGGTCTCTACTTATGTGCCATTGGGTTGTCAGACTTATAATTCAACATTCTGAGAGACTTGGGTTTCTTCTCAAAAATGTCAATTAGTAATCTATTTTCTCTTTTTATTATTTTTATTTCCAGGAAACCAATCTCATTTTCCTTCTCCCTTTCCACAGTGAACTTTATTTTTTCTAATTTTTAAGGATTTAGGTGTCGGTTCTAGGTGAAACATTATAAGTAACTTATGAGGAGAATTTTCTAGGTTAGGTTTCACAAAAGGAAATATTAAAACAAATGTATGTTTTTTTGAGTTTGATTCACTCGATATATATTTCGGGTTATTAGCCCATCATCAGGAGTTCAAATGAAAACTGAATACAAATTTGTAAAAACATTCAACAGGTAAAATTTTGAGAAAGATGAGTACGTTCAGATTTTTTTTTATTTTTTTTAATATAAACAAAATGTTATTATTAATATTAACATTTTGTTTATATTAAAAAAAAAAAAATTTCTGAACGTACTCTTCTTTCTCAAAATTTACCTGTTGAATGTTTTTACAAATTTGTATTCAGTTTTCATTTGAACTCCTGATGATGGGCTAATAACCCGAAATATATATCGAGTGAATCAAACTCAAAAAAAAACATACATTTGTTTTAATATTTCCTTTTGTGAAACCTAACCTAGAAAATTCTCCTCATAAGTTACTTTATTTTTTCATTATCTATATTAAAATATGTACCAACTCCTGTTCCTTATGTTCTGGAATATATGCAAGATGGTCATTCATGTACACCATATAGAAAGCCAAATTGCTGGGACTCACCATCCTTCCCATAAAATCATCTACCATCAAATTTGCCAATGTCGGACTCAAACAACGAGAATTTGTATCCTCAAAAAATTTATATATATATATATATATATATATATATATATAAATTTACTACAATTCTCATCTGTCTGATTCTTTGGGGAATCGAAACAGATGAATTTTGTTCAGTTTTTCAATAATAAATTTTATTTAGAATGTTTATATGTTAACATTTAAATGAAAGCGAAAGTTAAAACTTTTATCCGGTCACTGCCCTATTTTGGTGCACTTGGGACCAGACTCGTTTTGATAGTGAACCAAGAGTTGATTTATAACAACCATACTATTAGGAAAATAGAAGAAAAACGCGATTGAACTAGAGAGTTGAATATATCTAAGATTTGATTATAGGATCTAGTCAGTGGATCCATCGCCTAAATGGAGAAGGCATTTGCGGGCTTAACGCAGAAGATGTAGGATCATACCCGGCTGGGTCTTGTATCTTTTTTTCAACTCTTGGTTCACTATCAAAACGAGTCTGGTCCCAGGTGCACCAAAATAGGGCAGTGACCGGATAAAAGTTTTGACTTTCGCTTTCATTTAAATGTTAACATATATATAATAATTAAGAATCACTAGGCTACACATATCAACTACTCTCCGTTAATTAAATTTTTAACGTCGCGAAGTTTTGATAGCGTCACATATAGTGTCATAGCTAATGAGCTGAAATTTAGTAAACTTTTGAGTGATCAAGTTTCAGGTTTTTAGTTCAAACCGTTCGCTGCTAGAAATTGCCATATCTTTAAGTCTCATGGATAAACACCGCCTATTTTATTATATGATTTTCATTTTCTCTGCAGGCTACCATGACTATTTACAGTGACAAAACTGGTGAATTTAAACCTGAATCGGAAGACAAAGACATGGATTTTTGCGATTTTCTCAACAAGTATTCCACTTATATTAATGACATTGCAACTTATGGCGATTTTCCAATTAGCTGTCCCATTGATGTCGTAAGTATTAAAATCATAATTTTTAATTCAAACTATAATCGTGTTTTAGCGATTGGCCTGGTTGGACTATTTTGATTTGAGCATAAGTTTACATTTAATTAAAACAAATTGCGTATGAATGTTCATCCGTTAGGGTGGTCCTAATTTTGGGTATTTTAGAATTTTTACGCTAACAGATGGTTCGAAATAAATAAAAAAAAATATCCTCCAAGTTTCAAGCCCCTATCTCAATTTTAACCTTTGCTGAACAGCGATGTAATTTTCCCATCTAAATAACAAGGGATTTTTGGTGTTGAATTATCAATTTAATTAATTTTGGAGTCTACAGGGTGATTCACGGTCCATGGCACGTTAGACGTTTATGGAAAGCGGAACGCAGAATTTTTCTGAAAATTTAGCACCTTACATTTTCTTACCTTTTCTATCGATCTAAAATATTTTTAGCATTGTGACGTTTCGGCTTCCATCGAAAAGTCGTAGCAACTTTATTTTTTTAAATGGAACACCCCATATATTAACACGTTTTTAGAACCGCCCTTTTATTTAAATACTTTTTAAATATCGTGCAAAACATAGCCCTAATTAAACTTAAATAAATTACTGCTCTCAATTGATGAAAAGTTGATATTTTGTTAGTAGTTTAGACAGACCCCAAGTATTTAATTTACGCCTAAAAGGGTGGGGGTTTCGTGGGTTACGGGTGGAGTGTTGGGGTGATGGTGTGGGGGAGGGGGTTGGGTATGATGCGGTGGTGGGGTTCGTGGGTTAGGGTGCGGATGGAGTGTTGGGGTGGTGGTGTGGGAGCGTGGGTAGGGCATGGGGCGGGAGTGGGGTTCCTGGGTTAGGGTGCAGATGGAGTGGTGGGGTGGGGGCGGAGGTGGGGTGCTGGGTGGGTTTAGGGGCGGCGGTGGGGGTGAGAGTGGAGTTCGTGGACTGGGGGTCCAGGGGGCGTGCTCCCTGGCTAGCAAGAGGGCCGCCGAAAGCGGGCCTTGCAGTTAGTATATCATATTAAAAGATTATTCAATTTCATTGCATTAAAGATACATTTCATTATTTTTACTTTATTTTTTTATTTTTTTTAAATCTGTTATTTTTTTTAGCCTTCGCTGTATTATATTATTTTGGCCGGATAAAAAAAATTGATCGTTCAATGCCAAAAACCCCATGTTATTTAGATGGGGCAAAGATTAAAATTAAGATAGAGAGTTGGAACTTGGGGGATATTTTTTTATTTATTTCGAATCATATGAGTCTCTGTCAGCGTAAAAATTCGTAAATACCAAAAATAATCACCACCCTAGTGATCCGTTGCAGTTTACCGTATTTTAGATTGTAATTTTTTTAGAAGATTCGGATGGTTCTTTGTATAGAATTGGAATTTCTTGATAATATTTTTATTCTCAAAAATTGTTCGGAAAATAAATAAACTGCAACGTATCGTTGCTAAACTTTATCCAAAGTCATTTGAAATATTAATATGTTTTATTTCTTTATTATTAAATAGATATCACTTCCAATTTGCAGTCCCTGTTGACTTAAATTCAAAAAAAGTGATCGATTCTCATCTATTACTCGAGGAATAACCATTCTACATTGGATTTTTGATCCTTCGATTATTATTGGTAATCATTGGTGAAGACCTGGAGGAATCGTCTTAAAATCAAAAATAACGATCAACTCTTATCTAATACAAGAGGAATAGCCTTATTGCATTCCATTTTTAATGTTTTGACTATTAATGGCAACCTCTACTGAAAATGATGAAGAATCGACTTAAAATCAAAAAGACTAAATTCTTTTTTAGTAAACAACTCAAGCTTGAAAAATAATTTAGCCTTTTTGATTTTAAGTCGATTCTTCCACGTTTTCAGTAGAGGTTGCGATTAATAGTCAAAATATCAAAAATGGAATGCAATAAGGTTATTCCTCTAGTATTAGATGAGAATCGATGCCTATTTTTGATTTTTAGTCGATTCCTCCATGTCTTCAGCAAAGGTAACGGATAAGAAAAACAACGCAGTTGCTATGGTTACTTATAAAATTTCCGTTCGCATTGGATAAAGTAAAAAATCTATTTGATCGGTTTAATATAGCTCATTTAACTTTGCTTAATTAAGAATGGATAGACTTCTCTCTGTGAAATGACAAAAATTAGTACAAAAACAGTAGATAGGCCAGTTTATGACGGTCCAGAACCTAAATTTTTTTTTAACAAAAGTCTCATAGTTTTTGAGTTATAGGCATTTTTTGAAAATAGTGAAATTCGCTACCCTGCACTCAATAATGAGATCCTGTGGCTATAAATTTACATATTTTATTATTCTAATTTTTGTTACGCAATTCCGAATTATCGTGGTATTGACCAAAATTCAAAATAAAACCATAAGTAGGTACTATACTTTTGAAGAAATTTTTTTTTGCCGAATTTATGTTTTAAAAAATTTGTTCAGCTAACTTTGAATCATAAAAAAGTCTAGTAAACTAGCATGACAAGTTATTTAAAAAATTCGCCCATTTATTCGAGATTTCAAAATGGTACAGCACTTTGTACTTCCTTCTTTAGAAAAAAAAATATTTGTATTTTTATGGCAAAATTAGTTAATTTAAAAACATATTTTGATAGTGTTGTTATATTTAATATGTTAATGAAATATGTCGCACCTTAAGGCTGGTTCACACGAGACATTTTCTCTTACTTGTTCCTTACTTGCAATTTGAAGCTAGTTCAGTCAGGCTGATTTTTCGCCCGTTGGCTTCACATGGAGCTTTTTCAGAAAACTTTCAAGTTGACGCACTCATGTGTCAGTCCAAACAGCCGGACTATCATCTTTCATCTTAGATGCAAACAAAAATGGCTGACAATATTATTATTGAAGAAATTATCAATCGCAGACGAATTTGAAAGGCATATTCTCTTTATTCATTGCAGTAAAGAGGTGAACAGTGAGAAACAAAATATCAGCTGTTCTGTGATATCAGCTGACGTATTGTGCCAATGCTCATGTCACCCACGTGATAAAATAATGCTTTCCAATTGTCTGGACACTGCCGGGTTCAAGTAGCTAAACTTTTTTTTTAGAACATGCCCTATCTTTTAAATCAAGCAAGCATGCTAGTAAGACAGTTCGGAGTGACGTCATTTCGACCCCCTCCATGCCTGCAAATTGCAAGTTAGTCGGACAAGTAAAGAATAAGTAGCAGAAAAAGCCCCGTGTGAACCTGCCTTTAATTGAACTAATCTTTGACTATCATAGACAGTCATGTTATAATAGTTATTTTTTTCTGGACTGTCATAAATTCATTGTTAATAAAATTTTTCTCACGTCGAAGTAGATTTGAATATAGCTTTTGTGCAAGATTATGAGTATGGTTAATATTGAAGGAGACAATAAAAGAGTGTGTCTTCTGCTGGAATTATAAATTTTATTTATTTATAACGAGACTATAGTTTCGAGGGCTTTGCCCTCTTCATCAATCTATTACAATTGATTCACAGGAATTAATTTATGAATGAAAGGTTAACATTTTTCATGTGGCTAAGTTAAGTTACTCTTTTATTGTCTCCTTCAATATATAAAAATTCTGCTACTCTCGGCACAAAAACTTTCAATTTAATGGTTAATATTAATCTTGAGGAGTGCTAATGCTGTTTATATTTATACTATGATGTAACACAGAAGTTGAAAAATTTTGGTTCAGCAAACCCGGTTTTTTGAACCTGAAAATTGCGGGTTCAGTTCCGGTTCGGCCTAAAATAGCAACTAGTAGTATACCATTTATTTTTTAATAATATATATATATATATTTTTTTATTCGTTACAGAAAAAATACAAGGTGACTCTCTATGCGATAGGTCCATGTCTTTTCGGGGTGTCGGTCCCATCTGCTAATTTTAAATTAGATGTGAGCTTGAAAGATGACAAAAACCATGACCCTATCATAAATATAGTTTTAGATGTCAGCTTTATCCCTAAAATCTAGGTATTTAAGCAGATATCAAATACTAAAAGAAAGTTGAAGTAAAAAATCATGATGTATTTAGTAAGTCTTTTGTTTAAATGAAATAAAATGAAAAATTAAAAGTTGATAAATTGTGAATTTTTTATTGAAGTGATACTTCTTTAGCGACGTATCTGTTTTAATTTTTTAGTTACAATAAAGGGGAAATGACTCCATAGAGGGGAAATAAGAGACAAGCCCAGATTTTCAATTAAAAATAGAAATTTTCTAATTTTATAAAATTTTATTTGTCATGAACAATTAGTGGGTTATAAAATAATAATTTAAATTTCCTAATTTTAATAAATTTTATTTGTCATGAACTATTAGTGGGTTTTATAATTAAAGTTTCACTTCCCCCGTGAGCTTATGTGAATGAGGCTCACAAGCTCACATATTTTTTTTTATTTTTATTTTATTTTAAATATTTTCTATAAATTTATTCTTAAATATACTTAGGTACTCAAAAAGATTTAAAGGATTTTGAATTTTAACTATTAAGAGTATTAAGGAGGGGCTGTAATACGTGGTGCTTGGGGACGTTTTACAAAACAAAGAATATTATAAAGAGAAATAAATAAGGTTGTCCTCTGCTTGATGTAAAATACATATTCCACACCAAATCGGATAGTCTGAAAATTTCCTTTATTTCTTGACATTGTTTTGTATTTTGTGAATTTTCAAATTTTTTCCAGCTATAGCTACGAAGGTATAGTATTCATCATCAGTCAGGAACGAATTAAGTATTTAAAAGGCTAAATAAATATAAATGAAGCTAGTAGTTAATTATCAAAAGACAGAGTTAAGTATGTAAATGGCAACTTAAGCTATTTAATTATCAAAAAATGCGAGTTTAATATGAAAAGAGCGAGTTAAGTAGAAAATGAGTCAGTTAAATATGAAAGGAGCTAGCATATTAGCAAAAGTTAAGTATGTAAAGAGCCATTTAAATATGAAAAAAGCTAATTAATTATCCAAAAATCGAGTTAATTTTAAGTATTTAAAGAACCATTTAAATATGAAAAAATAAGCTAAATATGAATATATCAAATTAAGTAGAAAATGAGTAAGTTGAATATAAAAAGAGCGAGTTAATGATCAAAAGACCAAGTTATAACTAGGTAAAGAGGCTAATTAATTGTCAAAAAGCGAGTTTATTATAAAAAGACCGAGTTAAGTATTTAAAGAGTCATTTAAATATCAAAAAAATCTATTTAAGTAAATATTAAAAAAAAGCGAGCTTAATATGAAAAGAGCTAGTTAAGTATTTGAAGTTTCATTTAAATATGAAAAAAGCTATTTAATTATCAAAAATGCGAGTTAAATATGAAAGGAACGGGCTAATTATCAAACGGTAAGTATGTAAAGAGCCATTTAAATATGAAAAAAAGCTAATTAATTATCCAAAAAGCCAGTTAATGTTAAGTATATGAAGAACCATTTAAATATGAAAAAAGCTATTTAATTATCCAAAAATGCGATTTAAATATGAAAAGAGCGAGTTAAGTAGAAAATGAATCAGTTGATTATGAAAGGATCGAGCTAATTATCAAAAGTTAAGTATGTAAAGAGCCATTTAAATATGAAGAAAAAAGCTAATTAATTATCCAAAAAGCCAGTTAATGTTAAGTATATAAAGAACCATTTAAATATGAAAAAAGCTATTTAATTATCCAAAAATGCGATTTAAATATGAAAAAGAGCGAGTTAAGTAGAAAATGAATCAGTTGATTATGAAAGGAGCGAGCTAATTATCAAAAGTTATGTATGTCCATTTAAATATGAACAAAGCAAGCTAAATATATTAAGTTAAGTAGAAAATGAGTCAGTTGAATATAAAAAGTGCGAGTTAATTATCAAAAGAGCAAGTTAGCTAAATAAAGAGCCACTTAAATATGAAAAAAGGCCAATTAATTGTCAAAAAGCGAGTTTATTATGAAAAGACCGAGTTTTACCATAATATGAAAAGAGCTAGTTAAGTATTTTAAGATTCATTTAAATATGAAAAAAGCTAGTTAATTATCAAAAATCCGAGTTAAATATGAAAGGAGCGAGCTAATTATCAAAAGTTAAGTATCTAAAGAGCCATTTAAATATGAAAAAAGCTAGTTAATTATCAAAAAAAGCGAGTTAAATATGAAAAGATCGAGTTAAGTAGAATATGAGTCAGTTGAATATGAAAGGAGCGAGTTAAGTATTTAAAGGGCTACTTAAATTTAAATAAAGCTAGTTAATTATCGAAAGAGTAAGTTAAACACAAAAAGATCTATTTTAAAGGTCTACTTGTATGAGTAAAGATAGCTAATTATAAAAAGAGCGAGTTAATGAAAAAATTACAGCAGATCTAATTAGCAAATCTTGGTTAGATAGAAAAAATTCTCGAAAAATTAATCAATCATGATAATAAAATAAAATAGGTATATTTCGAAAAAAAGACTTTATTTATTTATTTATTTATTTATTTTAAATGAATGTAATCCATTATAAAAAACAATCATAAGAAGTTTGGGAAAAAAAATCAATATATAGTTTTGGGATTCTATATCTCTATGTTCACCGATCTCCATGCTAAACGGCTCAATTTGATTGACTTCAAATTTGAAACATATACTCCTGAGGGGTCAAGTAAGTGGTGTAATTAATAAAAAGTGAATTTTTAGTCACAGGAGGAACTTTATCATTTTTTTCTATTCTTATTCCAAGTTCTAATAAGAAAACTCGAATTGGATTTTTTCTACAAATTTAAATTTAATCTTTTTAAAACTACAAACAGTTTAATTTTATACAATTTATAAAATATATATTCGCAATTTCTAATTACAACAAATAAAAATAAGCTGACGTGTTCTGATGTGGCCATCCACTTAACTTTACTATACAACCTGGCCCATCACTTATATTTAATATTTAATAAAATTATTTATAATCATGTAGGGGAGGGGGTTAGTTTTTACATTTTTAGACTCCTGGAGTCCCATTGATTACGAATACAAAATTTGGTTGAGTTAGGCACAAGAGCCTATATTTTCATTTTTTGTACCTACACCCTCCACCCCCCATTTTAGGCGGTTACTTTGTGCATTTTTAGACTTCTGGGGCCCCACTGATTATCTATACAAAATTTGATTGAGTTTGGTACACGGACCTAGATTTTAATTTTTTAACCCTACAGCCCTCCATTTTGGGCGGTTAATTTTTGCATTTTTAGACTTCTGGGGTCCCACTGATTATGTATACAAAATTTGGTTGAGTTTGCTCAAATGGCCTAGATTTTTAATTTTTAACCCCCCTCCACCCCCTTAATTTTGCGTCGATATGCACCAAAATCTAATCAGCTCTTAATCTCAATGGACCAAAACTACGTGTAAAATTTCGTTTTGATATTCACACTAGTTTTTGAGCTAGCTCGTCCACAAAAATTTGGGAACGCACAGACTAACATCCAGACTAATTAACAAACATTTTGACAAAACAATTATTATCTCAAAAAATATAATTTTTTCGATGTTTACTTATTAAAGCTTATTTGTAGAGCGAAATGCCCTGGTTTCGCTCAATTTTTTTAATCAAAATAATTTCAGCCGTTTTTGAGATATTTTGAAAAAAAGAAGGAAAAAAAACCCACTTTTTTCATGCACGATTACAATACTTGACCATAACCTGTATGGTAAAGTAAAATATAGTTAGAACCTCATTATCTCGGGTAAAATCAGGGAGATAGGGAGTGCCTGTAAGTTTAGAACTTAGGCGAGAAAATTGTCCCCTGAAGCGGGGAGAAGAGGAATCTCGACCGCCATCTTGTCTTGATCAAAAGATTTCGAAACACAACGCTATCAAATGAGAAATACCTGTTTAACAAAGAGCTAATACTCTCAATATAAGCAGGTTTATCTTTAATATAAAATACAGTATATGTTCCTAGGACTATTTTGTGTACATTCATCTTATTTTAATGTAAAATAATTTTATATTTTTAAAAACTTATTAAGTGCGTATTCTAGAGCTATTTTGAGGTTAAAAGACTTTTATTTTTTTTTTTTTACTTTTAAACAGGTATTTTCTAAACAAATTATTTATTTCTAGTAAAACATGTGCATTGAACTAATATTTTTAAAGTTAATTTTTTTTTAAACTTTTATAAAGAAAGAAAATTTCATAATCTAAGTTCATTTTTTGGTAAAATTATGTTTTTTTTTGGAAATTTCTTATTTTATAAGCAATAATAAAAATAATTTTTTGATAATTTGTATATTATTAACCATGCTACATTATTATTATCATTATTTTCATCAATAAGTTTGAACTAATTTCACAAGTAAATTTCCTATCGGTAACTTAGCAGGTTATAGTCGGAGAGCCCACGACCCATTTTTCATGAAGTGTTTGATTCAAGTAGATATTTCACCTAGAGGTATTAATAGTATAGATGAGTAGGAAATCGGCTGTTTGCCTGATCTACCTGGGTACTGCTGCTAATGCACATAGGAGAAAGGTGTCAAAAAATGTTCGCCAAAAAAGTTTTGATTCAAAAGCCAACAAATACTATTCGACAGTTAAGTTGATTTTAAATTAAAAATTAACTAAGCCAGACACTTTTAGGGGTGGCAACACTGAGCCAGACAACCCTAAAGTTGCATTATTTTTATTTGAAAAAAAAGTGTTTTATTCACGCTGGATTTTAATAGCGTCTTAATTATATGTTTTTAATAATACTTGTAAAAAGCCAGACACTTTTGCCGGGGCTTTTGTACGGATAATCCAGTCAAATTGTGCTCAAATGGGGAAAGTTATGAGGTAGTTCTGATTTTTTTGCATATATATGTATATATATATGTTTTTTGGGGCGATGAATTCAAATCTGATGTCTCCCAGCCAAATTTCGTAACGCAACATTGTAGAAAATTCAAAAAAGTTGAAAATTTCCATTTTTTGTCGGTTTTTGCCTTAAACTTGAAAACTATCAACTTTTCGTAAATAACCTTTCTATTCAAAATTAAAGTTCATAAAATTTCCTACAGATTTTATCATTTGGATTTTTTTCTCCGACCAACCGTTCGGGCTCAAGCGCAAAATCCAAGTTTTCGACCTGGGCAGCCCACTCCAGATCACCCAAATCCGATATTTTCCCATTTTGACCATGAAGGAACACGTTTTCGACAAAGACCACTCTATACATTTTTAAACTAAACTAAATTTGCTACAATTCAAACAAAGTTTCATCTTAATTGAATAAATGGTAACCCGTGCCCCAATGAGGTTGAAGTTTTAAAAAAGTGCAATTTTTCATTCATAAAATGAAAACCACTCATCCTAGAAACTTGATTCCTGTCTCATTCTCTAGGAAATTTTATGCCTTCGGCACGCCCTCTACAGCTCGGCCCTCCGAGCAGGTGGCCCTGGCGGGCAGCGTCTCGGCATGTGATTATTAGGTCTCCAAAATTCATTAAAAAAAAGCTCCATTCCCAAAAAAGTATGTTTTTTTTTAATTATAAAACCTGGCAAAAAAATAACTTTTTCATTAAATTTAGCACGTAGAATTTTAACATTTTATTGTAGTTTAATAGATAGAAGACGCTATCTCTTGGCATAATTTGGCTAGCTTTATGAGTAACTCCACAAATAAGGGTCCAAACTTATTTTATAATCTTATGAGTGTAACATAAAAGCGACTCAAAATCAATGGAAAAAATATATCAAAAAACAAAAACAAATCATTAAAACACGAAACTAAACAAAAATTAAAAACATAAAATATGACAAAACTAAAAAGAAAAACAATAAAGAAAATTTTTAATATGTAAATAATATACAATATTATAATCTTAAAAAAAAAGAATTGTCACATTTGTTCGCGTTAAATAGAAATACTTAGCATATTTTAGTCTTACAAACGGTGTCTGTTAAGTACCTCTTTATAAACGACATTGGTGATCCCGCTTTCAGGTGCCAAGTTTACCAGAAAGTTGGGCGAGCTTACTCTAGAGCAGGCTACATAAAACTGCCCATGTGAGAACAGTCCCCGCTTAAGTCAATCCCTGCCATTTTGAGCGACCTTAACAAATATTTAGATATTTGCAAATAAATAACTCTCAGTTTTCTAAAGAGTAAATGTACAAAAAAGCTAAAAATTTCTATATTTTGCCCCCCCCCTTTCGCACCCATACAGTCAATTTTGATAGTTGATATTTACAGGAATAGTTTCATAAAGTAATAAAGAATAACTCTACAAAATTTGATCAAGATAGGAGACAGTTTTAATTTTTGCCACTACTCACATTTTGGATAGTTGGAAGTCGAATTTTAAAAAAATCCTTAAATTACTTTTTAGATATTTGTATTTAGAATTTTATTAAGTATAAATCAAGTAGATATCTTATCGTTCTTAATTGAAAATGCATAATTAGTGTAAACACATTGCCCCCCCCCGGTTTATATCGGGCAAACAGGTAGATCTTTCAATCAACGCCACGTTGAACATATGAGATCTCTTCGCAATCTACAGGTGAATAGTTTGAACCCAAATGCCCCCCCTCTTAGTTATACCTCGGCTTTTGCAGATCATTTGTTTGACCACAACCATTTACCTTCATCGACCAACCCCTTTCCTTTACATTTCATATCCAAAAGCAGGAAATTGGATTTATTGGAGTCAGCTGAAATTAAAAAGGCCATACACCTTAATCAAAACATCTTGAACAATCAAACAGACATCAAAACTTCAAGCAATAATTGACATCTTAATCAATGATATTTAATTTGAATTGGAGTGCGATGAGAGTGTATGGTAGGTTTATTTTTAATTTTTTAATTTTTATTTATTTTTTTAAATAGAAAATAAGAGATGAAATTTTCACTATGCACTCTCATTGCATTCCATAGTTTATTGCCCTCTTTTATAACACATACATAATTTTCGGCAACTTCCAAGTATAAATATCTTTTCTTTATTCCAGCCCTTTGTCCCCTACATCTGTTCTTTCGGCTCTAAAGCCATCCCATCCTTCTGATAATTCTTTTATATTTACACTAAGTCATAAATAACTGTCCATCATATTAAAATTAAAATAAATTCTGTTCATTATTTCATGTTATCTTTAGTCAATGTTCTCCTGACGATGAGTTAAGAGCTCGAAATATATAGAGTAAACTAAAAAAATCTTTGTATTTTAATTTTTCTCCTTGTGAAACACCACCAACTCCAACCTAATTTAATTTTAACAATGTTTCACTATAAACCAACACTATGAGTTATGATTTCTAGGTCACTTGTTTCACATTAAAAATTAAATTTTTTTATTTCAGAAAATAAACACATAGGTATAAGGGGAGATGTGGAGGTCCTTAAGAAAAAAAAATAGTAATTGAAGGGAACTGTGTAAACCGCAGAGCATATCACATAAATTTCCCTACGAGAAGTAAATTTTCATGGGGGGGGGGGGTTAATCCACAAAGCAAAATATTTAGTGGGAATTTTTTTTATTAAAACAAATAATCCAGTTAAATTGTGTTTTTACCCGGAAAGTTTTGGGGTAGTTGTAATTTCTTCGAACCTTTATGTTTTTGGGTGTGCTGAATCCTAATCTGAGGTTCGCTAACAAAATTTCGTGACGGAACATTGTCAAAAATGCAAAAAAAAAATCTCATTTTTTTGGCGGTTTTTTGCTCGAAAACTATCAAATTTTCGTAAATAACCTTCCTATTCAAAATGAAAGTTCATAAAATATCCTACAAATCCTATCATTCAGGTTTTTTCTCCGACCTACTGTTCGGGCTCAAGCGCTAGTTGAAAATTGGCCTATTTTTTCTGTTTCAGCAAATCCCAAAAACTCGCACTTTTTCAATTTTTTCAAATTTCGACCATGAAGAGAACGTTTTCGAGAAAGACCACTCTATACATTTTTAAACTAGATTAAATTTGATACAATTTTTTTGCAAAAAATCGCAGTTTTTCAAAACTTCAACCTCATGGATTACCATCCCAGGTACACACAATATCCTCAGAATATTCTAAGAAGATTTGAATGTCCTTAGAATATCCTTAGAATATTCTTAGGATATTGTGGTTACCTGGGATTATCCAATTTTAGATGAAACTTTGTTTGAATTGTATCAAATTTAATCTAGCTTAAAATGTATAAAGTGGTCTTTGTCGAAAACGTGCTCTTTCATCTTCAAAATGGGAAAAATCGTTTTTGGGATTTGCGGAAACAGAAAAAATACGCCCATTTTCAACTAGTGCTTGAGGCCAAACGGTTGGTTGCAAAACAAAACCTAAATTTTATGAACTTTCATTTTGAATTGGGAGGTTATTTATGAAAAGTTGATAGTTTTAGAGTTATACGCAAAAAGCCGCCAAAAATGAGATTAAAAAAAAATTAAATTATAAAATTTTCAATCTAAAAAAAGCTAGTTTTAATGAAACGCGCACCTCAAAATGAGCAAATTTCTGGGGTTTTTTCAGTTTTTCTTGAATAAATATAAAACGGCTTATCAAATCAAATAGATATCTATTAGATAAATTAAAGCTTTTTAAATTCTGCGTAAAATGATAACAATTTCAAAGTTTCATCTTAATTGGATAATAATAACCCGTGCCGCAATGAGGTTGAGGTTTCCTTCATAAAATGAAAACCACTCATCCTAGAAACTTGATTCCTATCTCATTCTCTAGGAAATTTTGTTGACTAGAACGTTTACTTGGACCACTTTTTTATAGATATTCAGCATTTTCCATGACAAGAAATGATCCGAATCTTCAAAAGTGACCTTATAAGTAGGGATTGCAATACAGGAAAGTGAGATCCCGAAATCCCGCGGGATCCAGCATCATTTTGTCGCGGTCGTGAATTCGCGATATAAATTTTCGATAAATTAAATTAATAATGTTTAGAAATTTAATATATATTCGCTGAATTGGTGAAGCATTTTTCTTTTATAATAAATTATTTGTTTAAAGGTCATATTTTGCTGGGACAGATGACTGACTGAGGCCTTTCCTTCTCTTATTATAAAGGACGTGTGGACACGCCACGGCGGTCCACAGTGGTCCCAAATCCCAAAAAGCTGGCCAAAATATGAAGGCGTTCTTCAATATAAATAAAACTTGGTATACTAAGGTTCTCGAGGTCGCTGATTACGAATCAAAAGTCAAAATTACGAAAAACAAAATGGCGTCCCCAAAATGGCGGACATATATATTTTAAAAATATCAGATTTCTCCGAAATTTGGTATACTTAGGTTTTCAAGGCCACTGATAATGAATCAAAAGTCAAAATTAAGAAAAACAAAATGGGGGTCGCAAAATGGTGGACATATATGTTTCAAAAATATCAGGTTTAGCCAAAAATTTGGTATGCTTAGGTTTTAAAGGTCGCTGATTACGAATCAAAAGTCAAAATTATGAAAAACAAAATGGTGGTTGCAAAATTTTTTTAAAGAATTAAAAAGGCTGAAATAAAAATAAAAATTGTTAAAAAAATTGCATTTATTAAATACATAAAAAACTTCAAATTACACCTGTCATTTAATCATCTCAATTTTCATCATCAGAATCGCCAGAGTCCTTGTCAAACGTATCTTCTTTTTCCGTATAAGATTCGAAACTTTCGAAACTTGCTCCTGGTAACATTGTCAATGGAGATATAGGCTGAACCAGCAGATCTACTGCTTCTGTCGCAAAACTTTTTCAATTTTTTTGGGGCAATTTTCTCAAACTTGAAATATATGGATCAGATGCAACTAATAATCGAAGAAAAACATCTTCAATGTTTTTAACTCGAGAAGTCTTTCGGGAGAAGTCTTCACGAAACCTTTTAATGTGTTTATTTGAGGCTTCTTGTGCATCTTCTGACAGTTGCCCGATTGGTAATAATGCAGAAGTAATAATTTGTGACCCATGAATCAAAATTTTATGCACCGAAGTAGGCATGTAATACCAAGGATGCAATTCAACAAATTTTCTGGCAGTTACCAAGGAATACTCCTGAAATTTAGATTAAATTAAAATTAAAAAGAAAATTAGATTTAATTAGAAAAAATAGATGTTCCCGGCTAGACCATCATTCCACTAACTTTAAACAAAATTTTGATATTTCTAATCGAAATATTTTAGATAAATGACAAAATTTAGAAAAAATATATATTTTAGAAATGATCGGAATTTTAAATAAAAAAAAATTAAGAAAAGATCTGATATGGACTGTTTTAAAAATTTCCCGAAAAAGTACTTGTAAAGTCACTACAATAATTAGACCGCACCAACCCGCCTCTAATGTTTGTTGATTTAGCTTAATTATAGTATTAGCTAAATGCCGCAATTGGTCTCTTGACCGGACTCGACCGGCCAAATAAACTTTTTGATAACTTTTCAACATTTACAGAAAATTAATTTCTGTAATTTTTTTAAAAGAATATCATTAAGTTTTTGTATCAAACTTTATAATTATGATTTTTCAAATAGGTATATATATTCTACTTACTTTCAGGAGTATTTTCCATTTTATAAAATGTAGATCGGTGAACTTTTCACTAAGATATCGAGTTTTAAAGTGAGCGTTGTTTTTTTGCTTTCTCACTCCGGGCGGGCTTACTCAAAATAGGGTAACTTTGACGATGAATATAAACTAAAGTAAAAACAATAGGCACCTTTTCTCTTGACAATGGACTACTTAAACTATCTGTGTATCCAACATAACGGCCTAAAACTCCCTACTAATTTTTTTTTTTTGGACTTTTGGCCAGCTTTTCGGGATTTGGGACCACTGTGCGGTCCTAAGTTAATGGTGGACTTACTCTGGGTGAAGCGATGTTTAACTCTTAATTGCTATCTCTCTGACATAGGTCACATGATCCCAACAATATTTAATTAATAATTTATTCTTTTCTAATTATTTAATAAATTAGTTGTTAGTTGTTCATTAACAAGCAAACAAACTAGATCGAAACTCCCAAGCTGAACCTTTCCACACCTTTTTACTCGAGTTAATCGATTCCCTGCCTGCCTGCCCAGAAATCTTTCTACAACATATCAAGCGATTTTACAAATATTGGCATTCATTTTCCAAGAAGATTTCTTCAATCTCGCAGCTTTCGACCGCCTAGGATCTCAAATCATTTTTCAAAGGTTCACCTATTTATATTTTCCATAACACACAAATGTACTGTTTCGATCTACATTCCATACCTGGCTTTTTCTATTAAAAGTACAGACAATTTTCAACAGGAGTTGAATCCCTTTAACACTAACTAACAAATCTTATTTATAAAAGACATGAACATTGAATCAAACAAATACATTCTCTTTCCCAATTAAATTGAACTTGCATTTTCGTTCATATTAACTTAACATCATATACAGCTTGTATATTCATTTCAATACTACATAGTTGACTCTCTTTTAAATAAGAAATCTTTTGTTTTCTAAACTATGTACCAAATCTATTATTAAGAATATCTAATATTTATTTTAACATTTTAATAACATTTTAACAAACTAATAATTAGTGATTGTTAATTAATAAACTCACATACAAGCCCACGCAAACTAATTAAAATAATTGATATTTTAATTGAATTCCTATTACTCATATTATTAATTATAATTGACTAATTGTTAACAAAATATTATTTGTAATATTACTTTTTATTCAAAACAAATCAAAAGATTAAATTTATTTCTTAAGCAATTAATAAAATATTATTTTGTACATATTTGTTGACTGAATAACATCTGATTATTTTTCAATAAAATAATAAAACTTGTCATATTACAACCTGAATATTTGGCTTTATCAAATCTGGTCCAACTTATTTATTTGTTAACATTTCAGCACCTCTTTTTTTGTGAATAAGACCTCCTGCTTCAGATCACACAAACTTAACTTTATTAATAACAAACTAACTTTTCAAACGTACATACAGTAAAAGTTTATATCTGGTTGACCAACTGGTGGACGGAGTCACAAAACTGACAAATTGATTTTTGTATCATTGTCGCATTTTTAAAGTTTTCCAGCACATTCACAGTTGGCCTAACTAGACGTGCTTTTCAACAATAGACGAATATTTGGTGGAATATGGTGGGGAAAGCAATTGGAATAACAATAAATTTAAATTGACATGTTTACATAAATGTGGATGGCTCTTACCAACATATGCCAAGTGAATTTGGGGGTTTCTCCGAATTTTGCCAGAAACTCGTAAGGGAATTTTCTCTAGAAGGAATTCTAAAACTGGGCGTTTCAATTATGTCACCACGCCTTAGTTATTAGGGTATTAACCAATCAGAGGGTTTTTTCTGGTCTGTGAATTTTCGGGGGAGTTAGCTAGGAGAGAGTCAGTCAGTCACCAGCGGTGAGTCAGTTTTGAGAGAGCCTAGCAGTCAGTCAGTTAATAGAGAGTGAGCAGCGAGTTAGCATGCAGACAGTAATTGAATCTAAAAATTGTACTACCCAATTTACACTAAAATAAAACTACGTAAAAGAAATATGTGTTCTATTTAAACCCTTGCCTAGAGTAGCGAACCTTTTATCATCAACAGGACACACATCTTCCAGCAAACGGCGTGCTAGAGAAAAGAATCCACGATCTACGAGGTTCGCGTTACCCTTAGTAGGCATTCATAATCCTTCGGAACAATGAAAGGCCCGCTATAAATAAATAACTAATTTTGTTTGCATCCAACACCACAGGTCGCGACATAATTTGGTCGCACCGGAGTGTTAAACCTCCTGGGCGCAACAATTTGAAGGCCAGAGGAATCCCGTACCAGCGTGTGATAACTAGAGACCGGATTTTTATGGAGTGAAAAGTGCCAAAATATGCAGTTAAAAATGCTGATATATGCAAGTAATATGCAGAATACGTTGCAATATTCAAATATATGCAGTAAAAGATGGCAAAATATTTTTTTTATGCACTAAAGAATTAAAATTGAAGACGAAATGACTATATATTTGAAGGAGTGGTATGAGAGGAATAAAATAATAAAATAAACTATAGACACCAAGTGTCAAATATCTACTTTTATTGCGAAAATATTGCATGAAATTCTCATTACATTTAATCTATTTTTTTTTTTTTTTTTATATTATTTATTGGCAAAACATTTAATCTAATTTTATTAAAAATTCTTTAAACTCACAGAAATACTAGGTACACTTGAATAAAATCAAAACAATAAATATAATTATGTTTAAAAAATGTGAACTAAAAAATACGGGCGGGGGGGGGGGGGTAGTTTTATTTAACAGACACGGTTATATTGTATTTCTTTTATTTTTACTTTACCATTCAGGGTATGGTCAAGTATTGTAATCGTGCATGAAAAAAGTGTTTTTTTTTTCTCGAAATATCTCAAAAACGGCTGAAACTATTTTGATTAAAAAAATTGAGCGAAACCATGGCATTTTGCTCTACAAAAAAGTCCAATAAGTGAACATTGAAAAAATTATATTTTTCGAGATAATAATTATTCTGTCAAAATGTTATTATTTAGTTAGTCGGTATGTTAGTCTGTGGGTTACCAAATTTTTGTGGACGAGCTAGCTAAAAAACAAGTTTGAATATCGAAACCAAATTTCACACGTAGTTTTGGTCCATTGAGATTAAGAGCTGATAGATTTTGGTGCATATCGACCCAAAATTAAGAGGGGTGGAGGGGAGGTTAAAAATTAAAAATCTAGGCCCTTGTACCAAACTCAACCAAATTTTGTATACATAATCAGTGGACCCCCAGGAGTCTAAAAATGCAAAAACTAACCCACTTCCCATACATGATTATAAATAATTTTATTAAATATAAGGGGCCAGGTTGTATGGTAAAGTCAAGTGGATGGTCACATCAGAACACGTCAGCATATTTTACCATATATTAACAAGCTTTTCTTATTGACGTACAAATAATACACTAAATAAAATAATGCAAATATTTGACCGGCTATAATAATCTGATCGCTATACCTATTTACACACACTTCAACACACACAAACACTCAATGTCCAAAATGGGCTATAGTTCCCGAAGGCCGTTAAAGAAATAAATAAATAATTAACAAATGATCTCAAAAATAATTAAAATTTGATTGTAATTATAAATAATTTATGTTTACAAGTGTCCTCCTGTTTTATTTCTTTTTTTTTTAATTCTTACTCAAAAAGTTACTTTTAAAATATCCATATTTGGGCACGAAATGTGCAATATTTGACAAAAAATCCTTCAAATATGCAATTTTATTGCAATTATATTCAAATATGCAATTTTTATGCAATATTACTCAAATATTCAAAAATAGGCAGTATAAAATTTAACCCAAAGTATCCTAGATGCATGATTTGGATAGATAATTGATCCCCTGGGTCGTATGTGGCGGCAAACAAAATATGAAATTGCATAAGAATCCGGTCTCTAATTGTAACTAACGAAAAAACGGCACTTTTGAGGATTCGGATCATGTCCCGTCACGGAAAATGCTGGATATCTATAAATCTAAGAGTTTAATAAAAAAAGTGATTCATAGAAACGTTCAAGCCAACAAAATTTCCTATAGAATGAGATAGAAATCAAGTTTTTAGGATGAGTGGTTTTCATTTTATGAAGTAAAAACTGCAATTTTTTGCAAAAAGAGAAGTTCGAATGCCAAAACATGGCCACCGGCCCCCTATCGCCCAAAATAAGTTCACAGCCCCTGACAGAGCCGTAGCTACGGGGAGGGGGGAGTCAGAACCCCCACAAGGGCAGAGTTCATGGGATGGGATGAGTAACAGCAACGACAAACCGTTTCTTATGGAAAACTAACCATAAGTAAATATATTTCATATGTTTAACCAAGAATAATGTTCTTTTTTTAATTTCTCGAAATATTTTTTAGTCCAGTTAAATTGTTCTCTAAAGGGCCCCTCGCGGGAAAGTTTTGGGCTAATAGAACATTTGTCAAAAATTCAAAAAAAAAAAAAAAAAAGTTAAAAAAATCTCATTTTTTGGTGCTTTTTTGCTTATAACTCGAAAACTATCAACTTTTCGTAAATAACCTTCCTTTTCAAAAGAAACGTTCATAAAATTTACTACAAAATCATTTAGGTTTTTTTCTCTGGCCAACCGTTCGGGCTCATGTTCTAGTTGAAAATTGGCGTATTTTTTTTTGTTTTCGCAAATCCCAAAAACTCTCACTTTTTCGATTTTTTCCCATTTTGACCATGAAGGAGTACGTTTTCGACAAAGACCATTATATAGATTTTTAAACTAGATTACAATTTAAACAAAGTTCCATAATTGGATAATGATAACCCGTGCTGCAATGAAGTTGAAATTTTGAAAAACTGCAATCTATTGCAAAAAATCGAATTTTTTCCTTAAAAAAATAAAAACCCACTCATCTTAGAAACTTGATTCTTATCTCATTCTCTAGGAAATTTTGTTTACTTACTTGGAACAAATTTTGATAAAACCCTTAGATTTAAAGATATCCATCATTTTCCAGAGAGGATATGATCCGAAACCTCTAAAGTGTCATGTAAAATGCTAGATATTTATAAATCTAGAGTTTTAACGAAAAGTAGTTTAAATAAATGTTCAAGTCACCAAAATTTCCTAGAGAATGAGATAAATTAAGTTTTTAAGATGAGTGGTTTTCATTTTATGGAGGAAAAACTGCAATTTTTTCAAAAAATTGCAGTTTTTCAAAACTTCATCCTCATTACGACACGAGTTACCATTATTCAATTAAAATAAAACTTCATTTGAATTGTAGAAAATTTAATCTAGTTTAAAAATGTATAGAGTGAACTTTGTCGAAAATGTGCTCATTCATTGCCAAAATTGGAAAAAATCGAAAAAAGTGCGAGTTTTTGGGATTTGCGAAAACACTCCAATTTTCAATTAGCGCTTGATCCCGGTTAGTCGGAGAAAAAAACCTAAATGATGAAATTTGTAGAAGATTTTATGAACTTTCATTTTAACTAGCAAGATTATTTACGAAAAGTTGATAGTTTTTGTGTTATAAGCAAAAAATGAGATTTTTTAAAATATTTTTTTGGTATTTTTGACAATGTACCGTCACGAAATTTTGTTAGCAGACCTCAGATTAGTATTCAGCACACCCCAAAACATAAAGGGTCTAAGAAATTACAACTACTCCAAAACTTTTCGGGTAAAAACACAATTTAACAGGACTATTTGTATTAATAAAAAATAAGCTGACGTGTTCTGATGTGGCCATCCACTTGACTTTACCATACAACCTGGCCCCTAAAATCATTTATAATCATGTAGGAGGGGGGGGGGGGGTTAGTTTTTGCATTTTTAAACTTCAGGGGTCCCACTGATTATGTATACAAAATTTGGTTGAGTTTGCTCAAGAGGCCTAGATTTTTAATTTTTAAACCCCCTTCCACCCCCCTTAATTTTGGGTCGATATGCACCAAAATTTAATCAGCTCTTAATCTCACTGAACCAAAACTACGTGTGAAATTTGGTTTTGATATTCACACTAGTTTTTGAGCTAGCTCGTCCACAAAAATTTGATAACACACAGACAAACTGACAGACATTTTGACAAAACAATTATTATCTCGAAAAATATAATTTTGTCGATGTTCACTTATTAGAGCTTTTTTGTAGAAGGAATTGCCATGGTTTCGCCCAATTTTTTTAATCGAAATACTTTCATCCATTTTTGAGATATTTTGAAAAAAGAAGGAAAAAAACATTTTCCAGGCACCATTACAATACTTGACCATACCCTGTATGGTAAAGTAAAAAAATTCCCAATAAATATTTTGTGGATTGACCCCCCCCCCCCCATGGAAATTTTCTGGCTACGCCACTGGCCCCTCAGCATCCTCCCACTTCCACCCGTTGAGAACCTCTGGTGTAGAGCATATCACATGACTTCCCCTCACGAGTATTAAATTAATAATGTGCCGACCACATTACTCTAACTTATAAACATTGTATTGGTCCTTGTGTTTATTGCCAACCTATTATACAGATTCGCATTTTTATAGTTTGCCTATTAAAGGAAAAAAGACCTTCGCCATGATCATGCAAATCATCAAATTCGATCAACAGATTGATAATAAAAAAATAAATTTAATTAGATGAAGGCTATTAATTTAATTATTTTTTTTTATTTAATCTGATATAATTATTTAGATATTCTAGATATCAATGAAAATAAAATTCATTGGCTTAGAAATCCGTTTTTTTGTGAATATTATGTATATATTATCGATGAATATATAATAATGTGCTGATTAAAATTAAAAGCGAAAATAAGGGGAGTAGAAAAAGGATGGCGAATTTGACCGGAAATGGCTGGTTTGATACAATTTATAAGCAATTCGGAAGCAACGAGATAATTATTCATTCCTGGAGTTTGTAGCGAAAAGGATACTGCAGAATGAATAAACTTATGCTAGCGGCTGTAGGGATTCTCGCCCTTTTCGTTTTAGGTTAGTATCCTAATATAATATTACAATGCCTGGTGTAATTTTTTACTTTTGGTAAAAGCAATATATTTTATTTTTTATTTTATTCGATATACGGGAGTTATTCCAGTTACAATATACATTTTTATACAATAATTAACAATTAACAAAACTAAAATACTAATTTATAGTCTTAATTATTTTTATAGAGAAAAGTTTGCGGAATTTAACATAATGTAATGTATTTATTTTTATTATATTTATATTATTTCATTTAAATTGAGTAGGTAAACAATTATTTTTATAGAGAAATGATTGCGGAATTTAACAGAACAAAAGTCACATTAATAGATAGATATATACACAGATAGATACATACAAGTGAAGCTAATATAAAGCATGTAATAATATAATACAATCTATTAGACATTTAATCGTAGTGTGAGCAATATCTTTTGATATCCCTCACACTACATGAAAAGAAGTCTAATTGTGAGGAGTTTGCCTTTAGCATCACTCTATTCAGCCCTGTATTTTTTGAATAATTAGTATTACAAATGGGGATAAAAAAGATTTCGACAATGGGAAGGTCAAGTACTATTGTAAATGTGCGCATGATAATTTTATAAAAAAAAAAAAAAAATAAAAAAACCGACTTCAAAAAAATTAAAAATGCAACACATAAAATTATAAGAACTCAAAAATCAAATAAAATGCACTAAAAGGTATAAAATAATTATTTATCTAATTTAGTTACAACTAAACGACGAAATATTTTTTTTTTTTTTTTTTTTTTTAAGGAATTTGTGTTGGTACTTGGTGAAACATTTTTAAAATTATTGGATAAAAATATTAAATGTTACTTCCTGTATCTCCTGAAGATGGGTTAGTCACCCGAAATATATATATCGAGATTAACATCTTCTAAAAATAAATTCGTTTTATTTTTATATCTTAATGTGAAACCTACCAAGTATTTTTATCCAATAATTTTGACGAAATATTTATATGATATCACTTTTTGAAGTCGGTGTTAAACAGACGATATAACAGGTCCTTCAATAAGTCCGCAGGATAAGTAAGAAAAATCAAAATTTTGACAAAACTCGATTTTATTATTCAACATATTTACCTTCGAGGGCGATACAACGAATATAGCGATTTTCCAACTTTTTGATACCACTTTTATACTACGATTTCTCTTTCTCGTCAAAATAGGCCTCAGTTTCAGCGATTAATTCATCATTGAACTTCCTTTGGATTCTGGTGTGTAATAGTGAATCCATGTCTTGTCCATTGTCACATATCGACGATAGAATTCCATTTTATTGCGGTTTAACAGCGCCAAACACTCCTCTGAAGCATCGATTCGTTGTTGTTTTTGGTCGACTGTGAGCTCACGCGGCACCCACTTTGCACAGAGCTATCGCACACCCAAATGTTCGTGTAAAATGGTATAAACACTACCATCTGATATCTTTACAAAGTCAGCTAGCTCGTGCACCTTCAATTTGCGATCGTTCATAACCAATTTGTGGATTTTTCTATGTTTTCTGGAATAACAGCCTCTTTTGGGCGTCCACTGCGCTTGGCATCATTTGTGGTGGTACGACCACGTTTAAATTCAGCAATCCACTTCTCTACCATTTGTCTCGATGGAGCAGAGTTCGGATAATGTTTATCAAGCCATTGTTTGGTTTCCACTGTATTTTTTTTCATCAAAAATCAATGCTTTATTAAAACTCGAAATTCACTTTTTTTTCAATAACAAAAGTTGCTTCACACAAAATGCTATAACTCACGAATCAATAGTCAGATTGCTGTCAAATTTATACACTTATCGTTTGAAGGTTAGTACTAAATAAAAATCATATGGAAAAATTCTAGTAACGCCATCTATGTGTCATCCTACGGACTTATTGAATGACCAATAATCGAGCTTACCCTCCAAACGTACTAAGTAAGATCCGTTGAGTGGGATTCATAAAATGTATATGTTTGGCACCGACTTCAAAAAGTTATTTCATGTAACAATTTCGACGTTTAGTTGTAACTAAATTAGATAATTATTTTATACCTTTTAGTGCATTTTATTTTATTTTTATGTTCTTATTATTTTATTTGTTGCATTTAATTTTTTTGAAGTCGGTTTTATTTTTTTTTAAATTATTTTTATTTTTCTCTTTTTTAGTGATGTTATTAATAGTGACTTAATATAATACCTTGCATGCATCTCGTAAGAGAAAGCGTCGGGCGAATGAATCAGAAAATGATAATAAAACTCCTGTGTTTAATATGTTTCACTATAAACCAACACCAATTTCCCTAAATGTTGTTAATAATAAAATTCATTTCATAAATATAGAAATTGTCTCGAAACGTTTGCGGGTTTTAAATGAATGTTTTAAGATTTTTTTATATTAGTAAAAGATTTTATTTATTTATAATTTCGATTATTTGCTCATAAGAATTGTAGAATTACGTTATTTCGTCATTGATGATATCATCAGAACTTGGACCAAATTAATATGGGACCCCTAAATTACTCTCTTTCCAATAAAAAAAGAATCATCGAAATCGGTCTACGTGGCAAGTTCTCGGTTAACATAATATACATAAAATAGTTAGGTATCTTGACTATCTTGGAGTTATACTGATTCAAATGCAGAAAGAATCATTAAAATCGGTTCATAAACAAAGAAGTTATGCCTAAACAAACATATCAAAAAAGGTCCATTACCAATGAAAAAAAAACGGGACCAATGTGAAACTATACTGAACCAAAAAATATCAAAATAGGTTCACAATTGGCGAAGATATCAGGTAACATAGACACAAAAAAAAAATTTTTAAGAAAAAAATTAAACCCGACTTCAAAAAATTAAATGCAACAAATAAAATACACTAAAAGGTATCAAATAATTATTATCTCATTTAGTTACAACTAAACGACGAAATATTAACATGAAATTACTTTTTGAAGTCGGTACCAAACAAACTATACCTATAAGCGAGCATACCCTCCAAACGTACTTAGTAAGATCCGTCGAGTGCGATTCTATAATAAGGTATATGTTTGGCACCGACTTCAAAAAGTAATTTCATGTTAATATTTCGTCGTTTAGTTGTAACTAAATAAGATAATAATTATTTGATACCTTTTAGTGTATTTTATTTTGTTGCATTTAATTTTTTGAAGTCGGTTTTATTTTTTTCTTAAAATTTTTTTTATTTTTCTCTTTTTAGTGATGTTATTAATAGTGATCATATCATCAGAACTTGACCAAATTCATATTGCACCATCCCTAAGACACCCCCTTTCCAATAAAAAAAAGAAATCGGTCCATAAACAAAGAAGTTAGTCCTGAACAAAGCTAACAAAAAAGGTCCAATACCTATGAAAATGAAAAAAAATGGTACCAATCGGAACGTAGACTGGACCCAATGCAAAAAAAATTTCAAAATCGGTTCACAATTAGCGGAGATATGAGGTAACATAGGCACACAAAAAAAAATCAGAGAGAACCTCCTCCTTTTTTTTGAAGTCGGTTAAAAAGGAATTAGGTACTTTTTTCGGCTCTAACTTGTGAGTTTACAAAATAGTTGGAAAAGTTTTCAATTTTTTAAAGGAGGTTATCAGGCCCAACACTTCTCCTTCAATAGATAAGAAAAAACAAAAATAAAAAAAATATTCAACTCTCAACTTTTTATTTTTTTTTTATTTTGATATGAGAAACTAAAATGAAATAAAAATTGTGATGAATTGATTCTCTTCCATTTTTACTTTTTTTTTTTTTATTCCTCAAGGGAGGATAATCAAATTGGGTATTGGAAAAATTACATTACAATATTATATATATATATATATATTCTATAAACTAATAATATTCGTGAACTTCTCTTCGTCCGTATCGGAAATCGCCTTAACTTTATCAAAAATTAAAGGCAAGAAAGACAGAGGAGTGAAAAAAAACCTATATAAGAAAATATTAAATTAAATGATTTATTATTATTCGAGTTAATGTACTTTCTCAGCTTCACCTATCCCTTCAGATCTTATTTGGGACTAGCTGCAAGGCCCGCCTTCGGCGGCCCTCTTGCTATCCAGGGGGCACGCCCCCTGGACTCCAACCCACGAACCCATCATACCCCATCCCCCAAGGGCGGAGGGAGCGATCGCCCCCCCCCCCCCCATACAGGCCCGTGCCTTGCGGGAGTGCAACACGTGCGTCGCACGCAGAGACCAAAAAACGGCGGCCAAATCGACAGGGAATTTATAACAATTTTTTTTTTAAATTTTAAAATTGAAAATAAAATGAATATGTGTGTGTGGGGGGGGGGGGCGGCGTCTCTGACCCCCACCCCCGCTTGGACAATTCGATCGCGCACACTTTCGAGATAAAAAGTAGATCTTATATACATCGGGCACCTTATATACATTCTCCCCCCCCATAAAAAATTCCTGGATCCGCCCTTGCATCCCCCCCCCCCGAACTCCACCCAGCACCTCCCAATTTGGATTCGGCACACCCAAAAAACATAAACTACCTCAAAACTTTCCGGGTAAAAACACAATTTAACTGGACTATTTGTTAAAAAAAAATTCCCACTAAATATTTTGCTTTGTACTTGACCCCCCCCCCCCCCTTAAGAAAATTTTCTGGCTACGCCACTGGTTATGTAATATGTATAATATATAAAAATAGATATATTAAATATTTTCAGTTTTATTTTTAACCGACTTCAAAAAAGGAGGAGGTTCTCACTCAATTCGAGTGATTTTTTTTTGTGTATATATCACCTGATATCTTCACCAATTGTGAGCCGATTTTGATTATTTTTTTTCATTGGGTTCAGTCTAGTTTCCGATTCGTCCCGTTTTTTTTCATTGGTATTGGACCTTTTCTGTTATGTTTGTTCAGGCATAACTTCTTTGTTTATTAACCGATTTGGATGATTCTTTTTATATTGGAAAGAGAGTACCTTAGGAGTGGTCCCATATTAATTTGCTCAAGTTCTGATGATATGATCAATGAAGAATTAACGTAAATTTCCAATTCTTATGAGTAAATAATCGAAATTATAATAAATAAAATCTTTTATAAAAAAATCAATCTTAAAACGTTCATTTAAAACCCGCAAACGTTTCTAGATAATTTCTATATTTATGAATTTAATTTTATTATCATTTTCTGATTCATTCGCCCCACGCTTTCTCTTACGAGATGTATACCAAATATTATATTAAGCCACTATTGATAACATCACTAAGAAGGAAAAATAAAAATAATTTTTAGAAAAAACCGACACTTAAAAATAGATCTGTGTCGTAGGACACCGGATAGGAACGAAGTTCCTTATTATAAAAATATTAATTTTAAGTTCTATTCTAGGTATAAAGAAAAATAATTATTCGGGTATACATTTTTTATTATGATTTTTTTATCGATAAAAAGCAAAGAAACTACTTTATAAAATTATCTTAACACCTTTTATTTTATTTACAAGGATTTATAAAAATATATAATATATAATAATAATAATATACAAAAAAAGAAAACAGTGGCATTTACAAGAATAATAATAATTACGACAATTATGTTCTATCATAGAAACTTATAGCTTTTATGGTAACTAAAATTAAGTTTTCATTATCTTTTCTATGCTTCCGAAGAATTTGGCGACGCTGCGCATTATTTAATCTCCGTATATTTTCAGTACGAAAATTAATTACAGTTATTAATGGCAATAATAATTTTATTAAAAATGTATATAATTTCTCATACCATACCTTGATCTTTTGTATTTTTTTCTTTTATTCTTTGTCGATACTCTTGTTGATATAGCCTACTTGTTTTTTTTTTTTTTTTAATATTTTTCTCCGGATACTGAAATTGATTATAAAACTCATTAATTTCTCGTCTGATGTCTACTAACTCTACAGTCAGTATATAAAATATGCACTCGCAAAATATTATAATATATATAATATATATAAATTATATACCGTACCTTGTTTTTTTTCCCCCCGCTCCCGATACCTTTTTTGGTACTCGGCTTTTTTTTCGTATTTCTTTTCCTTCAAAGAAAATAAAACAAAAAATGTTAAAAAATTAAATCCATGAGTGCTAATCGAGGGAGGGGATGGAGAGGTGGGTACTGAACAAACTTGTATGGAAATATTTTTGAATTTGAGAAAAAACAGTATATGAATTTATACAATGTTTTACTCAGTATATTATATAAATATCTAACTAATAGATACTCTAATAATAAATAAATAAATAATCTTAGCATATTTTAATAATAATTCATCAAATCCTCGTTGGAAATCAAATTCCAAGGAATTTTTCTTCTTCTAATTTTGTCTCCTTAAATAGAATAAATAAATAATAAAATTCAATTAATTAAATAAATAAATAAATTATAGGAATTAGTTATGAAATCAATTAGGGATTCACGGGGATTTTACACATACACCCACGATTAATATATAACGCTTACCTTTAGTAGATTTTTTTTAATTGATTATTTTCTTCTATTAGTTGGAAATATAATAAATAAATTAGTAGAATTATTGCAATATTCTTTTATTTATTTTCATTTCATTTTCATTTATTTATTAATTAAGTAAGCTACACCTTTGTTATTTGTTGCTGAATAACGAAATGTTCTGAATGTTCTGTCTCTGAATTCGATGCCATTTTATTGAATTCTATTATTCTGTCTATTAAATTAATAAAATTTTTAAAGAGGATTATTTCGATAAATAGAAGCAGAGAGGTAGAGGAGGGTAATGAAATAATACCTGTTGAATCGAAAGATCCAACATCGAACAGCATCGATTCCCGACCAGAGCACAAGCCAGAGGCCCCGCCCCAGAGTGGCTGAGTGGATGCGCGCGCATGAGCATTGGCTCGCTTGTTTTTATTTAACGTTACGGACTACTTTTCACCGACTAGGGTACCACCCCGAGGCGTCCCATAAGGAACTCTCTGTTCCAAAAATTAAATACAACAAATAAAACAATAAGAACTCAAAAATAAAACAAAATGCACTCTAAGGTATAAAATAATTATATAATTTAGTTACAACTAAACGACGAAATATTAACATGAAATCACTTTTTGAAGTCGGTGCCACACAAACTATATAAGCGAGCGGTACCCGCCAATCGTACTAAGTAAAATCCGTCGAGTTTGATTCATAAATTGTATTTGTTTGGCACCGACTTCAAAAAGTGATTTCATGTTAATATTTCATCGTTTAATTGTAACTAAATTCGATAATTATTTTATACCTTTTAGTGTATTTTATTTGATTTTTAAGTTATTATTATTTTATTTCTTGCATTTAATTTTTTGAAGTCGGTTTTATTTTTTTTATAAAAATTACTTATGTTGTTACAATTTTTTTTGAGCCCCCCCTGACAAATTCAAAGTCCGATGCCTATTTATATGTATATTTTTGTATAGGTGTCAAGACCCAAGGAGCTCCTCCTCCTGGTGATGCTCCTCCTCCTGATTCTCAACCTGATCCAAAAAATGTGTAAGTCTACTGTGAAAATAGTAAATACTAAAATACTCTATACAGATTTTCTTCATCGTATTATGATTATTATTATTATTATTATTAACATGAAATTGTTTCTTATTTTCTACACAGCGTGACTTTTTCATTGAACTTACTGCCGGAAATGCAACACAAATAAGCAAAGCCTTTCTCGTAACATGTGAAATGGCTATCTCTCTTACTGACGATGAAGATGATACACAAAAATTGGATGGCTGTATCGAAATTGCAAAAGACATACCAAGCACTGCTGTGGTAACTTTGACTTATTTTACTTTATTTTTTTAAGAATAAATGCCATATTTTGAAATAGAATTACTTTCACTTATTAAATTGAAAGTTTTTGCCGAGAGTAGCAGAATTTTTATATATTGAAGGAGACAATAAAAGAGTGTGTCTTCTGCTGGAATTATAAATTTTATTTATTTATAACGAAACTATAGTCTCGTTATAAATAAATAAAATTTATAATTCCAGCAGAAGACACACTCTTTTATTGTTCCTCCAACTTTCACTTATATTTACGAGATATGTTTATAAAATTTTGATAATATGTTAATTTTTCATCAAAAGAATGCTAAGTTTGTGTTTTTAAAATGTTTTCTTTGATAAAATTCAGAACAATGCTAAAAACTAATTATATTAATTCTTTTTTTGAATTAAGTATTTCAAATTGATCAAATCAATCGGTAAATCGCCTCCATTCATAGTCATAGATATTAATAAAATAGTGTTCCGTACGTCAAGCTTGAATCATTTGCCAATAGAAGGCGGTGCTACCTTTGAATCATTTGCCGCTAGATGACAGTGCTACCGCTTGAATCATTTCTACAATATGATTAATACATTTTTTAAAAATTTATAGGTAATCATTTTCAAATCATTTCAAAATATTCTTTGTTAATTTAAAAAACAAAACTTTTATTCATAGTTACAATTTTTCCACAAAAATAAATAGAATCTGTAATTAAAAGGGATCATATCTTAATACCATGTGGGAGTGATCGGAGATCGATGAGAAGAGAGGGTTCAATGGCGGAAGAGGGGGTCCAGGGGGCTAGCCAGATGGTTTACGAAGAGAACCATCACAGTTAGTTGAAAATAAAATTCAAGCATAGGTATTATACAAATGTCTTCTATTTTATCACGAAACCAAAAGCTTAAAATTTTTTATAGATTGAAAAGCACCAAGATTTGAAACTTTGACTAGAAGAAATAGCTCAAGGTTTATGCTCAAAGCTTGGTTAACCGGGTACTTAAAAGTGAAAGTATAAAAGAGCAAACGTTTGAAAATACAGAGGGGTCCAAAAAATGTATCCTCTGTTTAAAAGTCATAACTTGCAAACTAATTGATGAAGTCTCATTTTTGGTGAAAGTGTAGCTTAAAGTCCAACTTAAAGATATCACTGTAGGTGTTCGAAATGGTCACCATTAACATCCACACACAAACGATGCCGCCGAACTTCAGCACGAATTACTGACTGCAACGTGTTCAGTTGGATATTTGCAGATGAATGTACGATGGATTCTCGAAATTCATCCAATGTGCGTGGCTTTTGTCGATAAACGACGTCCTTTAGTGTTCCCACAGGTAAAGGTACTCCATTCTAAGATCTGGGTTGTCCTCGTTCATTACGTGTAGCAATCGTGGGATGTAGCACTTCCACTTTGCTGTCTTCAAATTTTGCCGAACACTTGAGCGACTCACTCCAGTTTCACGGGCACACTTTTTCACAGACTTCTGTGGTGAGCGAGTGAATTGTTGTAAAACATGACAGGAGTTAGCTGGACTTGTTACAGTTTCATGTCGTCCAGATCGTTGTTTGTGTGCATCTTTAACACAGCCTTCGGCTTCAAATTTGCGTCGAATGCGACGAATCGTTAAACGTGTCGGTGGCTCTGTTTGATACACATTTCGCCATTGTCGTTGAACCTCATTAATGTTTTCGTACTTAAAATACCACTTCAAAACTGACTTCCTTTCATCGAATGTAACCCTTGCGCCAGCCATATTTACTCGAGTAACTAAGTGCAACTAAGAACAAAACACTGACTACCTGGCGACTGTCATCTGACAAAACAAAACAACGCAATACAACGCTTGTGTGGTGATTGCCGGAACTACAAACTATTACACTACTAAAGATGAGACAACTCCGTCAATTAGTTTACAAGTTATGGACTTTTAAACAGTGGATACATTTTTTTGGACCCCTCTGTATATGTACCTATGATGTATTATATTAGAAATTCGTTTCTTATTTCGGGACCGAATTGCTTGAAAGTATCGCGCCTTTTGGCTATGAGGGGCGTAAATCCTCAAAGGCTGCTGTGTTTTACTTTATGATTTTTAAAATGTGTTTCGATAGTGCACTGGTTTGATTATCTAGCTATTAATGTTATACACATTTAATATCCTATAAAGAAAATGGAGGGAAGGCATAGGTAGTTCTCTTCAAAAGAGTATGGAACAAAAAGACAACAATTAACTTGTATATAAAATTTATTAAGTAATCAACAAAAGGGAAGGTTTTGATAAAAGGTGTAGTGTAGTGTAGATTGATGTGATAAGAAGGATAGTATTTGGGAAAAGTATAGGTTATTGGAGCCTGGCTCGCCGTTCCTATTGTTCCCGGGCCAAATTGAATGCGATGTGTGGGCTGTGTGCGCTCGCCTTATGTATGGAGCGCCAAATGCCCTGGAGTTGCCTTTTCTGAATTTAGTTATCCAGAAAAGAAGTGTTGTGTTTCTTGCCGCATGGTAGAGGGCAAAGGAAAGTGTTTGTTTGTATGTCGCTAATACATAGATTGGCGATTAAACAGCTATTTTGCTAAGCGTGGCTTGGCGATTGGGTATTCAAAAAACCTTAGATTCTCTGGACATAGTTGCCCAGAAGAGAAGTGAAGCCGCTGATTAGGGCAAAGGAAATTGTTTGTTTGTGAAAAGATCTTAGGCCCACACAAATATAGTGAATGACACACACCTTCAGAGAATAATTCTATTATGTTTAAAGTGAGTGGCTATTTGCAAGAGCGTGCAATAAAACTTAGAGATGTGTTTACTCTCTGAGGGGTGGTCGAATAAGAATGGCTTTTAGCAACCCATATAGGAGATGCCAGGCTTGAACGAAGGGGCCAAGCACGAGCCCTCATGGGCAACCGAGCCTGGGTTGTTCGGTGTTGAGCCAATCTTGGGCCCGTGCTGGGCAACCGAGGCTCTGATTTATCAGTATTGGCCTACATTCGGGTCAATGTAGGGCATCCGAGCCTGGGTTGTTCGGTGTTGAGCCAATCTTGGACCCGTGTTGGGCAACCGAGGCTCTGCTTTATCAGTATTGGCCTACATTCGGGTCAATGTGGTGCAGCCGAGCCTGGGTTGTTCGGTGTTGAGCCAATCTTGGGCCCGTGCTGGGTAACCGAGGCTCTGCTTTATCAGTATTGGCCTATATTCGGGTCAATATGGGGCAGCCGAGCCTAGGTTGTTCGGTGTTGAGCCAATCTTGGGCCCATATTGGCTCAGCCTAGAATTCAGTATTGAGCCAATATAGGTTACCAGTCTGGGCAGCGGTTATCATCCATATTCAAACCAGTGTAGGGCCAATAATGGCTTGCAGACTAGGGCCAAGCTTGAGAAGTGTTGGCCCAGTTCTGGCTCAGTTCTGGGCCCTTCGTCATTTCCTATATGGGAAGAGCTGGTAAGGCCCTGAGTGAAAGAGTGGTGGTGGGGTGAACTTGTAAAAGCGGCCCATAAGTGCCGATTGCTAAGATTGGAGGAAAAATTAGTGCCAATTTTGAACATAATTTGATTGTTTATTCACTTCACAAAGAGAAACAAAGAGGTTGTCCTCTGCTTGATGCAAATAAACATATACACATATATATCAAGATGATATATCTGTATATATATTATTTATTTGTTTATTCACTTATTTAATTATTTTTTTTTCAGATTGACATGTATGTTTTCGATGAACAGGAAGGAGAATTTAAATTGATAGAAAAAAAACTTAATTTCGCATTATGCGAATTTTTGAAAGCCAATCCTAGTATTATGAAAGATATTGGATCACATGGCAATTTCCCACAGGAATGTCCGATCTTGAAAGTAAGTTGTTAAATTTAAATATTTTAATTTATAAATAAATATAAACTTTATACTATTAAATGATCAATTATTCTTGTATATATAGCAGAGTTTTTTTTTATGATAATGATGAGAGAAGGAGTTACACCAAAAAGGTGGAACCCCTAAAGGCCTGGGTTGGCCCCTCCATCGTGAAAAGAAGAAGAAAGAATTTTATGGGCTGGGCGGGGGTCGAAGGTATCTGTGGATATGGGTCTTAAATAGCTGAAGGCTATAAGTCGCGGGAAAGATGGTGGCAGGGAGCGAGTTCCAGTCTCTGGGGGTCATAGGGATAAAAGAGTTGGCGAAAGCGCTTGTTCGACTTTTATCCAATTTGACAGAGAAGGGATACTGAGCGTTAGAAAACCGCGTGTTTCTCGTAAAGAGGGCCTTAGGGGGGATAATTGATTTCAGCTCGTCTGAACAGACACCGTGATAGTATCTATAGTACAGGGAAAGGGCAGAAACGGTTCTTAGGTGAGCTAGAGAGTCGAGTGAGTTGGTTAGAGCCGGGTCTCCTATTAGTTTAATAGCATCCAGTGTAGAAAGAGAATGCTTGGAGGCACCCCTCTACAGATGAGAGCCATATTCGAGACAGGGACGAATTTGAGCCTTATACAGTATAAGAAGTTGACTGAGAGTACAACAGCGTCTAGATCTAAATAGGAGACCAAGCTTGTGCGCTGCAGCTTTAGCAGTGGTTGAGATATGGTCATTCCATGAAAGGTCAGACCCTAGAGTTACGCCTAGCATTAAAATTTTATCCCTGAATTCTAGTGAGTTTGAGTCGAATGATATGTTTAGGAGGTTTCTGTCGACGCGCCTAGAAATAAGGCAACACTGAGTTTTCACTGCATTGAAGTTAACTAAGTTTTGGGATCCCCAGTTTTTAAGTTTGCATAAGTCTAAATTAATTGAAGACGCAATGTCTGAACGGTTTTTATGCGATGCAGAGGCGTTATATAGGGTGCTGTCATCTGCGTAACAATGTACCGGATTGGAGGGCAAGTCTAGAAGGTCGTTGATATAGATAAGAAAAAGCATAGGTGAGATAACCGATCCCTGAGGAACTCCAGCGTTGGTGTGGAAGGGGGAAGATGATATTCCATCGATGACAACCTTAATACTACGGTCTGAAAGAAAACTTTCGAGCAACTTACAGAGTTTCGGTGCAAGGCCGACGGAGGTCAATTTGGCAAGAAGATTTTTGTGCCAGACCATATCGAAGGCTTTTGAAATGTCTAAAGCTACCGCGAGGGTCTCATTCCCGGCCTCCAGGGTTTTGTTCCAGATATGAGTTACATATGCTAGGATGTCACCAGTCGACCGGGATTGCCTGAAGCCGTATTGCCTATCGTGGATAAATTTATTTGACTCTAAGTGTCGTAGAACTTGCTCGTTGATGGCCTTTTCCATGATTTTGGATAAGACAGAAGTGATTGCTATGGGTCGATAGTTTTTTATGTTGGAAGAATCGCCTTTTTTCTTAATTGGTTGGATTCTGGCTAGTTTCCAGGCCTCCGGAAATATTCCGGAGTTATAGGAGAGATTATATAATTTGGATAGTATAGGAGCAAGTTCAGGGGCGCATTTTTTAATGAGAATGGCAGGGATATCGTCAGGGCCAGCAGAAGAGTTGGTCTTTAGATTCCGGATGATCTTTAGAATTGCTGGTATCCTGAAAACAGTATTTGACATTATATTAGTACTGGAGTGGTATGTGGGTGGTTCAAGCCCTTTGTCGTCGAGGTTTGAGTTGGACGCGAAATATGAAGCAAAAGCTTCGGCTTTGTCGGAGGCGTCAATGGCTACCGAGTTGTCGGAGAGATTGAGAGGGAGAAATGAGGCAAAAAAACCGCTTTGAGTATTTTGCTTTATTTGTCCCCAAAAGGGAGATATAGTCATTTTGGGGTAAATTTTTGAAATTTTTAAAGTGCTCTATCTCCTCGAGTTTTTAAGTTTTAGTATTCACATTTGGTACATAGGTTTAGTAATCCTAAATCTCGGGAAACTTTTTTATTTTACTGAAATTTGACAACCTGAACTGAAAAAATGGGGGATTTTTTATTTTGTGGTCTAAATCACCAAAGACTTTGTATCTTTCTTGCCCTTGGACCAAACTCAACCAAATTTTGTATACTTAATTTGTGGGCCATTAGAAGGCTAGAAATACAAAAACTAACCACTCGAATGGGGGGTGGGTGGGTCAAAAAATGAAAATGCTTGCCCTAGAACAAACTCAACCAAATTTTGTATACATAATCTGTGGACCACCAGACGACTAGAAATGTAAAAACTAACCATCCAAAATGTGGGTGGGGGGGGGAGACGGTCAAAAAATGAAAATTCTTGCACTGGACCAAACTCAACCTAACTTGTAGACATAATCTGTGGGACTCTAGGGAGCTGGAAATGCAAAAACTGGGTGTGGGGGTGGAATGCAGCGGGTCCGGGGTGGTTGTGGAATGGGTTTCGGGTTCGTGGGGGGGGGCGGGGAGGTTCAGGGGGAATGGCCCCCTGGTTAGCAAGAGGACGAACCCACAGTTCGTGCAGCTGAGCATACTATTTATAGTGAACTAGAACTTAAGAAATGTAAATGTAAGCTCTGTGCTGCGCATACCTAGAAAAAATCCGGTTTGCTAGAACCAGGCCACTCACAAAGCAAACTGTAAATGGGTATATTTAATATTTTCTTAGATATAGCTAGAACCAAATTGAACGAATCCACCTCCACGCGGTGTACACGGTCAATGCCTTTGGGTATTAATTAATCGTCAAAAGTAGCTATATGATTCTTAATACCCCTCCAATGTTAGTTAAATTCAATTCAGGGCCAGGGGGTAGTGATGAGCCTTTGGGCTCCTTAAGCTATCACATAGAAAGTAAAATAGAGTGAGTGAGGGAGTGATTAGCAAGAAGGCGTTGCAGCTAGCATGTATATATAATTTTCTAATTATGTATTTATTTATTTTTTTATTTGTTACTTTTTGCAGGAAAGTACATCGTTGATAAATATCTCGTGAATTCATGTATTTATCCGTTTGTAATGCCAAGAAAACGATCACGTTTCGTGTTCTTAATCAAACTCGAAGATGGAACAGAGCTCTTTAGCATTGTTATCGAAATCAACATTATTGATAATCTAGCAAGTACCAAAACAGACTAAAAAAAAAACAATACAATAAAATAAGTCTATGTATAAATGTGTAAGTTTGTTTTTTGTTTCAATAAATAAAATCATATAAAAAAAAATGCAAAGTTAAAAGAAATGTTTTTTTTAACCGACTTCAAAAAAGGAGGAGGTTATCAATTCGACTGAATTTTTTGTGTCTATGTTACCTGATTTCTTCGCCAATTAGGAACCGATTTCGATGGGGTTTTTTTTTGTATTGGTAGAGTTTTTTTTTCATTGGTATTGTACCTTTTTTGATAGGTATTTTCAGGCATAACTTCTTTGTTTATGGACCGATTTCAATGATTCTTCTTTTATTGGAAAAAGGGTACCTTAGGGGTGGTCCCATGTTAATTTGGTCAATAATTCGATGATATAATCGGAAATAACGGAAATCTCCAATTCTTATGAGGAAATAATCGAAATTATAATAAATAAAATCTTTTATAAAAAAAAAACAATCTTAAAACGTTCATTTAAAACTCGCTAACGTTTCGAGATAATTTCTATATTTATGAATTGCATTTTATTATAATTTTCTGGATAGATTGGATTGTGGGGAAATAATAATGGAATTGGAATAATTATCGGAAAAGAGATTTTTTTTTACTTAATTAGTTTTTTCCTCTTATTAAAAACAAGGACTAAAAGGATGATCAAGGACACTCGATGGTGGAGAAGTAATCTCCGGAGCCGAAGCTCAAATACAATGTATACATTAATGTAAAATAATTGGTTTAATAATAAACTTATACCTTATAATTTTCTGGGGATGGGGATTCGAGATGAATGGGAAATAAATATTATCGGAAAAGAAGTTTTTTATTCAATTAGTTTTTTCCTCTTATTAAAAACAAGGACTAAAAAGATGATCAAGGACACTCGATGGTGGAGAAGTAATCTCCGGAGTCGAAGCTCAAATACAGTGTATACATTAATTCATGTAAAATAATTTGTTCAATGTATACAATATAATTTTCTGATTCATTCGCCCAACGGTTTCTCTTACGAAATGCATGCAAGGGATTATATTAAGTCACTATTAATAACATCACTAAAATGAGAAAAATAAAAATAATTTTTATAAAAAAAAAATAAAACCGACTTCAAAAAAATTAAATTCAACAAATAAAATAATAAGAACTCAATAATAAAATAAAATCCACTAAAAGGTATAAAATAATTATCTAATTTAGTTACAACTAAACGACGAAATATTTACATGAAATCACTTTTTGAAGTCGGTTATAAACAAACTATATAAGCGAGATTATCCGCCAAACGTACTAAGATAGACCTGCCGAGTTCGATTAATAAAATGTATATGTTTAGCACCGACTTCAAAAAGTGATTTCATGTTAATATTTTGTCGTTTAGTTGTAATTAAATTAGATTATTATTGTATACCTTTTAGTGGATTTTAGTTTATTTTTAAGTTCTTATTTTTTGTTGCATTTTATTTTTTAAAGTTTTTTTTTTTTTTTTTTACTTTACCATACATGGTAATAATTATTTACGAAAGAACCCCCCCCCCCCACACCCTTAAATAAAACGTGTGGGCGGGTGGGATATTATATGGATTGAAAATAAAAACATACATGCATGAAAATCGTGTAGTGTACAACACATCAGATTATTTTGTCTTCTACACTATGAAGCAAATAAGCTGACCTGTTCTGATGTGGCCATCCACTTGACTTTACCATACAACCTAGCCCCTAAAATTATTTATAATCATGGGGGGTTAGTATTTGCATTTTTATACTTCTGGTGTCCCACTGATTATGTATACAAAATTTGATTGAATTTGGTGAATGGCCATGTTTTTCATTTTTTGACCCTACTCCCTCCCCCCCTCCCCCATTTTGGACGGTTAGTTTTTGCATTTTTAAACTTCTGGGGGTCCAATGATTATGTATACAAAATTTGGTTGAGTTTGCTCAAATAGCCTAGTATTTTAGTTTTTAACCCCCCTTCCATTTTGGGTCGATATGCACCAAAATCTAATCAGCTCTTAATCTCAATAGACCAAAACTACGCGTGAAATTTGGTTTCGAGTTTTTGAGCTAGCTCGTCCACAAAAATTTGGTAACGCACAGACTAACTAACAGACAACCAGACAGACTAACTAACAGACATTTTGACAAAACAATTATTACCTCGAAATATATAATTTTTTCGATATTCACTTATTAGGGCTTTTTTGTAGAGCAAAATTCCATGGTTTAGCTCAATTTTTTTAATCAAAATAGTTTTAATAAAGTTTAGGGAAAGCGGTGTTGGTTTATAGTGAAACATATTAAACAAAGGAATTAACGGGTTATAGTGGTGTTTCACAAAGAGGAAATAAAATTAAAAAAATTAAAAAATCTTTTAAATTATTTTGGAGATTTTTTATTTATCTCTATACATATTTCGGGCTATGAACCCTTCATCAGGAGGTTAAACAGAACACTGAATATAAAAATTTTACATTGTATCGATGTTATTATAGTACAGGGCGAGTGGAGGGGGTGAGCCAATGGGAGTTGAAAGAATTGAGTGGTTGAATTTAAAGGTATGTGGCAGGTAGAAAAAGGGTTATTGAACGAATTGTCTGGACAAGGTCAGGTACATTTCAAATAGGATGTCTTAGTTCGAAATTTATTTGTATAGAATTCTGGGAATACCTGTTAAAGGAATTTGTTTAAGGGTTTTAGAATATATAAATTTAGACACAAGAAGCGGATTTGCAAGGTTAATTCGAAGATGAGAACAGTAGAACAAATGTTTAGTAAGGAATGAATGAATTTCAGTTAGATTTGGTTTATTAATAGATCAATTATTGTTGATTTAGTGGTTTCTAATTGGTTATTGAGAATGGGTTCATTGCGGGCGATTGCTTTCTTGATTTCAAGGGATTCTAATAAATCTAGTTTGCGTCCTTTTGGGGAGAAATGTAGAATAAGGGGGCTTTCATTAGATGGCGAATGATTGTTATCAAATAGATGTTCAGCAAAAGCTGAAACGTAACTTAATGGTTGGGGATTAGGTTTGTCACTGTTCAATTGTAGTTGTTTCAGTGATCTCTTGTTAGGCTAATAGTTTTAGCCGTTTTTGAGATATTTCGAAAAAAAAGGAAAAACTACTTTTTTCATGCACGATTACAATAATTGACCATGATAAGATAAAAAATCGAGCCATCAATAAAAACTTCATTAAATAAAAAATTATTTTTAAAATTGCTACAAATAACCATATAATTTGTTCTATTAACTCTTAAACTAACAATATTCAATACATTTTCTTGATAGTTTTTGAATTTTATAAAAAAAAAAAATAAGTGAAATTAAATTAAAAGATACAATTACAAATTATCCTACTTTCTCAATATCACTTTACATTTAAATAAAGTTTTAATAAAAGATCAAATTGCATTTGAAATATCAATAAAATGAATTATTTTGAATTAAGCATCATTGATAGAAAGATAAAATATACAAAATGGATATTTTTGAAGTTCAAGGAGTTCAAATTGTGTGCCTAATTAATCAATGGATAAGTCAACGACAAATGGCAAGTACACTTTCAATAAGCTGTTTTTGATTAAATGTATGGTTATTTGTAAAAAAATTAAAAATGATTTACTATTTAATAAAGTTTTTATTGGTGGCTCGATTTTTTTGCCCTTCAGTTTATTTTCGTTAGCAAAACGCAAAGAAGCAATTCGTTTTATTGGATTTTTTTTCTTTTCTATTTGACACTTTGGAAAATTGAATTTTTTTTTTTTTTTGCTTTCTTCTTTCTAAATAATAATATGTATATGGAAGGCTTTAGAAAATACATAGATGGAAAAAGTATAAAAATATACAAAATATTTTATTGAAAATAAATAAATAAGTAAAAAAAAAAATTGAAATTCAATTCAATTCAACGATTTTTCTCACTAGTTCAAAACATTATTTTTATTTATTTATTTTTTGTTTTTATTTATTTACTTATTTTTTTTTTTACTTTGATGAGCAAGTGTATATTAAAAGCTGGAAAATCGAATAACCATTGTTTATTATTCGATAGGGCGGTTTGAAGTTGTGTATTACACAAAATATATATATATGGGGCTTTCCATGCCAAATCGACCACTTTTGACTCCGACCCCTTTCAATTTGGCTGAAACTTGTTTATCTTTTTCTATCCATATCGAAAACATTTTTCAGAATTTTTTCAAATTTTCTACTCAACCGAATAAAAGTTATTAATTTTTTTAAAAAAATGGTGGTTTTTCTTTCATAACTTCTGCTCATAACTATTTCAAAAATTGACTGATCGGGACGTTTCTTTTTTTTATAGCTTCGTTTATAAACATGGTTTTTAGAAAAAAATATTCAACTCGATATTCAATAAGATTTTTCAGTTTTTCTGAAAAAATCATTGATTTTTGAAGTTTGACATTTTTTTTTCAAAAAAAAACTGATTTATTCTGCGTAGAATGCCGCAAACCCCATGTTGGTCGGACTTTTCTTTCTATTTTTTTTTTTAATTGAAAATATATATACCACCCCAGCCGCCCCTTCCACCCCCGGACCCCCCACAACTGCACCACACCTCCTGCACCCCCACATCCACCCCCACCCCCGACCCAGTTTTTGCATTTCTATCTTTCTAATGGTCCATATATTATGTGTATATTTGTTTACTCGTACACCATATATATAATATATTCAATTATTTTCACACTTATAATAAAGTCTAATTCAAAAATATTCATTTTAGTAAAAGAAAAAAGCAAGGATTTTTAAAATAGTTCTGTGGTCCAATGCTAGAGTGTCGGCCTCATATGCAAGAGGTCCCAGGTTCTAATACGACTTCCGCCGAATCATTTTTTTTTATTGAGATTTTCATCTATCAATAATTACTTTAATTAAGAAAAAATCAATTAAGATGAATTTTGATGAGGTCCAGACCTAGCCAGATCGTTTTTTCATCCTCAAAACTTGTTAATAGATTTTGTTTCATCAAAATCGGTAGGGCCGTTTTCAAAATAGAACCAAGATACAAATATATAAATAAATAAATATATATATAAATAAATATATATATATAAATAAATAAATATATAATATATATATATATAATATATATATATATATACAATTTTTGCTCGTTTAATAAGAGTAGATAGAATATAAATGTGAAAGTAAAAAAACGTCTCGATTAGTCAATTTTTGAAATAGTTATGAGCGTTTGAAAGAAAAAACACCATTATGTACGTAAATATAATTCAAATAATTTAAATTTCCTAATTTTAATAAATTTATTTGTTATGAAATATTATTGGGTTTTAAAATGATAATTTAAATTTCCTTATTTTAATAAATTTTATTTGTCATTAAATATTTGTGGGTTTTAAAAAAATTATTTCCCCTCTATTGAGTCATTTCCCCTTTAATGTTACAAAAAAATCAAACAGTTCTCCTAGAAAGCTGTTCCTGATTAATGAATTGGACGTTTGGAAAGGCAGACAGAAAGATAGCTTCGAAATGTCGTGCTACAGAAGAATTTCAAATATAAAAAATTTTTAAGAAAAAAATAAAAACCGACTTCAAAAAATTAAATGCAACAAATAAAATACACTAAAAGGTATAAAATAATTATTATCTTATTTAGTTACAACTAAACGACGAAATATTAACACGAAATTACTTTTTGAAGTCGGTGCCAAACATATACCTTTTATGAATCGCACTCGACGGATCTTACTTAGTAGGTTTGGAGGATATGCTCGCTTATAGGTATAGTTTGTTTGGTACCGAATTCAAAAAGTAATTTCGTGTTAATATTTCGTCGTTTAGTTGTAACTAAATAAGATAATAATTATTTTATACCTTTTAGTGTATTTTATTTGTTGCATTTAATTTTTTGAAGTCGGTTTTTATTTTTTCTTAAAAATTTTTATTTTTCTCTTTTAGTGATGTTATTAATAGTGATCATATCATCAGAACTTGACCAAATTAATATGACACCATCCCTAAGACACCCCCTTTCGGATAAAAAAAGAACCATCGAAATCGGTTCATAAACAAAGAGGTTAGGTCTAAACAAACCTAATAAAAAAGGTCTAATACCTATGAAAAAAAATCGAAAAAAAAATGGGACCAATCGGAAGCTAGACTGGTCCCAATGCAATTTTTTTTTTCAAAATCGGTTGACAATTGGCGGAGATATGAGGTAACATAGGCACAAAAAAAGTCGAATAGAGAACCTCCTCCTTTTTTGAAGTCGGTTAAAAATGACTGGATGGAATTACAAATGAGAAAGTTTTTGATCAAATTAAAGAAAAGAGAACACTGAGGAAGAATAGAAAAGGCCAAATGATAAGACACACACTAAACTGTATATTATATTATATTGATCCTGTTATAAAAACCACCAACTTCACCCTTTTATGAATATAGAGAGAGAAAGATGATAAAAAGTTTATCTTGCCGCCAACATGCCCGGAGCAATTGTTTTTTTTATTTTTTATTAATTTAACTTGTTCACTGTACCCTATATAAAAAAGAGAGAATGGTTTTAGAACAGCTAAAATGTTTCTATAATAATAATAATAATTATAAAAAAAAACTTTTTTTTAATATTTTGTTGTCAACATTGTTTAAAATTTCACACATGAGATTTGGAATAGGTAACATGTTTCCATCACTGATCAAACTTGCCAATAGTATTAATTTATTTACCAAGGTCGGAATGTCATTGGGGGGGGGGGGGGGTTGAGGCTGGGAGAAGGGGAGGCTGAAATAAAACCTAGCCAAATGTTAATTTCTAACATACAGGGTGTCCCGTATCACAACGATAAACCGTGAATATTGATAGGTAGGGCTCGGATTTCGCGCTATTTGCTTTTTTTTTTATTTATGACTTTAAATTTAGGCCAATATGATATCTATATGCGTTTCATGAAATTCCGAATAAAATACGAGGCATTTGTTAGTGCCTATAATGCCTATTATGACCCATTCCCATCCCAGTGGCTCCATTTACCATCTACCGTTTGTTAGTGGTAAAATGCATTTACTTTGCGACATACAACCGGCCCTAAGAGCTGTGTGAACGGTTGTGCCATCAATAGCAACTGCAGCTTTACCTCTGGCCTCACCCTTCCCCCGCCCTCTCTCACTTCCCCTACCAGCAGCCCAGAATCGTAGCGGAATGGGAATCTTACGGGGTCGCTTTTTCCCATTTAGACCCTGCCCAGCGCGCTTAAAGGAACAAAGCCTCAAAACTTGTTGTTTTTTTTTAATGGAATTGATGAGACAAGGAGTTACACCAAAGAAGTGAATCCCCCTAAAGTCCTGGCTTATTCCCTCCATCGTGGAAAGAAGAAGAGGGTGTTTTATGGGCTGGGTAGGTGCGGGTCTTAAACAGCGTGTAGTAGTGTATTTGTAGCCTAACATTTACATATCTACGTAATAGAATAGTGTTTGATTTTACGGTTTACCGAGAGATAAAGAAACTAAGCTCATAAAAAAGCTTTCACTTTTTCATCCTTTTGCAATCGATCTTTTGGAACTTGTCACCTCCAATAAACTACATTTATTAAATTTTTTTTTTTTTTTTTTTTTATAGCCCTAGAATATGAAATGCAACTGTAATCTAGCTGTTTGAACCCTCCCCACGTAGAGGCCATCTTAACTCAACTGTCACGACCACACATTACTTAAACACCTCCAGGAAATAATGGAAGATAAAAAAAAAAAATAGAGAAAAATTATATTGGGAGAGTTTTTGAAATACCACTGTGATGATTTAAACACACACATTTGTAATGATTGTAAACCGCTTGATCCGACAGCCAAAAATTAAATCTTTTTCTGATCTCTAGATCAAATTGTGTAGAATTATTCTTTAAAACATGAGAAATGATTGGTTCAAAAATCAACTACACAAAATGAGTGCGCGGGGGCGAAAAAGTGTGTGGGGGGGGGGGCAGGTAAAAATTAATATTCTAAACCTGGGCCAAAGTATGCTTTCTATTTAGGTTTTAGGATATTATAGTGTTTTTTTTTTGATTGGAAATAAATTTTGGACACCTAATGAACCCAGTCCGAGAAGCAGTTAATATTATTTTTACTTTAAGTCATGCTTTACCGTATGGTCAAGTATTATAATGATGCATGAAAAAACTGTTTTTTTTTTTTTCGAAATTTCTCAAAAACAGCTGAAACTATTTTGATTAAAAAAATTTGGAGGAAACCATGGCATTTCGATCTACAGAAAAGCCCTAATAAGGGAACATCGAAAAAAAATGAATTTTTCGAGATATTAACTGTTTTGTCAATATGTCTGTTAGTACGTTGCCAAATTTTTGTGGACACACTAGATCAAAAACTAGTGTGAATAGTGTGATGCCTTAGAGGATTTAATGGAAAATGAAATTTTGTACACTGAAAAAACGATATATTTATAGTTAAGAAATTATATTTGATGGTGAAGTTAATTATGGCGAAATCGATCTCGGTTCAATATGAATAAATGATATACGTATTTTAAGTATTCTCATATTTTTGGAGGAACTCTAGATATATTAATAATTAAGATGCCGCTATTTGAACCAACCACCAATAAGTAAATTATGAAAATATTGTTATTTGAGTAAAATAAGTTAAATTAAATAGTTGGGTATTTAATGACAAGAAATGGTATAAACTTGAATATTATTTATTTATATGTTTTTATAATATGTATTTCTGACTAGGAGATGAGTATATTCATTTGATGTAGAATCTATATTCAATCAAATGAATTATATAAATATTTATTTTAATTATTCATTTCGTTGAATTAATTAGATAAAAATTAGAATTAATTATTATATTTGATTTAAGGTACACGGTAATCTAATTTTAATATATATTAATATTTCTTCTAATCTTATAGTGGGTTCTAAAATTAAAAAAAAAAACAATTAGTAATGTAGAGAAATTTTTTTTTAAAAATATCTTAATTATTAAGATATCATTATTTGCAAAAAATCTAAGTCGCTTTATGATAACAAGACATTCGTTTATATAAAACGAGCTGTTCCAGGCGTGCCTTCGGAACGCCCTATACAGCATGTGATTATTAGGTCTGTAATATATATTTGTAATATTTTGCCCCCTCTTTCGCCCCCCCACTCATTTTGGCTATTGATTTTTATAGCATACATTTTATATAGTCTTAAAAACTAACATTACAAAATTTGATCTATATCGGAGAGAGTATTAATTTTTTGCCCCCACTCACATTTTGGGAGGTTGAAATTATTTTTAGATATTTGCAAATATTTAGATATTTGAAAATAAATAACTCTCAGTTTTCTAAAGAGTGAATGTACAAAAAAGCTAAAAATTTCTATATTTTGCCACCCCCCCTTCCCCTTCGTCCCCATACAGTCAATTTTGATAGTTGATTTTTACAGCAATAGTTTCTTAAAGTAATAAATAATAACTCTACAAAATTTGATCAAGATAGGAGAGAGTTTTAATTTTTGCCCCCACTCACATTTTGGATAGTTGGGAGTCGAATTTCAAAAAAATCCTGAAATTTCTTTTTAGATATTTGTATTTAGAATTTTATTAAGTAAAAATCAAGTAGATACCTTATCGTTCTTAATTGAAAATGCATAATTAGTGTAAACACATTGCAATGATATTTTGCCACTTTTGACCCCTTTAGGGGTCGAATTTCAAAAAATCCTGAAACTAGTTTTTAGTTATTTTAATTTAGTATTTTTATAAGTAAAAAGCAAGTAGATATTTTATCGTCCTTAAGAGATATCCCATAATCAGTGAAAACACTTTTTCCCCCATTGACCCCCTTAGGGGTCGAATTTCGAAAAATCCTTTCTTAGTGAGCCCCTATATCATAAATGTAATATCCTCTCCAAATTTCATGTTTCTATGTCCAGTGGTTCTGGCTGTTTTGATGATGAGTGAGTGAGTGAGTGAGTGAGTGAGTGAGTGAGTGAGATGTATCGGGCAAAGAATTTTATAAAATAGATAAGAGGTTTTAATATTAAGAGATATCTAATAGAATAAAATAAATCACTCAAGTATATAATATATTTGGATTAAATACCTAAAAATTTGGTCATATTTGGAATGATTTCGATATATCTTGATTATTAATCAAATATCTTTGGAATAAATAAGAGCTCATTAAAAATGCTCAACTCTATCAATATATTTAATTATAAAGAAATTGTTTTTTCAGTGTAATGAACCCATACAGACTTGCCGTTAATATTATTTTATTTTTTGCTTACCCAATTGCAATTAAAAATAATATTTCCTTCATTGACCCTTTTTAAACCTTGAAGAAGTAGTGAGACGTTTGAAGTTAAAATAAATGCAGACTTTCAAGGGCATAACCTCTCGAGGGAGAAATTCCCATCCTATTGAACATTATTTCTGCCCAGAAACATGAAAGAAATAAAAACTATATATATACGAATATATAAAACTCGTCCAATTAAAAAAGTAAACGATATCTTTTTTTTACGTAATTAATATATATGTATATAGTCGCTTACTATTACATCAATTTTCTTTGAAAAATATATATATATTATACTAGATATACTATATTAAAGGAAAAGTTCATTTTTTTTAATAAGGTTAAAGTTAAAAGGGCTTTTATACACACACAAATAACATACATACGAGAATATAGCAAGAACTTCTCTCTTTATCAATGGAAATTTTTCAAACTACTATATTTTTCTAAATTTCCATTGATAAAGGGAGAATTTCTCCCCCAATAAAACGTTAAAATACATGCCGTTTCTTTCGTTGACTCTTTTAAATCCTGAAGAAGGAGGTACGATCTTCCGAATTGTCGGATTTTTTTAAGATAATGAAATTGATATTCTAATAAAATATTTTATAGAAAAATACCTTTAATTAATTAATAATAATAATAAATTTTATTGAACCAAATATTTTACATGCATTAGCGTATACATTTTATTTGAGCTTCGACTTCGGAGATTACATCCCCACCATCGACTGTTCTTGATCTTCTCTTGCTTGCGATAGTGTTTTTAGTCCATGTTTGTAGTAAGAGGAAAAATTTACGAAATAAAAAACCTCTTTGCCGTTATTTATAAAAGAAAGGAAAGAATCAGAAGAAAATGATGATGGTATGATGAAAGATGAGCGTTAGGTCCTGTAGAGTTCCAGTATTAGGGGTTTAATTAATTAACCAATTATTTTACATTAATGTATACATTGTATTTTAGCTTCGACTCCGGAGATTACTTCTCCACCATCGAGTGTCCTTTATCATCTTTTTAGTCCTTGTTTTTAATAAGAGGAAAAAACTAATTAATGAAAAAAACCTCTTTTCCGATAATTATTCCAATTCCATTATTCCTCCTAATTCACTCTCTCTCCATACCGTCAATCTTTCTCTTTAATTAATTAAATAGGCTAATTCTAATATATAATAATATTTGTAATGATCTATTAGTGGAATTTAAAATAAAAAACAATTAATTTCATTAAAAGAAAATTGAAAAAATGTAGGTAAATATCTTATCTTATTATATTAAACGAGCAATTCTTATATATATATATATATATATATCCATTCGGGTTCTCGAAAACGGCTCTAGCGATTTGGATGAAATTCACGGGTTAGGGGGTTTTTGTGTTAGCGATTCGATCTGTCACGGTCTCATCTTCGTCTAAGTTGCTTTTGATGGCTTTTTTGTTAATTGAAATAATTATTTACAGGTGTCTTGATAAAAATGATTAATTAGATTTTTATTCAATTTCCTTTTAATTATTAATTGGTTTTTCAATTTTAAATTCCACAAATATATTATAGCAAATATTATTGTATATTAAAATTTGCCAATTTAATTAATTATAAAACTCGATAAATTGATATTTTATTAAAAAAAATAATTATACGATATTTATTTATATACTTATATACCTACACATAATCTGTGTGCCACTAGAAGGCTTGAAATGCAAAAGCTGGGTGCGAGGGTGGGGGGTGGAGGTGACGGTGGATGTGGAGGGTGCCGGAGGTGGGGTGCAGTGGTGGGGGTCTGGGGTTTCGGGGGCGCTGGCGGGATGTGTGTGGTGGTGGAGGTGGCGGTGGATGTGTGGGGATGGAGTGGTGGGGGTCCGGGGTTTAAGGGGAGGATGAAGGCGGGTGGGTGCGAGGTATAAAATATAGCTTTTAATGAAGCAAAAAGTTACCGAGCATCGCTCGGTGGCCAGGTACTAAATTTTTATTCAAACAACCACCTGTGAATAATTATTTCAATTAACAAAAAACCAATCGAAAACAACTTAGCCGAAGATGAGACCATGACAGATCGAATTGTCAACACAAACCCCCCTAACCCGTGGATTTCATCCAAATCGTTAAAGCCGTTTTCGAGAAACCGATTCTATATAATACCATATATAAAAGAATTGCTGGGGTTTTTATTAATTTTAAAACCCACTATAAGATTAAAAGAAATATTAGGTTATATATATTAAAATTAGATTACCATGCACCTTAAATCAAATATAATAATTAATTCAATCAAATGAATAATTAAAATAAATATTTATATAATTCATTTGATTGAATAAAGTAGATACTACATCACATGAATATACTCATCTTCTCGTCAGAAATACATATATTTATTATAAATAAAAAATATTCAAGTTTATATCATTTCTTGGCGCAATTATTCCATTTAAATACCCAACTCTTAAATTTAACTATTCCACTATTTTATTCAAATAACAATATTTTCATAATTTACTTATTGGTGTTTAGTTCAAATAGCGGCATCTTAGATATTAATATATCTAGAGTTGCTCCAAAAATATGGGAATACTTAAAATACGTAAATCATTTTTTCGTGTTGAACAGAGATCGATTTCGCCATAATTAACATCACCATCTATTCATAGCAAATATAATTTCTTAACTATAAATATAACCCAATGTTTTCTACATTTGATTCAATCGCGAATCTAATGTAGGGAATTTTTGTCAAATATTGAGTGAAAATAATATTTGAACTTATATATTTCTAACTTGAAATAATGATATTAAATAAATTTTTTTTCTCATTAATATATCAAAGAATAATTGATACGTCAACGAGAATTATTTTGACCGCGCTGATTTGAAAAAGATATTTTTATCTCGCGAGACTACTGCGGATTACGCTATTGGAGTCTGCGGAGTATTAAGTCTGGACCAAGAGAGAAAAAAAGATGTGATCCACTTAGCTACAATCCAACGTCATTTCGCGTGTAGCCCGCTAGACATTCGGATGGATCACCAAGTGAATTTGAAATCTCAGATGTTATATATTCGATCTCCCAGTCCAGAGCGCTAGATCTATTACCATGTATGTTAGATGCCTGCCATTAATTAACCCAATGTTTTCTACATTTGATTCAATCGCGAATCTAATGTAGGGAATTTTTGTCAAATATTGAGTCTCGCGAGATAAAAATATCTTTTTCAAATCAGCGCGGTCAAAATAATTCTCGTTGACGTATCAATTATTCTTTGATATATTAATGAGAAAAAAATTTATTTAAAAAAAATATAAATATAACGTTTTATCAGTGTACAAGCATCTTTACAAAGAATTCGAATTTAAATAAAAGTTTGTCACTCACTGTCTCAGTTAAATTAAAAATTCTCATGAGTTCAATAGAGGAAGATTCAAATGAAAAGAAACGAAGAATTATTACCCTTTTGCAACCAAGAGAGCGGCAGCTGGGGGAGGGGGGGGGGTGCAAAGCAGGATAAATGAAATTACTCGGAAATTAAATTCACAGAGGTTGAAAAAACAGACGTTCAGGTCAACGGATTCAGAGCCAATAGAATAAACGAATTCCAATTGGGTTGTTGAATTGAGCAGAGGGTTTGGCTGTCGGTCAGGGTAGAGCAGAGGTGAGAAATTCATGCACTGGTGTGCAAATTATCATAAAAGACAAACAAACAGACAAACAAACAAACACGAAGTCATTCAATTTACGGCAGAATCTGACATTTCATTTCCACAGAAGAGAATAAACGCAAGACTGATTTGGACTAAACATATCTCATCCAGGCATTTATGCCGGAAATAATTGAATATTACAATAAATAGAACAAGTTGTAAATAGAGGTTGTTAAAAAATATTTTTGAAAAATGAATGAACAGATAGGGTTATTAAAAAAACCACTTACCTACAGGGTAGGTCAAGTATTGTAATCGTGCATGAAAAAAGTGTTTTTTTTTAAGTGAAACTTCTTTAGGCGCGTCATGGATTCTCGACGAAGGGAGTAAAACCGGCTGGCTCATGGCCGTCACGAAAAACCGTCATAGCTAGGTGGCGGTAACCACGCCCTTGGGGACCCCCACCACCGCTCACCAGATACACACGTACATAGAAGTGGGAAATTTAAAATATATTACTTATCATTACAAATAATTAAATAGCAAAATAGAAATTAGTGCTTAAACCATCTAAATTGACATTTTTCGATAAGATATTCGTATTAAAAAATCTCTTTTAGATGGCTTCAGCCCAAACTTCTATTTCGCTAAGATAGTTAATCAAATCTGGAAAATAAAAAAATAAATAAGACATAAATTATAATAGAATTACAATATATATATTGTTTGGATTAAATATTTTCCATAAATTCTTAATTTCTAAACTTTATTTAAAAAAATACATGATATTTAAGAAAAGTAATATAAATTGAATAAAAACAATTGGGAACAAAGCAATAGGTCATTATTGAATTGTAATAATTGTAAATAGTATTGGAAAATTGTAAATAGTATTGGATAATTGTAAACTAAATTGAAAATTTTTTGGAACTGTACATAAATCGAAATTCATTCATCTAAATCTATGCTTCGTCGTTGAATTATTTAACCTATAATCTTCAAACTAACATAAGAGAAAAAAAGAGAGAATGAAATGAAAAGAGAGAGAGGAATACTAGAAGTTTCACTTCCGTCGTGCCGTAACCTTGACACACTCAGAATTTTTTTCCTTATTTTTTTCGAAATATCTAATAAACCGCTTAAACTATTTTAATTATAAAAATTGAGCGAAACCATGGCATTTCGGTCTACAAAAAAGCCCTAATAAGTGAACATTGAAAAAATTATATTTTTCGAGATAATAATTGTTTTGTCAAAATGTCTGTTAGTCTGTGCGTTACCAAATTTTTATAGACGAGCTACCTCAAAATCTAGTGTGAATATCAAAACCAAATTTCACATTTAGTTTTGGTCCATTGAGATTAAGATCTGATTAGATTTTTGGTGCATATTGACCCAAAAATTAAAGGGGAGTGGAGGGGGGGGGGGGGTTTAAAAATTAAAAATCTAGGCCATTTGAGCAAACTCAACCAAATTTTGTATACATAGTCAGTGGACCCCCAGAAGTCTAAAAATGCAAAAACTAACCGCCCAAAAGGGGAGGGGGTCAAAAAATTAAAATATAGGCCCTTATATCAATCTCAACCAAATTTTGGATACATAATCAGTGGGACCCCAGAAGACTAAAAATGCAAAAACTAGCCACCCAAAATGGGGGGGGGGAGTAGGGTCAAAAAATTAAAATATAGGCCCTTGTACCAATCTCAAACATATTTCGTATACATAATTACATGATTATAAATAATTTCATTAAATATAAGAGAGAGGCCAGGTTGTATGGTAAACTTGTATGGATGGCCACACCAGAAAGTGTCAGTTTATTTCTCTTAGTATTTTACTATATATTTATATATTTTTTCATTTTATACTTTTAATCATAGAATATAGAATAATAATAGTTATGTGTGTATGAAAGTGACGAAAGTGACATTTTTATTTAATCAGATATAGTTATAAATAATCGAGGGGTGATTCGCGATTGGAAGTAGGTGTACACTTCTTTGGAAGTATTTTGGAAGTACTTGGAAATATTTGGAGGTACTTGGAAATATTTGGAAGTACTTGGAAACATTTGGAATTACTTGGAAATATTTGGAATCACTTGGAAATATTCGGAAGTACTTGGAAATATTTAAAATCACTTGGAAATATTTGGAAGTACTTGGAAATATTTGAAAACATTTGGGAATATTTGGAAGTACTTGGGAATATTTGGAGGTACTTTGAAATATTTGGAAGTACTTGGAAATATTTGGAATTGGAATTACTTGGAAATATTTGGAATCACTTGGAAATATTTGGAATCACTTGGAAATATTCGGAAGTACTTGGAAATATTTAAAATCACTTGGAAATATTTGGAAGTACTTGGAAATATTTGGAAGTACTTGGAAATATTTGAAAACATTTGGGAATATTTGGAAGTACTTGGGAATATTTGGAGGTACTTTGAAATATTTGGAAGTACTTGGAAATATTTGGAATTACTTGGAAATATTTGGAATTACTTGGAAATATTTGGAATCACTTGGAAATATTTGGAATCACTTGGAAATATTCGGAAGTACTTGGAAATATTTAAAATCACTTGGAAATATTTGGAAGTACTTGGAAATATTTGAAAACATTTGGGAATATTTGGAAGTACTTGGGAATATTTGGAGGTACTTTGAAATATTTGGAAGTACTTTGAAATATTTGGAATTACTTGGAAATATTTGAAAACACTTGGGAATATTTGAAAGTACTTGGAAATATTTGGAATTACAAGTGGAAGTAGGTGTTCAGCATATTAGGTCGCGGTTCACCCCTCGTAAATAATACACCCAAAGGAATTTTCTTAAGGCTTGAAGACGTTAAAAGACATACCGATACGATCTTCCATTATTTACGTATTCGAGCTACAGCTTGATCTACTTCCTCGGTCTTTAGAGGCATTATGCTTGGACAATATCTATATAATAAAAATGAATTTCTTTTTCTTTGTAAGCGCAGATCTCTCAAATGCCTGGGCCGATTTGGCTAATTTTTTTTTAAAATGTTCGTAATAGTCCATTTCAGGTTAATATGTAAAAAAAAATCCGAAAAGTTGCCCGGAAAATTGGAAAATTCACGGAAAACTGAAACCAAATCTGAATTGCCAACATAGCTTGCCAAACAATAAAATAACTAAATAGCAAACTAACTTTGTGTTGGCAGCCCTATCTGTCACATTTTTGAGATGTCATTTATTCTAAAAGAGATCTAACCACATTATCGTTGAAGAGGAATTTAATAATGCAACACAGATTTAAAAAAACTATCTATTTTTTTAAAGTACATTTAAAAACAAAAATTAAAAAAATAAACTCCAACGGATCGTTGTTAAACTTTATCGAATGTACTATCTTATTCTAAAATAAAGTACTTTAAAAGATAATTTTACAAAAAACTATATATGACCTTTTTTGTGGTCCTCAAGGTACTTAATTACAATGAATTTTAAATCCCACAAATATTAATTTGACAATTTAATTGACGAACTCAAAAATTGTTATTTAATTAAATAAACTGCAACGGATCGTTGCTAAACTTTATCCAAATTCATTTGAAATATTAATATGTTTATTCCTTCATTATTAATCAGATATCACTTGCTATTTGCAGTTCATGTTAACCATGCTCAAATCCAGGGGGGCGATGGAGGCGACCGCCCCCCCCCCCAAAGCATTGGAGATCAACAATTTTTATATGTTTATTTAATCTTTTTTTGTTATATAACATTAAATTTTAAAATTGAAGAAAATAAAGTTCTATGTGGGGGGGGGGGCGGCGTCTCTGGCCGCCCCCCCACCCCCCGCTTGAACAATTCGACTGCGACACACTTCCGAGATCAAAAGTAGATCTTATATACCGGCGACCGCCCCCCCCCCCCCAAATCAGAGGTCTGGATCCGCGCCTGATGTTGACTTTATTTCAAAAATAATGATCGATTCTCATTTAACAGTCGAGGAATAACCATTCTACATTCGATTTTTGACGTTTCGGTTTTTATTGGTAGCCATTGGTGAAGACATGGAGGAATCGACTTAAAATCAAAAATACCAATCGATTCTTATCTAATACTTGAGGAATAACAATTCTACATTAGATTTTTGACCCTTCGATTATTATTGGTAACCATTGCTTAAGACATGGAGGAATCGACTTAAAATCAAAAATAACGATCGATTCTTATCTAATAGTAGAGGAATAACCTTATTGCATTCCATTTTTGATGTTTTGACTATTAATGGCAAGCTCTACTGAAAACGTGGAAAAATCGACTTAAAATCAATAAGACTAAATTCTTTTATGATAAACAACTCAAGCTTGAGAATAAGAGAATTTTTTATAAATAGAGATTTTTAATACATTTTAAATATTTGTTTCATCTTATTTGTTATGAGTGTATATTGCAGTTAAATAGAATCACAAATTATGTCTATTTAAGACTTTATAATAAAACAATTATATTTATTCTCTGTTACTAATAAAACATCAATAAAGCAGCCACGTGGGGTCCAGGGGGCGAAGCCCCTGCTAGCAAAAGGCTCAGCCGTAGGCGGCCTTGAAGCTAGTTTCAAATAAAATAAAATATTTTTCAAATCGAACTGAAAAAGATTAAAATATTCAATTTAATTCGATATTAGACGATAATCATTTAATACAATTCAATAAAGGGATCAGATTTCAAACCTGAAAATTTATTCTAGTTTAAATAAATTTAATTTTAAAGGGTTTAAATCAAAGTAATACATTGTTTTTAATCTAAAAATGTTTAAAAATATTTGTACAATCATAGAATGTATTAAAAGCTTAAATAAAAAATAGGTTCATTCTGAAAATTATTTGAAAAAACTAAATTTTTCTAAGTGTTCCAATTTTTTTTGGACCTCAGTGTATAAAAGTAAGATTTGAAGTAAGTGTTAGGGATGTCAGCTGCACAAATTTCTTGGTACACATATCAATTTTGGAGGGTCTTTTGTACCATGTACCAACTAAAAATTGTTTCTGGTAAGCAATAAAATCAACTTTTAACATCGATGAATGCATTAAAAAATTTATTTTTTCTATCTTTAAGAATATATATCAGTAACTTGCAATAACTAATGATGGCAAAGTTACAACTCAAAATTATTCATGAATTTGTTACGTAGATTGAATTATTTCAACATAATTATATAATATATCAAGGTAAGTATTAAAATATGAATCAAATTATGTTATTCAAGTGGTCACTCAATAAAAACTACTGGTCGTATTATAGGATAAAGTTCCGTTTTAAACCAGTGGTTTTAACCGAACACCCTGTGAAAATGTTTTTTAAGACAAGATAAAATATAAACTGACATGGCCATCAACATGACTTTACCATACTCCTGGCCCTACTCTTATATTTAATATTTAATAAAATCATTTAAAATCATTTAGAGGGGCCATGAGCGGTTAGTTTTTGCACTTATACCAGGTGTATGCATATGAAATGAGCCTTTTTTTTATGAAAATAAAACACTTTTATAAATAGGAAAGAAAAAAATATTTTATTAAAAGTACTCACCAACACTTTCTACAGATTTTGACCACCTTACTGGCAATTGGTGGACCCCCTTCCAAAAAAACTGCTGGTCTTTGGAAGAAAACCATTCATTGACCCATTTTTTGACTTCTTCCTAAGTTTTCAAGTTCTGCTCTTTAAGTGCGTGGCCCATCGACGAAAACAGGTGGTAGTCGGTAGAAGCCATCTATCGTAAAAGGCTCATTTCATATGCATACACCTAGAAGACTTCCCAGAAGCCCACTGATCACGGTATGTATACAAAATTTGGTTGAGTTAGGTCCAAGGGCCTAGATTTTCATTTGTTGGCCCTAGATAATCTTTTTTCTTCATTTTATTATTTAATTTTTCTTGTTTTTTTTTCTGAGTTTGAAAATTTTAAAATTTTAATTTTTAAACCCCTTTCCCCCCCGTTAATTTTGAGATTTCAACCAAAATCTAATCAGCTCTTAATCTCAATGAACCAAAACTATAGTACATGTGAAATTTCGTTTTGATATTTACACTGGTTTTAGAGCTAGTGCATCCACAAAAATTTGGAAACGCACGTACTAACAGACATTTGACAAAATAATTAATTTATCGAAAAATATAATTTTTTCAAAAGTTCAATTATTAGAGCCTTTTTGTAGACCGAAATGTCATGGTTTTGCCCAATTTTTTTAATCAAAATAGTTCAGGCGTTTTTGAGATATTTCGAAAAAACGAAGCCAAAAAAAAAAGATTTTTTCCATTCACGATTACAATACTTTACCATACCCTCTATGGTAAAGTAAAATGTTTACAAGCATAAAATTTTAAAATATTAAAATGTGAATTTTAAATTTAATAATTTGATAAGTGTGAAAGGTTTAATGAGAAACATGACATCTTTATTTTTGATGTCGTGGCTGACTTTGCAGAACTGGTCTAATATACACTGCGGTTCGAGAAAAATCGATCCACCAATAAAAACTTTATTAAATAGCAAATTATTTTTAAAATTGTTACAAATAACCATATAATTTGTTCTATTAACTCTTAAACTAACAATATTCAATAAATTTTGTTGATAATTTTTGAATTTTATAAAAAAAAAAATAAGTAAAATTAAATTAAAAGATACAATTACAAATTATCCTACTTTCTCAATATCACTTTACATTTAAATAAAGTTTAAATAAAAGATCAAATTCCATTTGAAATATCAATAAAATGAATAATTTTGAATTAAGCATCATTGATAGAAAGATAAAATATACAAAATGGATATTTCTGAAGTTCAAGCAGTTCAAATTGTGTGCGTAATTAATCAAGGGATAAGTCAACGACAAGTGGCAAGTACACTTGCAATAAGCCGTTATTCAGTCCAAAATAAATAAATAAATAAAATATATACTATTTAATAAAGTTTTTATTGGTGTGGCTCGATTTTTTTGCACCGCAGTGTAGCTTAACTTTGGCTTCTTTTAATTTGGAGAGTATAAACAATAAATAATAAGTATAACAAAAATATTTTTTAAGTAAATTCAATATTCAGGCCAGCTGGAGAACTTAACCCATTGGTCAGCGTAAAGAGTAATAATTTTTAATTTCATTTTATCATCCAATAGTAAATTCTTTTATCTTTTACAATCACGAGTGAAAAACTAATTGAATATTGTAGCTCTTGTCCGAAATCGAACTTGAATTATTTGATCATTTAGAGCTTTTTAAATAATTTTTTTGGCACGTATAAGAAAAATATTGGAATGTAAAATACAAATAAATAGCTGTACAAATTAGAATCGTCCAAATGTAGTCAGAATTTAAACTTGATTGGTGCGCCTGTATTTAGGCAACCCATGCGCGGAGAAGAATGAAAGCTGCGTAAAAGCTAGTCCGCCTCGGTGGTTTAATGGTCAGAACAACTGACTGGCAACCCGGAGGTCTCGGGTTCGATTCCCGGCTATACCCAGACATTTTTTCTGTAAGTATAGGGTCTGGTAATAAAAATTAAGTGGGAGATAAATTTAACCGAATTTATCGCGCGGAGGATTTACCACTGCTCGAAGCCCCTAAAACCTTGGTAAATTGGATATTGAATTGTATCTAAGTTTCTGAGATTGGCTCGTGATCCCGGCTTCTTTTCCTTCTGCTCTGTTCTTTTCACGATTGAGGGGCCAGTCCATACAGGCCTTTAGGGGATCCACCTTCTGGTGTATCTCCTTCTCTCATCAATATCATTAAAAAAAAAAAAAAAAAAAAGGCGAGTCCAGTCGATGGAATGCTCCAGAGCAAGGAGGTCAAACTCAAAAGAGAACTTGGGACAATCAAATATGTATGAAAGGATCATTTTTACATAAGCTTTAAATAGGCAGGGTAGTATAAGTAGCAAGAACACTTTCAATAAGCAATAATTCCAATAATGTATGGTTACTTGTAAAATAAGCTGACGTGTTCTGATGTGGCCATCCATTTGACTTTACCATACAACCTGGCCCATCACTTATATTTAATATTTAATGAAATTATTTATAATCATGTAGGGGAGGAGGGTTAGTTTTTGCATTTTTAGACTTCTGGGTTCCCACTGATTATGTATACAAAATTTGGTTGAGTTTGGTCCAAAGGCCTAGATTTTCATTTTTTGACCCATTTTGGGCGGTTAGTTTTTGAATTATTGATTTCTGGGGTCTCACTGATTGTGTACACAAAGTTTGGTACAAGAGCCTGAATTTTCATTTTTAAACCCCCCCTCCCCCGCATTTTGGGCACTTAGTATTTCAATTTTTTAGACTTCTGGTTTCCAAATGATTATGTATACAAAATTTGGTTGAGTTTTGTCCAAGGGTCTAGATTTTCATTTTTGACCCTAAACCCCCCCATTTTGGGCTGTTAGTTTTTGCACTTTTAAATTTCTGGAAGTCCACTGATTATGTATCCAAAATTTGGTTGAGTTTGCTCAAATGGCCTAGATTTTTAATCTTTAACCCCCCTCCACCCCCCTTAATTTTGGGTCGATATACACCAAAATCTAATCAGCTCTTAATCTCAATGCACCAAAACTACGTGTGAAATTTGGTTTTTATATTCCCACTAGTTTTTGAGCTAGCTCGTCCACAAAAATTTAGTGACGCACAGACAACCTGACAGATATTTTGACAAAACAATTATTATCTCGAAAAATATAATTTCTTCGACGTTTACTTATTAGAGCTTTTTTGTAGATCGAAATGACATGGTTTTGCTCAATTTTTTTTAATCAAAATAGTTTCAGCCGTTTTTGAGATATTTTGAAAAAAAGAAGAGAAAAAAACCCACTTTTTTCATGCCCGATTACAATACTTGACCCTACCCTGTATGGTAAAGTAAAAATTAAAAATGATTTACTATTTAATAAAGTTTTTATTGGTGGTTCGATTTTTTTTTGCACCGCAGTGTACAAGTTTGTATTGAAAATTCGCCCCGTGATGGCGACCACCCTTTTTTTTATCTCTCGAATGTATTTCTAGCGGGCATTTCCCCTTTTATGTTCCATTTACTAGAATTTTATTTTTTAAACAAACTTTGAAATGAATTCTTTTCAATTACTTTTGCTGATAAAAGTCAAACTCTCTCTCTCTCTCTCTCTCTTCTTAATTAAGATATAATTCTTTTATTTGACGGCGTATCCTTCATTAAAAATATCTTTATTACGTTTTCTTTAACGGCCTGCGTTTTTTTTTCTTCATTTTAATTAATTCTAATGAATCCATTTCATTTTGAATCAATTTTAATTTATATAAGAGCAACAAAAACAAAAACAATCAACTGGTGTGGTCATCACACGAGTTTCACCTTCTCACTTATTTGAAATCATCGCGATCGAGAAGTGAACCGCGACCCAATATGCTGTACACCTACTTCCACTTGTACTTCCAAATATTTCCAAGTACTTTCAAATATTCCCAAGTATGTACTTCCAAATATTTCCAGGCACTTCCAAATATTTACAAGTATTTCCAAAATACTTCCAAAGAGGTGTACATATACTTCCAATCGCGGATCACCCCTCGATCGCGATACTCCTAATTACTTTACCATACAGGGTATGGTCAAGTATTGTAATCGTGCATGAAAAAACTGTTTTTTTTCTTTCTTTTTTTCAAAATATCTCAAAAACGGCTGAAACCATTTTGATTAAAAAAATTGAGCAAAACCATGGTATTTCACTCTACAAAAAAGCTTTAATAAGTAAACATCGACAAAATTATATTTTTCGAGATAATAATTGTTTTGTCAAAATATCTGTTAGTTAGACTGTGCGTTACCAAATTTTTGTGGACGAGCTAGCTCAAAAACTACTTCGAATATCGAAACAAAATTTCACACGCAGTTTTGGTTCATTGAGATTAAGAGCTGATTAGATTTTGGTGCATATCGACCCAAAATTAAGGGGAGTGGAGGGGGGTTAAAAATTAAAAATCCAGGGCATTTGTGCAAACTCTACCAAATTTTATATACATAATCAGTGGGACCCCAGAAGTCTAAAAATGAAAATACCAACCTCCAAAAATGGTGGTGGGGGGAAGGGGTCAAAAAATGAAAATCTAGGACATTTGAGCAAACTCAACCAAATTTTGTATACATAATCATTGGGGCCCCCAGAAGACTAAAAATGCAAAAACAAACCGCCCAAAATGGGGGGGGGGGGGAGTAGGATCACAAAATGAAAATATAGGTTCTTGTACCAAACTCAACCAAATTTTGTATACATAATCATTGGATCCTCAGGTTGAATGGTAATGTCAAGTAGATGGCCACATCAGAACATCATCAGCCTGTCGATAGCGACAATCCACTGCTGAATATAGGCCTCTTCCATCAAATGGAAGGGGGTTGGCATTAAGTCACCACGCTTGCTAGACGGTTTGGTGACTAGGAATCAGATTATAGCCGGTCAAATATCAATGCAGGGACTCGGACTCGAACCCGGGACTCCTGCTTAGAAGGCTAGTTACATCAGAACACGTCAGCTTATTTACGAAACGCGGGTATGCAATGACCAATGGCTTTTTGGCTTCTTTTTGACCCCTGGGGACCACAATATCCGATTTTATGTCCTAAATCCGGTTTCCAACTATTAAAGACATCGACTGCTTTCACCTAGAAGTTACAAAATGCAATTAACTTTTTTCGTCTCTGAGATAGAAGCTCTCAAAGTTTCAGGACCCAGGAGGACGATCGCAATACTTCACGTTAATATATTCTATAGAATATAAATGTGAAAGTAAAAATCATTATTAGAAGTAAATTAGATTAGGATTGGGACCCGAGTGCACCGAACCGCCGCACTGAGAAACGGGTAGTCTAAGTAATCTAAGTAAATAATAAGTAAATTTATATGAATTGTATCTAAATGGAAAATGAAAGTTTATAAAACGAGGAAATGTTTTTTTTGTTTTTTTCAGTATTTTTAACATCAAGTGTATTTGACTTTTTACTTTACCATACAGGATATGGTCAAGTATTGTAATCGGCATGAAAAAAGTGGTTTTTTTTCCTTCTTTTTTTCAAAATATCTAAAAAACGGCTGAAACTATTTCGATTAAAAAAATTGAGCGAATCAATGGCATTTCGGTCTACAAAAAAGCTCTAATAAGTGAACATCGAAAAAATTATATTTTTCGAGATAATAATTTTGTCAAAATGTCTGTTAGTTAGTTAGTTACTATACTAGATGAAGGAGGAGGTATCAGCCAAAGATGGAATCACTGGGTTCAATAAAACACCTTTAATGAGACGTTTCGGCCTAAATTTTATTTGGCCATCTTCAGTCAATTAGGAGTTATACACAAAATGCGGTACACATATGTGATCGAACCAAGCCTTGTCAAAAATAAAAATTTCTTTTAGCTTCATGCGAATTTTTAACGTGCCTGGACCCAAAAGTTTCAGAATGAAGCACGTTAAAAATTCGCATGAAGCTAAAAGAAATTTTTATTTTTGACAAGGCTTGGTTCGATCACATATGTGTACCGCATTTTATGTATAACTCTAATTGACTGAAGATGGCCAAATAAAATTTAGGCAGAAATATCTCATTAAAGGTGTTTTATTGAACCCAGTGATTCCATCTTTGGCTGATACCTCCTCCTTCATCTAGTATAGTTTCATCACAGCCACGAACTCTTACAATGTTAGTTAGTTACTTAGTTAGTTAGTTAGTTAATTAGTTAGTTAGTTAGTTAGTCTGTGCGTTACCAAATTTGTGTACGAGCTAGCTCAAAAACTAGTGTGAATATCGAAACCAAATTTCACACATAGTTTTGGTCCATTGAGATTAAGAGGTGATTAAATTTTGGTGCATATCGACCCAAAATTAAGGGGGGTCGAGGAGGGGTTAAAAATAAAAAATTTAGGTCGTTTGAGCAAACTCAACCAAATTTTGTATACATAATCAGTGGATCACTGGAGTCTAAAAATGCAAAAACTACCCCCCCCCCTACATGATTGTAAATAATTTTATTAAATATTAAATATAAGTGATGGGCCAGATTGTATGGTAAAGTCAAGTGAATGGCCACATCAGAACAAGTCAGCTTATTTTTTTTTTAGAAATCGTCTCGAAAATGTCATTACTTGTGACTCTTTTATTGTCTCCTTCAATATATAAAAATTCTGCTACTCTCGGCAAAAAGCTTTCAATTTAATTAATTATTTTGTTAATATTAGTTTTTAGCCAATTTATCGCCTTAACAAGTAGGGATTGATTGACCCAAAAAATTTAACACGAGGAGTGTTTTTATTTAATCAGTATCACGAAAAAAAATACCTACAATAGAGTAAATCTCGATTATTTGCTTAACCGATACGTTTAAATAAATATATTTTTAATCAAGACTGAAAGTATATTGGATCTAACTTAAATGTAAATGATAAAATGTTACCCCCCCCCCGCCCCCACCCGGTTGGTTTTAGTATGCTGCAAGCGAAATCAATTATCTGGTCGTAATTTAGTTTCTTTCTCTTTTTCGTTAATATTGACGTCAATTAAATTAATTTTCAACCCCCGAAGCCGCTTCGCCCTTTTCGACAGCACACCAAAAGATAACAAATTATCGAAAGGAAGGAAAAACGCGAGGGCAACGTGAATAACGAAAAACGATCGTTTGTTGGATGTGCGTGGGGTACCTACTCACGGACAAAGGGGTACAGGGGGTGCATGGGGTACAGGGGGCGCAACACACAACGCCTTTCCTTTTTTGTCGAAAATAGAGCTTGGCTTGGCTTGCTTTCCAGCCGTTGAAAGGTTTGATGAATTCATTAATGACTGGGCAGGTTCTCTCTCTCTCTTTCGGGTTAGACTACCCAATTAAAAGGCTTAGGTAAAATTCATCGGATTTTTTTATCTTGGTGATATCAAAATATGATATTGAAAAGATTTAGTTTGCCAAAAAAAGTTGATGATTCACAAGGAAAAATCAATGAGGTTATCCCCGCTTGATCCACATAATATTCATTTAACGTTATCATGCAGTTAAATATGGTCAAGTATTGTAATCGTGCATGAAAAAAGTAATTTTTTCCTTCTTTTTTCGAAATATCTCAAAAATTGCCGAAACTATTTTGATTAAAAAAATTAAGCGAAACCATGGCATTTTGCTCTACAAAAAAAGCTCTTATAAGTGAACATCAAAAAAATTATATTTTTCGAGATAATAATTGTTTTGTCAAAATGTCTGTTAGTTAGTCTGGTTGTTATACTGTCTGTTATTCTGTTAGTCTATGCGTTACCAAATTTTTGTGGACGAGCTAGCTCAAAAACTAGTTTGGATATCGAAACCAAATTTTACACGTAGTTTTTGGTCCATTGAGATTAAGAGCTGATTAGATTTTGGTAGCATATTGACCCATTGGTGGTTAAAAATTAAAAATCTAGGCCATTTGAGCAAACTCAACCAAATTTTGTATACATAGTGGGACCCCAGAAGTATAAGAATGCAAAAACTAACCGCCCAAAATGGGAGGGGGGGGGTCAAAAAATGAAAATTTGCCATTTACCAAACTCAACCAAATTTTGTATACATAATCAGTGGGACCCAGAAGTATAAAAATGCAAAAACTAACCGCCCAAAATGGGAGGGGGGGGGTCAAAAAATGAAAATTTGCCATTTACCAAACTCAATCAAATTGTGTATACATCAGTGGGACCCCAGAAGTATAAAAATGCAAAAACTAACCCCCTACATGATTATAAATAATTTTAGGGGCCTGGTTGTATGGTAAAGTCAAGTGGGTGGCCATATCAAAATATAATATTGAAAAGATTTAGTTTCCCAACAAAGTTGATGATTCATAAGGACAAATCAATGAAGTTATCCTCCGCTTGATGCACATATAAGACTTTCTCTTTCTGATTCCTGTTTTAACAACTGAATTAGTGTCTGGCAAATTAATTTTAGGTTTTTTCACACTTAAATAACATAATATTAAAATTACAGACGTACTGAAATACTTAAAATTTTTAATTTTTAATCAATAAAAAAATCGCGTCTGGGACATTATTAGCAACGATAAAAATGTCTGGCAATAAGAGATGGATGTTTGTTAAACCTATCTAAAGATAAAATATTAAAAATTAGCCTTCTTAAAATTCTTTCAAAAGTTAGTATTATTACCTGTACAAATTGGATGCGCAGAAGTAAACGCAACCGCTACCGCCAGCCAGATAGCCCAGACCCTAACCGAAAGAGCAAAAGAAACGACATATCAAAAAATCAGCTGACC